>CM046657.1:17322919-17629489 GCA_025594165.1 Tamias sibiricus | reverse complement strand
TCAGAAACTGAGACTGAGACAGGGTGAGATTCTCACACTGTACTGAATCTTGAAAGTCATACACTGTCATAGAAGAAGTCTCAAAATTTTTGTGTCCACACATATATATGCACTTCTGTCTACAATTGCATTTACTAGGAGATTGCCACTAGTCGAACTAGATGAGTTGACATGCACTGTGAATGTAAGTCAGCCTGTTTCCCCACACATCCCAGTTGATGCCAAGGGATGCCCTTATACATCATGATGTATAAGAATGTCCTTTATACATCATGACCATAGCAACTTACTTTACATCTATATGTATTTCTATACCATTTTCTTCCCCTCATTTGGGCTGATTTGCCTGCTTCTATTGTTTAGGTCCAAATGCTAAAGACAGAAACCAGTGCTACGCCTGTGATACTCCATCATTTTCTGGGAGGATTGGTGGATCACCTGTTTAGCATTGAGGTCAGAGTAGACAACTTCTTGATCAACCTCATAGGGCAATGCCTTGCTTTGTGAAATAATTACCTTTTATACGATTTATTTAGTTTGGCCATTTTTCCTGCCAACATGTCTAGTTATTGACTTACATAATCCCTTAAGCATGATTTAGTAGTGTGTTCATTGATTTATCCTGCTTATAATCTATTCTCTATTCAACTGTTCTGATAATCCTCCAAACATTGTATCTAATGCTGTCACCCTTGTCTTTTTAAAATGCTTTATGGTCCTCTATTGTCTTTATGATTACAATATGGATAAGTATAAGATGAGGTACTATTCTAATTGAAACTATCACAGGGAGTATGAAGAGATTCACAGGTGTGTTCCCACATCTATACACTTACACACAGTGTCAAGAGTCTCCTGGGAAAGCACTTGACCTGGGGGACAAAGAATTTAATTATGTAGACTTCCCACAAGAGCATGGATGCAGAGGAGGTTTCTAGAATGTTTAAGTCATTAAGGATGCTTTTGATTGGAATCTTCAAGGCTTTATATCCAAGTATGGAAAGAAAGGGATGAAAAATACTGTGACAGACAAAATGTTTCTTTGAGTTTCTGTAAAGCCTCATAAGTTTCCTCTGCATGGTGACTTAGAAAGATGGTTCCACCACCAATGAAGAATTAAAGTGCACCTCCTGCATCCAGTTACCCATTGCTCATTCACCCAAGGAAGCTCAGAATAGAGGAGAACTAACATAAAGAAAGAGTCCCACAGAGCACACCCAGGCTTGCTAAGGACCACACATGAAAAGAGGGAACTTGGAGATGCTCAGAGAAAGCATGTGAGGGACCAGGGCCAGAAGACAATTCTGGGAAAGACAGAAACAAGGTCTAAGAATTGTCACCCTGACTGTTCTTTTACTTATGAGTGATCCTTCCATAATGGGAGAGATCCGGTGGAAACAGTCTGGACAGATGAAAGTTGGGTTATTTCTACATCTGTCAGTACAAATTGACTCAGAGAAAGACTGCATTTTTGTGATTGTATTTTAAGTCACCTTCCCATCACCCCTACCTCAGCCAATGTGGTTTAAGTTCCTTCATAAGATTTTAAATTACAGCCTTCTTCTCTGGCCATTTCTTTACCTATTCACCTTTAGGAATGGAGCAGACTCTCAGGACTCTGTACTTTTACCTTGAAAATCCTCCACTGCTATCTGCTGATGTTCATTGCTTTCATGTTGTCTCTTATGGGTGAAAATTATTACATACCATTTCACCTGCTACATTCTTGGTGATGCCACACATTTTAAGTAATGAGTCAGTCTAGAACATTGAGAGATCCCCATACTCATTCATAAGACAAAGTGAATCACTCCCTGCAGTGGAACCATATAAAACCCAGACCCAGTGTGATCTACTTAAGGAGCTCTGTGAAACACCAGGAATTCTGGATTTCTTTCATTCTATCCCCCTCCTCAACCTTGATCAGACGGTTGGTAAGTTTAAGTTCTTATACAACACAAGCCCAAAGTTACACATTTTATAGGTTTTATCTCACTCAGGACTTGAAAAGTTCAAAAGACATAAAAGCCTTTTAGGAAAGCATAGTATTTTTATTACAAGAAAAAAAATGAGAAAAACTGAAAATCTATAGAGGTGACATTCCTTTAAGAAGGAAAATTATTTTAAAATAAGAAAATGCACAGCAGCCATTTAAACATAATTAAAGCATTTTATATTTCTACATTTATGGGATGGCCCTAAACATTCAGAGATTGTTCTTGAAACCCCTTTTGGAATTCAAAAATGCTATTAAATTGTGCATGGATTTGCACCTAGTCAAGCTCTGATGAGATAATGAAAAATGTGGGTATGGTCACATTTAGAGTCAGGGAAAGTCAAGTTTATAAGTGTTAAAAATGCAGGTGCATCTACTATGATATGAGAATCTGGAATGTGGTACTTTAGTAATTAAATAAAGGAGAACCAAACAGGATTCTCCTATGATAGTTGCTTTGTAAAGTGGATGTAAAAATTTAGAAGACTTTTGACAAACTTGATAAAATTGTTCATTTTTGTTTGTGAAAATAATTCCTTTATAAAGACCCATGAATAACCAGGAAAAAGTGCTGAAAATAATGTTTCTTTCAAATAGTTAATTTTTTTAAACATTTCTGAGTATTGGTACATTTGTTTATACAATGTCACAATCTTTCTTTTAATATCCAGTCATATGAAGCATTCGTTATAATATATTAGAAAATCTATTGGGGTTGTTTTTTTTCATATTACCTTATTTATTTTAATGGACATTTTTTGATGGCTAATTTTAAAAGGTAACAAAGATCTTCTGTATTTATAAATGTCAAAACTATTTCTATGACTCCTACTTATAAGATTATAAGATAGTATGTTCTTGGAGAGCAGAAATCTGGAGAGACGACATAAGAGACAGAACTGCTGTCCTCTCTGGGATCCTGAATCATCGATATCTGTTTACCCTACCATGTGCCACAAGCCATATTCCTGTGCACAAAGGCCACATCCCTAGATATCTGCATACCTGAGCTCTGATTGTGCCCTTTGATAGCATCTGTTTCCTCAGTTCCAGGCTGTGATATGGGCAAGAGGACTTTCTCAGAGTCCACTGAGGAGTGACTGAACGAGGGAAATGATTTATGACCCTCTTTACTACTTTCAATTACCATATGTTGATTTTGCATAAAATCAGGAATAGAATCAAATAGAAATAATTCATGTGCCATTTAGGTCATGAGCCAAATATTTATTGAAGCCCAACCATGGACAATGCACTTATGTGCTAATCACTGGGGATTCAGAAAAGAAGGATATAGTTCTCATCTTTGTGCTGCCTATGGTTCAGGTTGTCATGACTACAGAGCTAGGTGATTTCTTGGAGAGATGGTGAGCTTATTTAGTATGCCCAAGACCTTGAAGTGTGTTCATGAAAGAATTTTCCATGCCTTTGTCCATCTCAGGTGTTCTAGAACATAGTCCTCTTGCAATCTTCTCTACCTATTTAGAGCAGGAGTTCTTGATTTGGGTGCACTAAGGAGAGCAGAAGGTTTCAGGAGAACAAGATTCCTCCTGAGAATGTGCCTAAGAAATGTTATTTGTGTCTGTTGAAGAGGGTCTGTTAGATTCTTACTAGGGTCCTTATTTCAAACTTGTTGTTCTATAGGCTTTAGATTTGCAATGCTCAAAAGGGAAGACTTCTAGAATGATGCTGACACTTTCTGAAACAGCTTTTATTAGAGAAATGTGAGCAACAAGGATAGAGTAAGTGAAATTTCCTTTGGGGCGGCTTAGATCTTACACTCTGGACTTGACTTTTAAAAATAGTTGTCAGTCAAATATTAAACATTATTTTTTTTAGTTTTATCATTTTGAACCTAACCATAAGATGAAATGGGGGTGGGGCAGCATGCAACATTGTCAAGAAGAGCAAAGAGGTAAGGATATGTGGACACTCCATGTACACATTGTGGGAAAAATAAGAGAAGACATCCTAAATGAAAACTCTTCGGTTTTCATATGATGGATCTCAAATTGGAGGGCCCTCTCTGAATCAACAGAAGCAAATATTTGCAAAGCAATGGTGTGGCCCTTCTCTAAATAAATATAAAATGAAATACAATTTTAAAATACGCAACACTTATCCCTACGGTCTCAAGCTTACCCTTCACTGAATGATACAGACAGGACACCAATTCCATCTGCTCTGTCTGGGCACAAGGAAAGCTAAATATTGCAGATACTTTTATGGTTAAATCTTCTCAAAAAGGGGGGGGGGTTCTAGTAATCTCTCGAGGAGAAAACTGAATTTGAAGGGGGATGGATATGAAGGGAAGATTGATCAAAGAGGGCTTTTATCATTATCCTTCATAATTTTTCAGTGTTCTTTGTTTTTGTAACACTGATTCTTTTTGTTAACAGTGTTTTTGACTAGCACCAGGCATTAAATTATGTGTTATTTATGTAATATAAATGAAAACCATAAAGTTGTTTTTATCAGAATTTATATATACATATATTAAATTTAATCAATATCATTACCTTAAGAATGGCACATTTAAAACTTGTGCCTTTTTTTATAATTTTGTATCCCTAAACTTATAGCCAGAGAATGCATTCCAACTTCAGCTTAGCAGGGAAAATCTCTCTTGGCTGATTCTTACAATCTTCATGTGAAAGCAATACAGCAGGTTCAGTGTATCCATCATGGGCTAGACAAGAAGCCCATACATTAAAGAACTGATTATGGTGTAAAATTTACATGTATCTGTGAATGTGAGATTCCCTATCTGGCCCTGCATCACAGCCCTAAGAAGGCTGAGTTAGTGCCTGTTCTAGTTCTTCAGTGTATACATCACTGCTCTGGCAGAGGCTCCAATACAGTACGTAGTAAAGGAACATTTGATAGATAATTTTGAGCTAGGTAATTAATTAATCAATATGCAGATACATAATCATCTCCAAAAAAATTTTTTTAATTAAAAAGCAAAGCACAAAACAGAAGGTACAATATTTCCCCATATGCCCATATGTGCATATTTCAGATGTATTCTTAGGTGTCATTGCAAATAGATAAAAGTACTCTAGGAGGAAATGAACAGTTAATGATGATCACTGCTAGAGAGGAAACGGGGTGTGTGGGCTGGGAGGATGGGTTAGTTCTCAGTGTGCTCCCTTGCATATCTCTGTGGATCTCAGTGAGTGCACCCTACCAAACCTGAATGAAATTATTCAACTCACTCCTAAACAAGTTTCAGAGAAATTAATAAGGAAGGCAATTGTAAATAAGATGCAATCATTTGAATTGCCCCAATAAAAAAAAAAAGAGAAGAGAGAGAGAGAGAGAGAGAGAGAGAGAGAGAGAGAGAGAGAGAGAGAGGAGGAAGGAAGGAAGGAAGGAAGGAAGGAAGGAAGGAAGGAAGGAAGGAAGGAAGGAAGGAGGGAAGGAAGGAAGGAAAAAGGGAGAAAAAAAGAAAGGAAGAAAGGGGGAAAGAACCTCCCCTCTCCACTCATATAATATAAAATTATCTAAGTATCTGCACTTTATAGACCCTATGGACGCTCCTCAGTTCCCATGTGTTTCTGGATCTGCTAGGCCACACAGCAGAGTTGAAATTGAAGCTCCATAATTCATCGTTTCTTCTTCTATTTTTTCTTTTCTTTTCTTTTTTTCCTGTACCAGGGATTGAACCCACAGGTGCTTTACCACTGAGCCACATCCCCAGTCATTTTTAATATTTTATTTAGAGAGAGGGTCACTCTGTTTCTTAGGCTCTCATTAATTTGCGGGGGCTAGCTTTGAACTCACGATCTTCCTGCCTCAGCCTCCCAAGCCAATGGGTTACAGACATACACGACTAAGCCCAGTCCAGAATTCACCTTTTCATACACATGCATACACACACAGATATATCATTGGTTTTGTTTCTCTGAGGAACCCAGGCAAATACAACCATTGAATTTCTTATTTTTTAATAGAACAGTTAAGTTCAAAATTTTTCTTGCATAGAGAAGCCTTCCTTTAAACATTTCTGCTTTTTACAATGTTCAATTTCATTGACACTGTATACAAGCATCAAATATAATAATGTAACTCATAATGATGTACAAATATAATGTCTCAATAAAAATGTAAAATAAATTTAAAAAATAAAATTGTAGTTTATTAAAATGCATATATCTAAAAGACATCTTGGAAACCATGTGACTATTAAGAATCTAAACAACTTCTAGGAATGATGAATCCTTTCATGAGTGAGAAAACTTACTACTAAGTATACACTTGATAAAGTCTAAAACATTTTGTAAACCATGAATGCCATAATGCTACATTTTTATGGTTATTTTTTCTATTTTCCCAGGATCATTATTACCTGGGCTTTATCTTTTTTATACGGTTTGGAGGATATTGTTTATACATAATTCTGGAGTCAACATAACTTTTATAATTGAGAAATAAATTAAAAATACAGTCAGGTCAGTCAACGTTACAGAAACTCTACATATTGATTCTTCCTTGGAAATGGAAACTTGATTGATTCTCCTAAAGGGATACAATGGAGGCCTGGACAGTGGTTGAAATGGCCTCTCTCTAGTTAGGTGTCTCTGTTTAGGACACTGGGAAGTCTTGACAAGATACTTGTCACATACACTGTGCTTTTTGTAGCCCGTGTTTCCCTTGATTTTCCATAGTCAGACAACTGGCATAAAATATGTGATGTTCTGCCACTGAAATAAGCCAACTGAGTCTGTTGATATTCCTCAAAAAGAAGGTAGGTTATAGGAATTCTATTATCCTTAGTTGGAAATAAAAGATACCTTTGAGAAAACCAGAGACTGCGCTAGAATAACTTTCTAAACCAAGCATCCTGGAATTCCACTGTTAGTCGCTGTTTCTATTGGATACTGTGAATTACTGCCAGCACCCTTAGTCTCCCTGGACCTCACATTCCATATGCACATGCATGACAGGCAGTGTAGAACATTCCTGTCTAATCTATGGTAAGCACATGTGTTTTCCAACTCCATTTGACTATTTCATGATTCCTCATAATTTTTCTTAGGATTTTTAAACCAATTCAAACAAGACATACTTATGGTTTAAAAACTTAATTTATAGGTGGGGATAGTGGCACACATCTGTAAACCCAATGTCAGAGGCTAAGGCAAGAGGAACACAAACAAGTTAAATTCCAGTCTCAGAAACTGAGTAAGGCCCTAAGCAACTTAGCAAGAGATTGTCTCAAAATAAAAAATAAAAAGGGCTGGGAATGTGACTCAGTCATAAAGTGACTCTGGGCTAAATTCCAGGTGGAAAAATGAAATATGTTTTTTAAATAACACATTAATATTATCTTACTTTGAAAATACAATCTAAATTAAGTGCACCGTTATCATGTTTACCCAATTTGATTATTAACTCTTTATCTTCTTTCTGAAAGTGTTTTTTTTTTTTTTTTTCTATTGAGTAATGGAGGCTCTTAGATTTCTATTCCTCATGTTGTTTTATGTAACCATCTTTATTTTTTATTATAATAACTGTCTTCTGATGACCAGAATAACATTATTTGTCTTCATCTTTTCACCATACAAAAGAAAGTGGAGTCGAGAGAGTTCTGAAGTGGACCTTAGAAATCATCTATGGAACCTTGACTCACTTTTCTTGTAAGAGACATATAAATGAGAAGGATCACACCTGCTGGAAATAATGTCCACTAAACTATTTATTAGGTTCCTCTGGAACATCGTATTAAAGTTTCTGAGTGAAAGCAAGTGCCTGTAAAACTGCTTAAGAATCTGTAAAGGAAAAGTAAAGAGATGAATGTCATCTAGTTACCAGGAAAATATAAATTATTCACTCAATATACTTGTTCCTCTTAGTAGGAAATAACTGTATAGATAATATTCTACCCAGAGAATGAATAGATGCAAATGATAATTATGCTTGTATAAGTATGACAAAATGAACCCAAATATTATGTATAACAATAATGAAATAACAAAGAGAAAATAAAGCATTTTGTAAACACCAAAGGTATCTTTTCCAAAGCAAAGCAGGGTAAAATGTTACATTTTCAAGCTAGAGAATAGTTGTTTTGGCTTAGGTTCTTTGTGTTTAAAATATAGTAACATGAAAATCAATCCAAATACTTACATTTCATGGTAAATTTCATCTCCTGTATTACCCTTTCTCATATTAGATTTTTGACCTACTATACGCCAAGGCTGGAAATCCCATCATTTGCATTATGTTATATCAGGAGGGAGCACAAGGGCACCTCTGCTTGATATACAAGTAACTCCATCATCAATTGAATTGCTCCCTCATCACAAGGAAAATCATGATCATTTGAACAGTTTATTCAGAGCCTCTTTCACATCCTTATTCCTCAGGCTGTAGATCAAGGGGTTCAACATGGGAAACACCACAGTGTAAAAGGTAGAGACGATTTTGTCCGTGTCAAAGGAGTAGCTAGTTTTGGGGCGAGAGTAGATGTAGAGGATGGAGCCATAGTACAGGGTGACAGAGACCAGGTGGGAGGAGCAGGTGGAGAAGGCCTTGAGGCGGCCCTGGGTGGAGCGGATCCTCAAGATGGTGGCGATGATGAAGAGGTAGGAGGCCAGGATGAGTGCAATAGGGGTGATGACATTGGAGCTCAGGAGAAAGTACATCAGAGCCTGGTAGCCCTCCTTCCTGCCACAGGCCAGCTTCACCAGGGGAAGCAAGTCACAGAAAAAGTCATCAATGACATTGTCTTTGCAAAAGTCAAAGGAAAACGTTTTCTTGGTGATGACAGAAGAGTTAATAAAGCCTCCAAGATATGAGGCTGCTGCTAAAAATGCACATAGTTTGATTGGCATGGCCTGAGAATAGAGCAGTGGCTTTGAGATGGCCACATAGCGGTCATAAGCCATGGCAGCCAGCAGGTAACACTCAGTATAGTCCAGCCCAGCAGAGAAGAAGAACTGAGCCAGGCAGCCAGCAAAGGAGATGCTTTTATCCTCAGAGATGCAGGTCACTAGGATCTTTGGAGTGTAGACACAGGACAACCAGAGATCCAGAAAAGACAGATTTCCAATGAAAAAATACATGGGTGTGTGGAGCCTGGAGTCATTACAGATCAGCACTATGAGGGAGGTGTTTCCTGCCACAGTCAGAACATACATGATAAGGAACACTACAAAGAGGACCAGCTGCATCACGGGGTCTCTGGTGAAGCCCAGCAGGATGAACTCAGTCACTGTGTGATTTTCCCTCTGCATGACTTAGAATAGTTCACCTTAGAAGAGTGAAAATGAGAGTCCCACCTGAATCATATTACTAGAACATAAAACAACAAATGTGCTAAATATGTAACAGTACATTGCTGGTGATTTAAGACTAGGAATCAATAATCTAAGTGCTTGTTTAGAAATAGTTTATAATTTGTAGCTAGTTAAACCAAAATTCTAGTGACGAGGATATTTGTACTCTGCCCTTCTTCTTGACCCCTAGGAAAACACTCACTTCATGTTCAACTCTTAATGTTGGTGTTAATAAGTATCAATATTAATAAATGGACTTATTTCTGAGTAAAATATAAAAGAACATGAGGTTGCTCCACTTTGCATTTTGCTACTCTTCCTGCATTAGAGACTCAATGACCTCACATGACTAAATACAATAATTATGTTTATGTCATCATCCGATTTGATCAATCTGCAGGATTTGCCATAATCTACTTGCTGGAAAATGGTCCTTCTCTTGGTGCATTTCTTGGTGTTGTTACAATAGATTTTTAATTTTAGAATGCTTCTAGAATCAATTCTTGGACCTTCTTATTTTTACTGCTGTATTCAGCCCCTGCTGATCTAACCCAGTACAATGGTTTAAAATGTCCCTAATATGTGAATGTGTCTGAGTGTTCTCGGTCTTTACCTTGTGTCTTTTCCATATTCTCCAGATATTTTGATTCAAATAACCATATATTGTCTGTTACAGTATGTCTACTGGGCATTGCAGAAAAAAAATATTATTGAATATTCCTCCTAACCTTCCTCCTCTTTCAGTCTCCACAGCAGAAAATGGCTTTATTCCAACCCAGGGAAAGTGATTTAGTATCATTCTTGATTGAGGCTAGCTTTCAATCTCTCTGATTGATTGGAACTTCCCCTAGTGTCCACCTTCAAATATATACTGAACCTGACCAGCTTTCCCCAACTCCAACCTTTACCCCCGAGGAAGCCACCATCACTCCACGGGCATTTCTGAAGAAGCCTCCTGGCCATCTCTCTCTTCCTATTCTTACCCAACTGGAGTCCCTCAACTTGGTGGTCAGAGGTCCCATCATAATGTGATCTTGTCACTTTTCCATTCTAAACTTCTCCATTTATTCAGAGCAAAAACAAAGACCCTTGCAAAGCCATCGAAGGTCCTTGAGCTCTGGGCCTCTTCTCTGCTCCCAGTGTCCACTCTCCCCTCCTTCACTGCTCACTGCATTCCTGCCATGCTATCCCCACTTCTGGGCCAAGAACAGTCAGGCTGTTTTCAGTGCCTTCCTGGCAGATCTTCTCTTAGTTGGAATGTTTTCCCCGTTGTGTCCTCATAGCTGGAACTCTCATCTTCTCAGTTCTTACCTGTCTCTAATCGTACTTTCAAGCATCTCCCATGTCAATGCACTGAAATCCACTCCCTTCACTTTTCTTTTATCTCTTTCCTATCTGATTCTCACCACTCCCCTTCCCATTATCCAATATCCCATACATCTCACTAATGTAACTGCTTTCCTTCCTCTCCCCTAGTAAATTCTTTCTCCACTTGCAGTGGAGAAAAAGAATATGTTACTTTAATACTTATTTCATGTTAAGTTTTACTTTTATTATGAGATTTTATGGGTGGCTTATTCTAATTCAAATACTTAATACAAAAGAAGAACAATTTCATGCTGACACAAAATACTTAAAATCATCAATCCATGAAAACTCAAAGCGTTTGTAGTAGAAAAGTTGAAGATTCCAAGATTCAAACTGACTTTTATCATATTTTGATTTGGATATGCTCTTAGTCTCATGATCTTAGAAATCTGATCATTTATAGAAAATACCAGCCCAGAATCCCAAACTCTGTACTCTCAAGTCAAGCCTTATTCTTCGTGCTTCACATGTAATATTTCATTTATTCCTCACAGCACACCTCTCTGTATGTTCAAATATTTGATCAGATTGAGATTTACTAACAGCTAACAATTATACAATTATTAAGTGGTGCTTCTTTCTCTGGAGATCTGATACTTCATTAGTAAGCCACTTTCTTTCCTTTTGATATCACCTGAACACTTATGAGTGGGCTTCAGGGTCTCTCTCATGTAGAATTTGACACCTTAACTAAAACCAAGAGCATAGGATGTGAGGTTCAGATGTTCACAGGCAAATTCCTCACACATGTGGTAAATGAAAGTTTCCAGGCTCTGCCCAAATCATCTGCTGGAAGATTTCTATGTCGTTGTCTTAGCTCTAAGCCTGATTATGAGTCCATAAAATTTCTAATTTCCCCACCCTAGACCAGAACACTTACCTGACACTAACATTCAGGACCAACATAGGACCACACTGCAGAACCAGGTGACTTATTCCTGTTCAGGGTCCCCAGGGTATTTCTTCTGTCAAGCACCTCAGGGGTTCATAGCTTAGAATGTCTCTGAAATAGCAATTAACTGCAGAGTGAATTGACATTAGCTTGTTCAGTGGAAAAGAAGAAATGATGATGATGATGATGATGATGATGATGATGATGATGATATATTGAAAACCTGGTTTGGGTAAAATCTATACCAAGGAAGTTTTAAGTGAATAAAACCTTCAATAAATATCCAAGTAATTCTTCTAGTATGCATAGTAAATCACATTGTATTCTATCAAACATACAGAACAATTAATTAACCTATCCATGAAAATTTAGAAGTATGTTCAAATAGGACTTGAGCGTAGTGTAATTTAACCATAACATGCATGGTGGTTATCCTACAGTGAGGGAAAACCAGAAAGAGGATAATCTCTGAATATCCATCCATCCATGTCTACATTGTTTCAGAGGCACAGAAGAAAGAAAGAGAAGAGGGTGTAGGACATGTCATCTGTTTGGTAGATCTGTCTGTAGAACAACATACTTATGGGAAGAGTATGAATAATGTGAGAAGAGATCAAAGAGGCTTTCCAATGTCATAGTAAGAGCAGTCTTAGTGATATTGGCTTAACCAGGACCAATATTCAAACCCTTAGAACTCCAGGGCCTATGGCAGAAGGATTGCTGGTGTTAAGGAAACAACCAGCACTGTCCACATGAAGACCTGCACTGCAGGCCTGTGTGATGAGTGCAGCCTATCACATCCCCCTGTTGCTGCACCAGAAACACAAGGAACCTGAGACCTCCTGGAGAAGGAAAATGTCACCAGGATCACAAAACAGGATCACAAAACAGGGATCAGTGGGTGGAGCTGAGGCTAAAACTTAGTGCTTCTAACTCTGCACTGGCTTCTTTGTCCTACAGCTAATGCCTCCTAAGCCTCCTCCTGCCATGACATGAATCCTCCTTTGTAGGAAGGTTTTTGTGTTTTGGGTCACATCTGGAGGAGGAAATGCCTCAATTCTTTGAATATTCTCCGTGGAAAATTCTGAAATTCACAACACAAATAAAAACACAATAGTACACATATTTTCATGATGTTTCTCTTGAGCTTCAAACATGAACTCCAGGTTCCAGGTTAAAATTGTGCTTTAAGAAAGGAGTTCCCTTCTGATCGACCTTACCCAGTGTCTACCTGACAGGTATGGGAAGCTCCTGTGTCCATCTGTCCTCTAGAGGAAAATAAATTAAAATCATTTAAATTTTTCACTGCTTATTTTGGGCATGAGCATAGAAACTGTGGGGCTTTTGATATGTTCATAAAAATTTACCTCTTTAACAAATGATTCTCTTTGGCTATATTTTCAGTTTTGTCAGTTGTATAATTTTATTTCCCATCCTTATTTTTGACTTAAATGGCTCTCTTTCAGCACAAATGATACAAAAGCTCAGTCTCCATTTTTACTGCTGGTAGTTTCAGGAACTCAGGTAGAGTGATGGTTAATGAAAATGAGGTGGGTTTTTTGTCGTTGTTGGTGGTGAGTTTTTCATTTGTTTGATTGTTTTTTTTTGTTTGTTTGTTTGTTTGTTTGTTTGTTTTTTTAGTTCCTGTTATATAACAGAATGTAAAAGAATGTGGAATTACTGTGAGACTAAATTAGAGCTTCTCTGTCATTAATTATACCCAAACCATGCAACTTACCAAAATTTCAGCAAGAACTTATTTCAACATTCCAATGTCCAAATCAACTATTTCCAAAATTATATAACAAAAATATTAGATCCCAAGTGCTTTATACACATGGAATTCCTCATGGCTTTGTAGCTTGGGGAAATGGCAAATGAAGCAATTTTAAAAATGTACTTAGAATAAATTGGTTCAACCTCAATTTATAAGACTCAGAATAGGTTTAGAGATTGTGATCCCCAGTGTTTGGGATATTCAGACATCATTTTCCTTTGCATTCTGTACAGTGTTTTACTAAACCTAAATGCATATGTGTATATATGTATATACAGCATATGTATCTATGCATGTATATTTGCATATGTATAAGTACAAGGTTTCTCAAACTGCTAAAAGGCTGCTAGATTTCTTCCTTTTTCACCTGGAGATCAATACCATGCTTTTTCATTCTTGTCTCTTATCCTCTAAAACTCTACCAACCAACTTGAACAAATTGTGGAAAAATCTATAGGAGAAAAGAGACTGCAGTGAGAATCCTCATCCCCCAAAAGCTTTTTCTTTCAGGGTCACTGATACTCACTTTCATCCTGGATCAAGGTCAATGATCATTCACAGGACCCCCAGTGATGTCTTGGCTTGAAGTATGGGTGGAGAGCAAGGCTGTAAAATATCAATTGATTGTAACATTGATTGTGATCAATACAATATTGATTCTAAAATATTGGATTATTATTAGATCATTCTAATATTAATTATAAAGTTATGTAAAACTATTAATGACTCCAAGTGATAAAATATCACTTGGAAAAATCTAATTACATCTTCAAAGAAGTTTCTTATATCTTGTATTTCTTTAGGAAGTAAAGAAGGCCAGTGTTTTATCACAATATCAATTAAGAAAAGCAATATCAATTAAGTGCTAAACCTTGCCAAAGATTCTGTGGTGAGCTTAAAGAATTGATGAAGGGAAGAATTGGGTGTACAAGTATTGGGTATCCAAGAAAAACCCTTGCCCATAGAAGTAAGACCTGATTCCCACCCACTACTGCCCCTCCAGAGGAACCTAGCTTTTCTCTAGAGGAAAGTTTTTTAATGACCGCATTAGGTACGGAGTTGCCTCATAAGCTCATGTGACTCTCCTCAGCATTCCACATTGCCTCCGTGGTGAAAGTTAAATGTTACTACTCCAAATGAAGAAATCCAAGATTTGGTTATGGACATAATGTAGTGAAAGATCTATTTGAGTTCCTCAAGGATTGTGGGTGTTAGAGCCTTATCAGATGTAAGATGCACAGTTTTCAACTTTTTTTGTGTGTGTACATATTGTCTCTTCACTCTATTCCATTGTCAAGATGAAACTTTTTAGTTTGATACAATCTCATTTGTCTATTTTGGGTTTTGTTGCTTGTTGGAATCCTATCCAAGAAAACATTGCTCAGACAAATGTGAATATTTCCCATTATTTTTCTTCTAGTAGACTTACAGTGTCAAGTCTTATCTTGAAGTCTTCTATTCATTTTTTGAGTTGCTTTTTTTATGGGATGTTGATCTGAGAGAAAACATTTCACCCTTGTCTTTCTGATTCTGAATTATTTTACTTAGCATGATGTCCCCCAGTTCCACCTGTTTTCCAGCAAACACTGTAATTTAGAAAGCCAAATTTCATTCTTCTTCACATGGATATTCAGTTTTCTTAATACCATTTTGAGGAGACTGCCCATTCTACATTGTGAATTCCTGGCATCTTTGTGTCAATCAAGGATTATAAATATTTGGACTTATATTTGGGATTTCTATCCTGTTCCAGTATCCACCTTTATAAAAGAATTCAATTAAAATATTTATAATGCATTTGAAATCAGAGAATATGATGCTTCAAAATTCATTATTTTTGCTTACAGTTACTTTGGCTATAGGCATTTTCTGGCTCCATGTGAATTTTTTATTTATTAGTAAAGTAACATTGGAATTTTTATACACATTGTATCTGTACAAAATTTTGAGTGATATGGACATTTTAATAACATTAATTTCTTTTCCAATCCATGAACATGAGATAACTATTTCAACAAAGATTTATGATATTTAATGTATGTATATATTTAAGATTCTTGGTTAAATTTGTTAAATGCATTTCAAAGTATTTTTTGATGCTAGTGTAAATGAGATTCTTTTCTTCATTTCTTTTTTAGATAGTTCATCATCAGTACACAGAAATGTTACTACTTTTTCTGTTGATCGTGTAACCCACAACTTTACTGATTTTTAAAGCCTGTTTTAAGGACTTGCTGGAGTCTTTAGGGTTTTCTATATATAAGAGCCTACCATCAGCCAAAGGACAATTTGACTTTCTTCTTTCCTTTATAGTTTATATTCCTTACATTTGTTTATTTATTTATTTTTTTCTCTTTGTTCTGGAGAGAACTTGCTGTCCTATGTTGAGTAATATAGAGGAAAAGCTATAAACTTTTCGCCATTTAGTATGATGTTAGCAGCAGCTGGTCTTACGTGGCCTTTATTGTGCATAGGTAAATGCCTTTTATACACATTTTGTGAAGAGTTTTAATCATTCAGAATAGCCAAATTAAGGCACCAGTCCAAATACCCATCAATAGAAGAATGGATAAAGAAAATGTGTGTATATATGCACACTGGAGTTTTACCTAGCCATAAAAGAATGAATTATGGCATTTGCTGATAAATGGATGAAATGAGAAAACATCACGCTAAGTGAAGACACAGATAGTCGAGTCAAATGTTTTTGCTCACACATGAAAACTAGAGCAACATAAAAGGGAAAAATGTGGATCCCATGAAAATAGAAGGGAGATCAGTAGAGCAGAGAAAGGGAATTGAGGGAGAGGGAGGAGAGACAGGAAAGGAGGAAAACTCTGGAATTAAATTAACCAAACGATGCTATGTGTATGTATGAATATGTAACTGTGAATTTCACATTTTTGTATATTTATAAAGCACCAATTAAAAACAACAAGTATATAGAAGACCTGTAGAGTAGAGGAAAGATAACAGAGGGAGGTGGGAGATGTGGAAAAGAGGAAGTACTGGGAACTAAAATGGAGCAAATTATATCTCAACATTCATGATTATGTCAAAATGAACCCCACCATTATGTATAATTATAATGTGCAATAGAAACATTTCAAAACAGAGTTTTATAATGAATGAGTGTTACATTGTTGTCACTCACTTTATGAAATCATGTATCACAGTTACTGATTTACATTTTTAAGCATCCTTGCATACTTGGAATAAATCCCACTTGATTGTACTAAATTATCTTTTCAGTGTGCTGTTGATCTCTTTTTCCTTTAATTTATTTATTTGTCCTAATTAGTTATACATGACAGCAGAATGATTCATTGTACCTCAAATGGAGCACAATTTTTGACTTCTCTGGTTGTACCTAAATAGGGTCACACCATTCATGTAATCATGCATTTATCTGTCTCATTCCATCATCTTTCTTATCCCCATGCTCCCTCCCCCTGCCCCATCCAAAGTTCCTCCAATCATCCCATGACCACCACCACCCCCCCTCATTATGGATTAGCATCCACTTATCAGAAAAAACAAGCCTTTGGCTTTTGGGGATTGACTTATTTTGCTTAGCATAATATTCTTTAACTCCATCCACTTACCTGAAAATGCCAAAATTTCATTCACTTTTATTGCTGAGTAATATTCCATTGTGCATATATACACCACACTTTCTTTATCCATTCATCTATTGAAAGCCATCTAGGTTGGTTCCACAGTTTGGCTATTGTGAATTGAGCTGCTATGAACATTGATGTAGATGTGTCACTGTAGTATACTGTTTTTAAGTCCTTTGGGTATATACCAAGGAGTGGGATAGCTAGGTAAAATAATGATTCTAATCCAATTTTTCTAAGGAATATCCATACTGCTTTCCAGATTGACTGCACTAACTTGCACCATCAATGTATGAATGTACCTTTTCCCCCACATCCTCACCAACACTTATTGTTTGTATTCTTGATAACTGCCATTCTTACTGCAGTGAGATGAAGTCTTAGAGTAGTTTTGATTTGCAAGTCATGTTGAGGATTTTTATATTCATGTTCATCAGGAATATGGACCTGTACACCCTCACCGACATTGTTGCCATTATAATTTTGTCTTGTGAAATGAGTTTGGAAGTACTCACCTTCTTATCTCCCTTTGAAAATAATCAACAGATACATGAAAAATGCTCAACAGGGATATGCTATTTAAAACCACAATGGGCTACCACCTCAAACCTGTTAGAATGGCCATTTTCAAAAAGAAGAATGATAAGTGTCAGTAAGCAGAGAGGGAAAGGCAACCCCTTATATATTATTGGTTAGATCATAAATTATAACAGCCATTTTGAAAAATAGTTTAAAAGTTCTTTAAAAATATAAAAGTATAATATGATCCAGAAATCCCACTTTTTGCTATAAATCCCAAAATTTGAGGTAAGTATGTGGAAGAGATTTTTTCATCCCATGTTTATTTGAGCATTATTCATAATAGTATAAATATGAAAACAACCTACACATCCATTTATGAATGAATGGAATGGGACAGATAGACACAATGGAATACTGCCCATCCTCAGAAAGGTAAAGCTGTCATGCACAACATTGTGGCTAGAACAAGGGGACATTATGCTAAGTGAAATAAGCCAGGCACATAAATGCAATTATTACATGATTTGCAGTACAGAAATGCAAATGCACTGATAGATCAAATCTTATAAAGCTGGTCTCAAAAACAGAGTGAAAGATGGTGACCTGCAATGGGGAAAACAGAAAGAATAGGAGAAGGCAAATTGCAAGGGTACCAAATTTTAGCTTAACTGGAAGAATATGTTTTAGTGGTCTGATGCACTTCATGGTTAATAATAATGCTGTGTTGCATATTTCAGTATTGCTCAAATAACCCATTTTATTGCTCCTATCACAAAAATAAGTGAGCTAATGAATGTTAATCAGTTTGATTAAACACTTCTAAAATGCATACTTAGATCAAAATATCCATTGTACCTCAAATACATGCAACTATTATGTAAGAATGAGAAACAACAAATAGAAAATAATAGATTGAATATCATTAAAGTGAAATGGTGTGTTTGAGGTCACATGGCTAGTAAGTTTCAGTGCCAGCCTTATTCCCTTAAAAACTATTTAGCAGATATGCAGGAAGAGATGAATCTGTAGTTTGCTATGATCAGGGAGAAGGCAACATAAATTTAAAATTTGTTTTAAAGGTATATTAGGATTATAGCCACTTCTAATTCCTGTGAAATCTTCTGGTCTCCGATGCCTGTACTTTAGGTACAGCTATTTCTGTGGTGTATGCACCCATTTTCATGATTGAGAGAGTTAATGCAGAAGGATGAGAATATTCTGTTATTTATAAGATATTCCATGTTTAAATTATTGAAAAGATTCACATTCAGGAAAGGGGATTAGGTGGAGAGAGAAACCAACACTTCAACCAGAAGTCCTTCAGAAAAAATACTTAAATTTTAATTATTGTTCCGGGACATTGTCCCTCAAGAATTTAAAATTCAGCCTAAGGCCCAAAAGTGAATTAAAACATTTAGGATGATTTAGGGAGTACATAATCGTCTTTTTTTTTTTAAATGTATTAAAGTGTAGGGTTTGTTTGTAGCAGTATCCTATTTGTAGTTATCATAAAGAAGATTAATGTTTGACTGTGGAATTTTATTTTTTGCACACAAATGTCACCTGAATTGTCTAAAGGACTGATATGAAGGAGATTATTTCCATGTGCTGCTTATGACTTTCGGGTATGTTTTATCGGTGTGCCTGTATTTGAAGTAGTTTATTGAAATGTAAAATATTAACAAATAATATAAATCAACTGTCATTCAACTAATAGACATACTGGGATTACTCAGATTGGGTGCAAATTAGGACTCTACTAACTGCTCTGGCTTTGAGAAGTTTGTATTGCCTTTCCGATCTTTAATGGTTTCCTGCAGAAAATGGAAATAAACGTTATTTCATAGTACCCATGAAGATGAGATTTCTATGTAGAAAATACCTAGTAAAATGCCGGCACTGTATTAGAGAATAGTTGTAGGTAGCTGTTAATGTCAGACATTTTGGGTGTTTACTTTTATGTCCATAGAGAAAGCTTTTGCTGAGGAAAAGCTGATAATTTTGCTCTCACTGAACATCAAGTCAAATGTTGTTGATATAGATTATGTCATATCCCAGCTGGGCATTCTTGCTGACCCAAGGTTTATCTCTCTGCTAGGAGTCACCTTCCAGGTGCTTTCATATTTTCCTCTTTCTTTACAGTGTCACACAACCAGAATCTCAATTATTTATTCAAGAGGATATGTAAAACTAACTCCATGCTAAGTGGTAAATTATTATCTACAGTTTAATTTTTAAGCTCTGTGACTAATATTTTCATTTTATCAAATAGTAATTCTCTTTTCAGTATACTTTTCATAACTTTGTAATGAATTTATTAGAAAGTTGTTCTTAGACTACCTGGTAAATCCTTTTAACAGTCTTGCTTAGTGAGGGTAATATGATGATGATTTAATCTTTAGTGCTATTAGTCCTGAAAACTTTCCCTTCTTGAATTTTATTTTAATATTAAATTTTGTGAACTGATGATCCTTGAAGGGACATCATAAATTTTGCAGTAGGGTTTGTGTGAGTTAAGCAGGCTCTCAATGCCTGCGTTGTGATTTGTCAAGTACCACTAGTATCATTATATCTAATAGTCCTTACATCCTTACAACATAGGTACATTTGTAGCAAATTGAATTTGCCTGGAGTCTCTATATTATTATTAGTTATGTCTTATGAAGTGTTTACTATGTGTCACTATGCTAAAACTCCTAGAGATTCTGCAATAATCCCAGAAATTAACTGCTGATCTAGTCCTTATTTAACATAAGGCAAAGGTGGGCTTAGAGAAGTTTACAAACTTGTGCAAATAATCCAGCACAGCAGTGATGGTCTCAGAACTCATATTCCTGCTGTTCTTGTCCACACCCCATGCCGTTAACTCCTACACTAGATTGCTTGGCCAGATTATCCCTGGAAAATGAATCATTACTAAATACCCAAAACTTCACTGCTATAATAGTATAGAGGAATAAAGACTTGATAAAATAAAAACGTCAGTGGCAAAGCTTCAACAAATGAAGAAATAAACAATTTGATTACATATTAGAGAAAATAATATTTTCAGTACACATGGTTTATATTATAAAGATTTAAAGAGTTGGGTTTTTTCAAATTCTGAACATGTAAAGAAACATCAGACTTTTTTCATTTAATGAAAAGGTATTTGGGGTATTTTTCTGTAATTTTAATAATTAGTCAAATTTATGTAGCACATAAATGTTTAAGGTGCTGCATCTACATAATGCCAAATAATCTGATGTAACATGGAAGTTAGCCGCACATTGTACCTGCTTGATATGAACATCAAATGTTTTTCTTTTCAAAACTTAATTAGATGACTTAAGCATGAGGCATTGTTGTTTGGGGGAGATAAAAACTATTAAGGAGTAAAAGACTTTGCTTGACAAGTATATTTTGACTAAATTCTGGCTACCATAAGAATGAATTCATTTATCTGAGCTCAAGACTCAAAAGTAAGAAATAGGGTTTCATGGAGCAGGCTTGATAGTGCTTAACTTGTGCCTCAGGGTCAGAAACATAAACAAAAATGACAGCATTCCTAGATACTCAAAGTCAACTGGAAAGACAGACTTTTAAGCAGGTAAATGAGATTAGGGCGAGTTTCTAAGAGGCTGTCATGCGGATTAGTTTATAAAAGAATTAGAAATTTTCCAGGCAGACAAATATGAAGAAGCCATTTGACAATTAGTGCTTTTGCCCTGCGAGGTAAATGGAGGTGTGCAGTGACCTAGGTGAATGCTTACGTGATTGAGATGCCTGTACAGAATCTGCAGGTAATTACAAACCATCCAGGTTTCTGGAACTCCATGCTTAATTTGGTGAGCTTGCTCCATACTATGAGTGTTAATGTTGATTTCATAAACTGTCTTTATTTCTCCTTCCTCGGAAAGAATATGCAACTCAGCGTGTGCTGATAGGAATGAATTACAATCGTGCCCTGAAAATCTATACAATTGAATACATCCTACTGGTTTTCAGGTGTTGCAGTTATAAGGTGACAAAATGCTTCTTGAGGCAACCGTGCATTCAGAGGCATTAAGAGACTATACTATTTTTGAATCTTTAAAATATAGACAGTATTTAGAAGTTGACCAAAATAAATGTTCCTTTTTATTTGAAGTTTTTCTTCTATATGCTTGCCTATAGAACCAAGACTATTATTTATGATGTGGTCATATATATATATACACATATATATATATACATATGATATGGAGTCCTATTTATATATGTACATATAATATAGATATACTATCACAGGTGAGTTGCAAATTCTTGTGCATATATTCAATACTTACTCAGCTAAACTCAGAGCATTTAAAGCATTGAAGACTTAATCTCTGCCATTTTGCTCTGTACAGTTAACAAGAATCATCTAATGAGGATCATATGGTATTATGATTATCTATGCCTAACTGTTTTAGGTGTTCTGCATGTATTATCTCACTTAATTCCTCCATCAACTCTGTGAGGTGGGTGCTGCTTTTGCTCCCATTCTATAGATGAGGAGAATGAGGCACAGACTGGTGGTGAGAATTGCACCTCTCTGTTGTGGAGCCAGGTATGTCACCCAAGCTGTCCAGTGGCAGACAAGGTCCTGCTTCATCACTGGTCTGTTCGCCTCGTTGCATATCATCATGCTACCAATGCAGAGATACTTTGTGGTTATTATTTATTGTTATTCTAATCACTCCTTAAAAGCTCACAAATGTAAATTATTAGCAGCAGAAGTTCCTGGAGGGTTTAGGGGGCAACTCTGAAGCCTCTCCTTCCCACCCATGCCCTCTCCTGCTGTTTTGATGAAAACAAGACTGTGATTGACTTCTCTGGTCTCTTTCCAGGTCCATCCTTTTCTTTTCCTGGACTTCATGCTTTAGATAATTTAGTTCATCCATACACAGAATTATTAAATGTGAAAATATTGATTTAAATCAAATTACTTGAAAACTCTCTAAAATTATATTCTGAGTTGATGCCATTTGAAAAGAGACATTGTTCATGATGTATTCCTTTCCTGACCTTCAACTACTTATTTCTTAAATGTCTTTCTGAGCAAGTTGCCCCAATCCCTCAGCAACCAATTGGTTTTCTTCTCTGGAACTTTCCATAGGCAGTAAGACCTAAAAGAGCATCAAGAACATCTGCTGTGTTTAATACATGCATCCACCATCTGGTACATGCTGAAACATTAAAAGGATAGTTTTTAAAGGAAGAAAACAAAACTAAACAGAAAGAAAGAAAAAGCAAAGGAACAAATAGATCAATGAATGATCCACAGCTAATTCTTGCTCTTGTGGCTGAGCCCACATTTAGTTTTCTTCATTATTCCCGATCTTTCTAAATTGTTCCTATTCAACTGCTGGGGACTAGAAAAGAGTTGACTAAACATACTAATGCTGTGCATGAACTAAGAGCAAATGCATACAGGAAGGACCTCAGGAACTCCCAGTAAATAAACCTAGTAACTTTATCTTGTCTGGATTCTTCCCACTAATGTTTATTTATCTGAACTGACTACTGTTAGGGAATTGAATTTCACAAAACTGTACCATTAGATTTTTTTTTATTAGGACTATTAATTACAGATGCTATTTATGAATGTTTCCTATGTGTAGACATTGTTTAAAGTTCTTTTAACACCTTATCTCATTTAATCTTTAAAATTATCACAAAAGTGGTTGTTATTATTCTGACTTTAATTACAATGGTACCATCTCAGATCGCATAGCATGAAAGTGGAGAAGATGCAAACTGAAAATAAGTGTGCCTCATGCCTGGTTTTACTGGTGTTCAGTCTTTGTTCTTCTGGTGGTCAGTGTGCCTGAGCCCAGGAAGGTACATCAGGGCCACACAGAGGCAGCTCAGGCTGCTGTCCTGACTTAACTTGTCAATCAGTGGGACAGTACATGAAGCCATGGTTTTAGTTGCTGTTTACTTGAATGCTGCATAATGCTACTCTATTGTTAGGTGAAAAACAAAAAGAGAATGAAATATTTTTGAAGGATGTGAGGTGTGAGTAAGGCTTTGAAGACTGAGTCGTGCCTGGAATGATTATGAACAGGCAAAAGAAAACTCTTTTTCTGGAAAGGCAAAAATATCTGCCAACCTCCACTGATATTTGAATTTGATAGTCTCATCTCACCAGAATATTGCTTCCAAAACCTGAAGAAAAACTTTCCATTTGTAATAAATCTCAGGTCCTCACGTTTCAATCCCAGACTAAGAGTTCTCCTTACTTTCTCATTTTTAATCTCTGATATATGGAGTACTTGATTTTTTCTTCAGTCACCTTCATGACGCTTTGAAAGGAAGGTGGCCTGGAAAAAAAAAAATGGATAAAATGAAAACAAACTTCACTGTAACTGAATTTGTATTCCTAGGACTTTCATCTGAGCCAAAGATACAGCTCATTCTTTTTGTTGTCTTCTTGTTCTTTTATTTATTAACAGTGGTTGGGAATATTATCATCATCACTATTATTCAGATAGAACCTCGTCTCCAGACACCCATGTACTTCTTCCTCACAAATTTGTCTTTTCTGGACATTTGCTACACATCCACCAATGTCCCACAAATGCTGTCCAACATGGTGGGAAGAAAGAGGACCATCCCCTTCTCCAGCTGTGCTACTCAGATGTACTTCTCTCTCTCCTTTGGAATGATTGAATGTGTTCTCCTTGGTGTCATGGCTTACGACAGATATGTAGCCATTTGTCATCCCCTTCACTATACTGTCATTATGGACCGGAATACCTGTGTCCAACTGGCAGCCATATCTTGGTCCAGTAGCTTCCTGAGTTCCATGGTGATCAATGTCCTCACCTTAAGTTTGCCCTACTGTGGGCCCAATGTCCTAAACCACTTTTTCTGTGAGGTGCCTTCTGTCCTGAGGCTGGCTTGCACGGACACCTCACTCACAGAGCTGGTTGTTTTTATCTTCAGTATTGTCATTGTCTTCATCCCTTTCCTCCTCATTGTTGTTTCCTATGCTCGGATCCTGCTCTCTGTTCTCAGAATGCGCTCAGCCTCGGGAAGGTACAAGGCGCTGTCCACCTGCGCCTCCCACCTCACAGTGGTGGCCTTATTTTATGGAACCGCCATCTTCATGTACATGAGACCCCAGTCCAAGTCTTCCCGGGCTGGGGGCAAGGTCATTGCAGTCTTCTACACGGTGGTCACACCCATGCTCAACCCCTTGATCTACAGCCTGAGGAACCAGGATGTGAAAGGAGCTTTGAGGAGAGCTGTTGCAAAACAAAGGACATGAAAGACATTAACAAGACCCCCAGCTCAACTGTAGCATAAGATAATTGCCCTCTGAGTATGAAGTGGGAGATTAAAAGTGACTTGCTCTGTTAACCTCTGCTCTGCCCTGAAGAAAAGTCACATAAATTCAGTTGTAAATGCAACAGGAAAATAATGTTTCCTCCCAGGACTCACCAAAGCTCTAATGATTTAGAACTACTGCCTTTGTTGAGTGAGTCCTTTTTTTATTACTCACTGAAAACTTATTTCTGTAAAACCATAGACACTCTAAAATTAGTTACTTGAAAATACATCAGCAAGATGAAACATCTGAACTCTGCCCAGAGATTCTGAGTCATTTTGAACCATGGTAATCTCAATTTTCCATGCAAATGTACAACCTCAGGTTGAGTATTTTCAGTTTTAACATTTCACATCTGATAGTTTCTTGGGAAACAGGACTCTGTGTGTACTTTTTGGCTTAGACTTGATATGGATCCTCCACATGCAGCCCTACTTTGCAGTAAGTCTATTAAAACATTGCTTCACTTAAATTTGATTTAAACTCTATCCTCCCCATAAATCCTAAGCTAGAGCCACATCTTCATGTTTTGATGAGACACTCTATGTTTCCCTCTGGCCTGTATTTCCCTCTTTTCAGTAGATCAAGAAATCTTATTTTATTTATCAGCATGTTTTTGCTAAACTTAGATTAATTGTATGGACAGAAGCATAGCAATAATTAGAAGCAGATTTGGTCAAATATGAATTAATAGATTAATTTATTCCTTCATAACCTATTTCTAAATGATGATGTAATATAATGTTAAAACAGAAATGACTCCTGTCCTCATGGACACATATATAATACACTTCCTATATATTCATGGATGTTTATACATGCATGTGATATACACACCTACCGCCAGATGGACAGATTGGGATACCAGCCTTTTAAAGGAACTAATCATCAGAGGCAGAGCCACAGAGTAACAGGTAAAGCATCCCTTTCTAAGGAGGCTGCATACAGAAACCAGAAGGAGGGTCAGAGGAGGGCAGGACATATGAGATTTCTTAGTAGAGGTGATTATGGATGTACTGTGAAGAAATGAAAGAGTGAAGAGTAGGAAAAGAAGAATTCATGAAAATAGAGTGGCAGAAGGGGTGGCTCAGGAGGCTGGGCAGTGGCCAGGCCATGCAAGGCTGAAGTGACTGTGGAAATCTGCAAGGATGCATTCGTGGTCACACATAACTATATAAAGAAGGGTGAGTAGATGCCCACTGTTTCTGAAACTGTTTTCTAATATATGAAGGACCATACATCCACATATGTATGTATGTGTATACATGTGTACACACATACACATATATACATGTAATGAATTTTTAAACTGGAATGTGTTGGGGGTTTTGAAGCTTTTCAGCCAGTAGTACCTTTAAATTAAACTATTTTTTTGAATTAAAAGTAGTCAAAAATGACTTTTATAATAATACTACTAATCATATTAATAATAATCATTAACTTTAATGGCATCTGCAACTGACACACTGCTTCATAAGAGATAAGTTGTATCTAACAATATTTTTTGCTTATTTACAGTTGTAACAAAAAAGTAAGTTATTCATCTTTCAAAGATACTCAACTCCTAAAAAGCAACCACTTCTTCTAAATGTAAAAGCCATATACAGTCAATAAATAACTCAGTACTGGCAGTATAGGTAAAGAAGACAGCATTGAACAAAAAAATTAAATAATAAAAAGTAAAAAGCCAAAAGCAAAATTACTAACCAATGGATCAAATTTATTACACAGTAGTTGATGTGTTTTAATATTTATTCTGGTATTCAAATGACCAGACATGCTATATGTTCACTTTGTACATGAAGTAGAATTAAAAACATTTCCTTTTTAATGAAATTAACTATTTTTTACTTGTTCTAATTGTGCATGATAGTAGAATGTATTTTGACATATTGTACACAAATGGCACACAACTTCTCCTTCCTCTGGTTGTACATAACACAGAGTCACTCCAGTACTGTAATCTTACATGTATATAGGGTAATAATGTCTGTCTCCTTCCTCTGGTTGTACATAACACAGAGTCACTCCAGTACTGTAATCTTACATGTATATAGGGTAATAATGTCTGTCTCATTCTACAGTCCTTCCTATCCCCAACGGCCCCCTTCTCCTCATTCCCCTCTACACAAACCAAATTCCTTTATTCTTCCCTACCCACCCTCTGCACCGCTATGGATCAGCCTCTGCTTATCAGAGCAAACATTCACTTTTGGTTCTTTGGGATTGGCTTATTTTGCTTAGCATAATATTATCCAGCTCCATCCATTTACCAGCAAATGCCATAATTTTAGTCTTCTTTAAGGCTGAGTAATATTCCATTGTGTATCTATGCCACATCTTCTTTATTCATTAATCTGTTGAAGGGCATCTAGGTTGGTTCCATAGTTTAGCTATTGTAAATTGAGCTGCTATAAACATTGATGTGGCTGCATCACTGTAGTATGCTGATTTTAAGTCCTTTGGGTGTAAACGGAGGAATGGGATAGCTGGGTCCAATGGTTGTTCCATTCCAAGTTTTCTGAGGTATATCCATACTGTTTTCCAAAGTGGTTGCACCAATTTGCAGTCCTACCAGCTACAGAATTTCTTCTGAACAACTTATTTAGATCAAAAAGCAACATTTCAAATTCTCCCAAATATCATCAAATAAGACACATATAATAATTTTACAGTTTGTAATTTAGAAAAATAATATTACATTAAATTTTTTAAAAGAAACACAAAATTTCTAAAGACAAATATAATTGGAAAGTTGTGAGTAAAAACATGTTAATGGAGACAGCCCACGCCCTAAACTAGGTCTCACCTACACCTCTTCAAGCAAATTTTCCTTCTTTCTGTTTGCTTCTTTTGATATAAAAGGAAAATACAATGTTTTAAAAATATTAAATGAGATATTTTTTATTCCCTGTACATTACAATCATTGTTACAGCAAAGAACAAATGATTTTTAAAACTAACACAAAACTGGTGAATTATTGGTCTCACACAACTTCAAAGGTACAATTGTGTAACTTTCTCCCTAGATTTGTTTGGGATTAAAGCTTCATAGGTACAACAGAGCTGGGAAATATCCTAGCATTTTAAAATAAAATTCTAGAAAATAATCAAGAATACTCTATTGCTATAAAGTATATTTTCAGTGCTTAATTGGTTAGTATAACCATGTGCTTTAAGCAACTATATTTAGAGAATAAAATTATGAACACAAGATTCTCATGTAGCAATGTTGGAATGAGTTTTGAAGTTTTTCAGCTAAATGTCCAGGAAGTAGACCTCAGTTTCTTCATTTACAAAATAGGATATTTGTTGAATAAGACTATCATCTATCTATCAGCATTATTTATCATCATCTCTT
This sequence comes from Tamias sibiricus, assembly GCA_025594165.1. Taxonomy (NCBI): domain Eukaryota; kingdom Metazoa; phylum Chordata; class Mammalia; order Rodentia; family Sciuridae; genus Tamias; species Tamias sibiricus. The sequence goes on along the minus strand of CM046657.1, from coordinate 17,601,334 downwards.
TGATTTCTGAAAATAAATTTGCTATATATCTGTAAAATTTATCCTGAAATGATATTTATTTTTACTATTGGACTTATGTGATTAATTTTAAGGACAATAATGCAATTTGAAAATTTTTATCATATCCCTGTAGGTTTAAATGACATAATAAATGCTATCTTCTGTCATGTTACCATTTTTCCCAGGGCAGGGCATGTTTCCCTTTAACTTGAGAAACAGTGCATTGTAGCCTAGTTAGAAAGCAAGAGGATTATAAAATGTCATAGGGAAATCAATTCCATAGTGAGAGGAATTCATCAATATCACCTTTCATCATAATCTGAAATGCTCCTTGGACACCATCTCCTCTCTTACCTCTTTCTATGGATGCACAGTACACTGACTTCTCTAGCCTGCTTGACCTTACAAAGATTCAGCTCACTGCAATCATAGGCTAATGTGGGTCTTTCAACAAGTGTTTCACAGTGTATCCCTGTGCAAATAGTGCCTTATGAATCTAACCATGCCATCAGACTGAACATGGTCATGAGCCCAGCCCTTTATACAGGTGCCCCAAACTTCTTTCCACACTCTGATCATGGTTGTCACTCTTTACAATGCTCTCCATCTCCCTATTTTATAATATATATATATATATATATATATATATATATATATATATTTTATATATATATATATTTATATATATTTCCCATATATATATATATATATGGGAAAAAGAATCAGGAAACATTTGTTCTAATTCTACAACTTCAGTTTTATGATATTAAGATATGCACTTTAGGGAGCTCATATGTATGTCCAATAGATTTCTTGAGACTCAGAATTGTGTCTAGGCTTCATCATTTCTCCTTTATCTCAGCCAGGTACAGTCATTTATTTGTTCAGTTAGCATCTGTTGTTTACCTAATATATCCCAGAACTTGAAGATTTTAAAAAATGAGTCTTCCTTAAATTCTCTCAGTCCCCAAAGTGGGCCATCCCTTTAAAGTGTGTATGCTTTAGAGTTATAACAGAATTATATGCATCACTTCTCAGAACATTGGAGAACAACCATTTATTAAGCCTGGAAGCACTTAAATATAGGGCACTTCAGCTTTTCATCTATTTTAATATCTGAGGAAGAACACTTTTAAGAGTGAAAGATGACACTGTCAATACTTACTCCAGGATAACTGGCAAAACTCAAAACTGCCTTGAGTAAGAGGGAGAATTGGCCTCAGTCACATGACCTTGTGTATCTCTCATGGCAACCCTATGATCACTGACTCCCATTTCCAGGCCAGAAAATCTGTTGGGTGATGAATGATGATTAATTTGTAATATAAAATGAATGATGTTTGATTTTTAATATAAAATGTAGTGATATGTAAAAAGGTGCTCTATATGTGTATTATGAATTGTAATGCAAGCTACTGTTATATATACGACAAATTCAAAAAAAAAAAAAAAATATATATATATATATATAATATATGTTTGTATTTCATAAGTGGATTAGTGGATTTGGGGACATAGGAACAAAGATAAGAAAAAGCATTGAGTTCAGTGTGGCTTGACTTCAAGGAAGGATATGGAAGGGAATGGCTGGGGACATAACTGAAACTTGGTTGGGATGTCATATGTGGATGCCATTCATAGTGTTGATTTCACTGTGGTCTGTTGTCCAGTCTCCTAAATCCAGGTCTGATGAATACTTACTGTGCTCATAAACCCTCCATCTAACAGTTAAATATACAGACCAAAATGCCTCTTCTGAAGCTTCTCCCTAGACTGCACAGTTCTGGAGTATGTGTAGCTGTTTAATGAAGTGCCACCAACAAACATTTCTTCTCACTCATTCTTCTCAAGGGTACTCCGAGGTGTCCATTATGAGCTTGCTTTTGGATGGGGAACCTGAACCCACCTTATATAATATTTAAACCACTTATTCATACATATACATGACTATAATACTGAGACACACATGAGATAAGATGGATACAAATTAAGGGATTTTTCTATGCAAAATAAAATGTTTTCTACCAGTACATGAGATTGGAGACAGGGTTTGTGAAGAGTAGTATTGAAGCTGGTCCATAAAGAAAGAGTTTGGAAATCCTGAGTCAAGGAGCTGAGACTATCGAGGAAGCATGGAGTGCAGAGGGAAGAGAATTGACAATTATAGAGAGGCAGGAAGAGGTACCTGCAATTTAAGAAATAGTTTTATAGGAAAGTCTGGGGGCCAATTGGAAGCAGGGAGATGTAACACAGAGAAGATATAAAGAAACATGAGTGACAAGCAAAGGACTTAGGCAATTGTTAGCTTCTAAGGGTAACTGTGGGATACATCAGGATTCTTAGATCCTAATGATTCCAGGAAGCCTCTACAAGGCATAAAGTCAAAAGAGGTTAGCCTAAATTCTTCCTTTGGGAGAACACCAGACCCTAAGCCAAGTGTAAGAGCTTTATGCAGCCCCATTAAGAAAAGCACCTAATCTATGCCATTAAATTTGATCTGATAGCCAGAGGTTGCACAATTTACCAGCTGAGTGACTATGTTACTATGCTGGTTCTCCCCAAGGTTGTTCTGTTGATGGACATGTGACAGTATTCCAGGGTCCCAGGAGGGATGTTCCCTGTAATCCAGAAGAGAAGACACCTTGCTCTCCAAGGTATATATTCCGTGATTTCACAGTGATGCCAGATGATGGAGCTGCACTCCAGCTTCACTGCCAAACGCTCCGACTGGGCCTTCTAGTGAGCTTCCATAATATTTTGCTTTTGATTCTCTCTCTCTCTCTCTCTTTTCACCTTGAACAAGAATTTATTTCTTTTTTTAATTTTTTTTATTATTTATTTACTTATTCATCATGCACAAGTATAGTATCTTTTTACATACAACTGCTTGTATACAAAGTATATAAGTACCATTCAGATCTTCAATCATGCATTTAGGATAATGATATCCATCTCATTCAACCACCAATTTTTTTCCAACCCCCCCTTACTCCCTCCCTCCCCTCCCTTTCCGTTGACCGTTCTAGTGTTCCTCTGATCCTATGTACCCCCATCCAACAACACTGTGAACCAGCCTCCTTATATCAGAGAAAACATTCGGTACTTGGATTTTTGAGATTGACTAATTTCACTTAGCATTATATTCTCCAACTTCATCCATTTACCTGCAAATGCCATTATTTTATTCTCTCTTATTGCTGAGTAAAATTCCATTTTGTATATATACCATATTTTCTTTATCCACTCATCTACTGAGGGACATCTAGGTTGGTTCCATAACCTAGCTATTGTGAATTGTGCTGCTGTAAACATTGAAGTGGCTGTGTCACTGTAATATGCTGTTTTTAAGTCTTTTGGGAATAGACCCAGGAGTGGGATGGCTGGGTCATAGGGTGGTTCCATTCCCATTTTCCCAAGAAATCTCCATACTGCTTTCCATAGCGGTTGCACCATTTTGCAGTCCCACCAGCAATGTATGAGTGTGCCTTTTTCCCCACATCCTCTCCAACATTTATTGTTGTTTGTGTTCTTGATAGCTGCCATTCTGACTGGAGTGAAATGAAATCTTAGAGTAGTTTTGATTTGCATTTCTCTAATTGCCAGTGATGTTGAGCATTTTTTCATGTATTTGTTGATTAATCGTGTATCTTCTTCTGAGAAGTGTCTTTTCAATTCCTTAGCCCATTTATTGATTGGGCTATTTGCTTTTTTGGTGTTAAGTTTTTTTAGTTCTATATACATTCTAGAAATTAGTGCTCTATCTGATGTGCATGTATGAAATATTTGTTCCCAATTAGTTGGCTCTCTATTCACCTCACTGATTGAATCAATATTGTCAAAATGTCCATACTACCAAAAACATTATACAGATTTAATGCAATTCCAATCAAAATCCCAATGTCATTCTTCAAAGAAATAGAAAAAGCAGTCATGAAATTTATCTGGAGAAATAAGAGACCCAGAATAGCCAAAGCAATCCTGAGCAAGAAAAGTGAAGCAGGGGGCATCACCATACCGGACTTTAAATTATACTATAGAGCAATAGTAACAAAAACAGCATGGTATTGGCACCAAAACAGACTGGTGGACCAATGGTACAGAATTGAGGACACAGAGACTAATACATATAATTTCAGCTGTCTTATATTAGACAAAGGTGCCAAAAATGTACAGTGGAGAAAGGATAGCCTCTTCAACAAATGGTGCTGGGAAAACTGGAAATCCATATGCAACAAAATGAAATTAAACCCTTGTCTCTCACCATGCACAAAATTAAATTCAAAGTGGATCAAGGACCTAGGAATTAGACCAGAGACAATACGCCTAATAGAAGAAAAAGTAAGCTCCAATTTCCAACATGTCGGATTAGGCCCCAAGTTCCTTAATAAGAATCCTGTAGCACAAGAACTATTACCAAGAATTAATGAATGGGATAGATTTAAACTAAAAAGCTTCTTCTCAGCAAAAGAATTTATTTCTTAAATTTACTTAAAAGACTAAAGCTAATATATACTAAAACATTTGTAATATTTACAGTTATGTCAATATAAAAATGATAGCTCTCTTTTAAATTAGCACAGGCAATTCACTGCAAAGGTAAAAATACAAACAAAGGCCTCCCAAATGAAGTCAGGTGAAGTGGGGTGAGACACCATGTTCACATAAAGGATTGCACTTACAAGAAATGGGGCATGGCTAGGATGTTCAAAGGGTGTATACCTAATGCAAATCACCAAATGTGGTGCTACCAAATTGCACATTACTTTTATAGTGTATCATTCACATTAAGACTAAAAAGTTTTCAAATACCCTCTGTATATTGTTTCTGACACATCATTTTGGTATTCCTGTAACAACATTTGAAACCTGCAGTTACCAGTGAGAGCAGTCTTCAAGGGATAAAAGATATGGAATATTTATCCCTATGTCCTTAATTGCATTTTCATCATGATCCATCAATTGTCAGTAATGAGGTAATGAAATTAACCAGTCTGAGGGAATTACTGACAGCAAAACACCCTTAGAAATATAGGAAAAAGTAACAGAAGAGCTTACCCTGAGCTGCCACCTTTTTATCTAATGCTGTGTGTACTAGAATATCATGCTAATGCACAGACTCATGGCATATGTGATAGAAAAAAATCAACTAATTCAAAATATATTCTGCTTGGCTTTAGAGAATTTTATTTTGCTTTATATCTGAGTTCAATTTATTAACAGTCTGAAAAGGAAATGCTGCCGTGGACAAGAATTAGGCTACAGGTTTGCTAGTATATACTTTTGTGCAATCTATGATATTCCCAATTTCAGGCTAATCCTAAATAGCTTGCCATTTTATGGCTGCATATTTTCTAAATTGTACAAAATTGTTTTAAAAAAGTAATTATACCTTGGCAATATCATCTAACAGTAATGCCTACAATATAAATCTATTCCAATTCTTTCAAATAATATTGTTTTACATAGCCTATTGCTTTGATATTTTACTCATCTCACCCAAATAAAACTCTGCTAAAACACAAATATATGGTTTAGAAATTTGCTCTTAAAATGAACTAAGTAAAATAGGAAAATAATGGGGAATATAAGTGAATTGAGGAAGATCGCTCCTGCTTGATTTCTTCATTTAAATATGTGCCAATAGACAGAAATATTTCTGGGAATTCTATATGATTATTATATTTTTTCATATATTATGGTTTTCAATCATTAATAATATGGGTATAAATGATATCTTTTAGAATTACTTGTCAGATTTCTATTTCTAAAACTACCTTAAATATGAGCTTTAACAAATAAGTGTCTAGTATGTATACAAACTTTGTTAACCTTTAATTTCACAGTAAGAGCTGGGTCACCGGGTAACTTCGGTAGTAAAATCACTTTTAAAGGCTGAAGTGAAATGAACTAGGTAGAAAACAGGCATAAAGTTATAAGATTCTCTTTTACACATTTTTTTTTCTGTGAGATGAGGTAATTTCTTTTGTCTCCCTACAAAGATAAATTCTATGCAATCAGATACATATATGTATTTATATGTCCCACATTTTTAATTAAGTATTAAACATAGATTGATTTAAAAATCATCACCTGGTGTTTTACAACTCAAGAACAGGGAAAGTAAAAAGGTGGGTTGGTTATTCAAAGTATGTGAGCCCACATACCTATCATGTAAGCATATCTGTTCTTTTAGCATTTTCCACTTCACGTAAGCCTGCATTCTTGGTTTTGTGAATACAATTTTGAAGAAAATATTAACTTTGAGAATATTACAGTATAATGTGCTTCCAGTGATACTCCAGGTTGTAATTAAAATAGTAAGTTTTTCTTCATGTAATTACCTGGGAAAATTTAAAGAATTCAAAGACCTGAAGAAACATCAGAGCATTCTTTCAGAAACCTTTTCCAATATAATATACATGGTTCCCCAGCATCCTAAGTGCATTATTAAGAGAATACACACAAGTTTTTCACTGGAGTTCTGCCATTCCTGGATCTCTAGTATTCCTCTGTTTTTGCTCCCTAAATGCTGAACACCTACATCTCTTAAGTCAAAAGTGTCTCCTGTACTGATTGCCTGGCTCGGTTCTCCTTCTCTGCTGGACTGGTCCACAAGAAATGTTACCTGCTGACAACCATGGATTATTATCACTATGTGACCATTTCAAATCTCTTATTTATTCCTCCACTATGTTCCCCAAGTTATAAACCAGTCTTGTTGCATCTTCATATCTTGATGACTTTGTAAACTCAACTATCATCCCCAGTGAGACATTTACTCTGAATTGCCATGGTAATAATTTCAATGATTTCTTGTGTTACTTTCCCCCATTTGTGAAATTGGCCTGTGACAGGAAGGAGAGAGCTAAGCTGTGCTGAATTATAGACTCATCTCCAACATATCACCCCCACCATACTAACTCTATTTCTCACTCCTTCATCACTGAATCCATCTAGAGCATGGATTCCACCAAGGGCCACCTGAAGGCCTTCTCCACCTGTATGTCTCATCTGAAAGCTGTAACCTTGTACTATGATTTATTTCTTTTCATTACTTCCAACTTCATACTAGCAGTGCCCCAGACAAAGTGGTGTTGGTGTTCTGTGCTGTGGTGATCCCAGTGTTGAACACTTTGAGTAAGAAATAAAGATAGTGCTGGGTGTGGTGCCACATGTCTTATAATCCCAGTGACTGGTTGGGTCAAGTTAGGAGAATCAAAATTTTGAGACCAGCCTCAGCAAATTGGTAAGAACCATAGCAATTTATGGAGTCACTGTCTCGAAACAGAAAATAAAAAGGACAGAGACTGAGGATGTAGTTACATTGTAAAGCATCCCTAAATTCAATCCCCAGTACCAAAAAAAAAAAAAAAAAAAAAAAAAAAAAAAAAAAAAAAAAAAAAAAAAAAAAAAAGAAAAGAAAAGAAAAAAAAGAAAGAGAGAGAAAGAAAGGAATGAAAAAAAGGAAATAAAGATGTCAAAGATAGCCTGAGAAAATGTTAGAGCAAAATTTCCTTTAATAAAAAATATATGGGAAAATGACTTTAAAAAACATTATCACTCCCACAACAAAGGCAGGAGCTGGCGGCGTTGCGGGTCAGCAGTCCCAGCAGACCCCTAGGGCTCAGGGGCCTTGGGCACCCAGCATTGCAGAGCTGCAGGCCCCAGTGTGTCCAGCTGGCCGAGCTGCCCTGGAGGCAAATGAAGATAAAACAATGTCCGCCAACCTAAAATACCTGTCTCTGAGAATTTTGGTCTTTCAGACTACCAGATTGGTTCTAACAATGCATTATTCTAGGACATTAAAAGAGGAAGGACCTCCTTATCTATCTTCTAGAGCAGTGGTTGTTGCTGAACTTTTTTTTTTTTTAATTTAATTTGTTATACATGCTTTTAGAGTGCAATTCCTTTCATATTACATATAAAGAGCACAGTTTTCCAAGTCATTGGTTTTACACAAACTATTTTCATACCATTTGAGTTTTTATACATGTACTTAGTATATTGATGGCAAACTCCTTCTGCCATTGTTTCTGTCCCCTTGCCCCTTTCACTCCCCTCCCCACCTTTTTGCTATTTAACATTCCTTCATTCCTCTCATCTCCCCTCCCTTGTCACTACAATTCAGTATCATCCTAGCAAAGGAATTAATCGACCTTTGGTTTTCTGGGATTGGCTGACTTCACTTAGCATTATTTTCTCCAACTCCATCCATTTAACTGCAATGCCATGATTTTATTCTCTTTTAGTGCTGAGTAGTGTTCCATTGTGTATATATATCAAAGTTTCCCTATCCATTCATCTATTGATGGGCATCAGGGTTGTTTCCACAATCTAGCTATTGTGAATTGTGCTGCTATGAACATTGATGTGGCTGTGTCCCTGTAGTATGCTATTTTTAAGTCCTTTGGGTATAGACGGAGGAGTGGGATAGCTGGGTCAAATGGTGGTTCCATTCCAAATTTTCCTAGGAATCTCCATACTGCTTTCCAAATTGGCTGCACCACTTTGCAGCCTCCCCAGCAATGTAAGAGTGTGCCCTTTTCCCCACATCATTTATTGGTTTGTGTTTTTGATAGCTGCCATTCTGACTGGCATGAGATGAAATCTTAGAGTAGTTTTGATTTGCATTTCTCTAATTGCTAGAGATATTAAACATTTTTTCACATATTTGTTGATTGATTGTATATCTTCTTCTGATAAGTGTCTGTTCAGTTCCTTAGCCCATTTATTGATTGGGTTGTTTGTGTTTTTGGTGTAAAGGTTTTTGAATATATATCCTTGAAGTTAATGTTCTGTCTGATGTGCATGTGGTAAAGATTTGCTCCCATTCTGTAGGTTTTCTGTTCACCTCACTGATTGTCTCTTTTGCTGAGAAGAAGCCTTTTAGTTTGAATCCATCCCATTTGTTGATGTTTGGTTTTAGTTCTTACACTATAGAGGTCCTATTGAGGAAGTTGGGACCAAATTCAACATGTTGGAGATTTGGGCCTACTTTTTCCTCTATTAGGTGTAAGGTCTCTGGTTTAATTCCTAGGTCCTTGATCCACTTTGAGTTGAGTTTTGTGCATGGAGAGAGAGAGAGAGGTTTATTCATTTTATTACATAATTACTTCCAGTTCTCCCAACACCATTTGTTGAAGAAGTTGTCTTTTCTCCAATATATGTTTTTGGCACCTTTGTTTAATATAAGATAACTGTAGATGTGTGGGTTAGTCTCTGTGTCTCCTATTCTATACCATTGGTCTACTGGTCGATTTTGGTGCCAATACCATGCTATTTTAGTTAACTATTACTTTGTAATACAATTTAAGGCCTGGAATAGTAATGCCACCACCTTCATTATTCTTGCTAAGAATTGCTTTAGCTATTCTGGGTCTCTTATTTTTCCAGATGAATTTCATGATTGCTTTTTCTATTCCTATGAGGAATGACATTGGGATTTTGATTAGGATTGCATTGAAATTGTATAGTGCTTTTGGTAGAATAGTCATTTTGACAATATTAGTTCTACCTATCCATGAACAAGGTAAATCTTTCCATCTTCTAAGATTTTCTTTAATTTCTTTTTTTAGTGTGCTGTAGTTTTCATTGTACAGGTTTTTCATTTCTTTTGTTAGGTTGATTCCCAAGTATTTTATTTTTTTACATTATAGTAAATGGGGTGGATTTTCTAGTTTCTCTTTCTGAGGATTTGTTGCTGATGTACAGAAATGCCTTAGATTTATGGGTGTTGATTTTATATCCAGCCACTTTGCTGAATTCGTTTATTAGATCTAGAAGATTTCTGGTGGAGTATTTTGGATCTTCTATGTATAGAATCACATCGTCTGACACAGAGAAAGCATTTGACAAGATACAACACACCTTCATGTTCAAAACGCTAGAAAAAATAGGCATAACAGGAACATACCTCAACATTTTAAAGGCCATCTATGCTAAGCCTCAGGCCAAAATCATCCTAAATGGAGAAAAGCTGAAAGCATTCCCTCTAAAAACTGGAACAAGATAGGGATGTCCTCTTTCACCACTATTATTTAACATAGTTCTTGAAACCCATCCAATGGAATTAGACATACAAAAGAAATAAAAGGGATACGGATAGGAAAAGAAGAAATCAAACTATCACTATTTGCAGACAATATGTTGCTAAACTTTTGAAGATAATGGCCTTTTATTAGTCTACAAAGACAGTAGTCATATATCAGTTGAAAATTCTTACAACAGCATTATTTTCTGTGTCTATGCTCAGTAAATATTGGGTGTATATCAATGGATCTCCCTAGCAATTTTGATGACTAGAGTTGCTTTTGTACAGTGGCCCTCAGATTCTCAAGAGATTGATTCTAAGGAACTTGCAGCTGGCTCTCAATTTGTAGGCCTCATGGCAGTTCTCACAGCATGTTTTTCAAGTGGCTTTGCTGGAGTTTATTTTGAGAAAATCTTAAAAGAAACCAAAACAATCAGTGTGGATAAGAAACATTCAGCTTGGTTTCTTTGGGAGCATATTTGGATTAATGGGTGTTTACATTTATGATGGAGAATTGGTATCAAAGGATGGTTTTTTTCAGAGATATAATAAACTGGCCTGGATAGTAGTTGTTCTTCAGGCACTTGGAGGCCTTGTAATAGCTGCTGTTATTAAGTATGTGGATAATATTTTAAAAGGATTTGCAACCTCTTTATCCATAATATTATCAACACTGATATCTTATTTTTGGCTACAAGATTTTGTGCCAACCAGTGTCTTTTTCCTTGGAGCCATCCTTGTAATAGCAGCTACTTTTTTATATGGTTATGATCCCAAACCTGCAGGAAATCCAATTAAAGCATAGTCATAAACTTTCTTATCTGGTTTCTAATGATGATGCACTATTGGAATCTCAATGTTAATCATGCACAGAGGACGTCTATGGATTCTGTGAAGATATATATCATCATGCTCAATCTGATCATATTGTTCAAGTGGTTTGAAAATATACAGGCTTAAAGATAAAATGTTTGCACTGTATATGTAGCAAAACAAATTATGCCTAAAAATCAAAACTTGAAAGTATTTCCAGGGTTTAGAATTAGAGAGAATATTGGAGGAAACTTGAAATCTAATTTTAAAAAGCATTTATCTTTTTGATTGCTGCAGAAATGTCCTATCCACTCTTTGCAAGAGCACACAAATGTCAAATATCAATTTTTGCAAATTAGATCTATTTACTTTTATTAAATGTTTTTTACCTTAATCTTTCTGTACAGAAATATCAAATCACATCGAATAGTCAAAGTTTGAAAAGTATAATTACCTATAAAGCTGTGAAAAATAGAAATATGATTTGAAAAAAATCATTTTCACATAACTGAGATTTTTATATTTGTATAAAAGATTACTGAACCAAAGATTGCCAAATGTTATTTGTTCAGTTACAGAAATCAGAAAATAAAATTCATATTTAAATGTAATGTAAAGAGACATCTATTTCTCCATATACATCTTAAGATTTTTTAGTGCTTTGAGACAGTTGAAAGCAATCAAGTTGTTCCTGTGCTAGATAGTAGCCAGTGACTTTTCTCTAATGGAGTTTTACCCTTGATTTTTAATTGCATATCTTTTCTGTAAATGAGATAAATTCTTAATATTACTTTAAATTTTTGTGTTGTTACTGAAAATTTTAAATGGAATTTAATTAAATACTGATTTAATAATTTAAAATAATTATTGTCTAATAGCTCCATTTGGAGAATTTTGAACTATCAAGTTATACTGTATACAACTAGAAAGTTTTTTAATTAATATTTTACTTATCTGTAGAAATTTCCTATAATCAACAGCTGTTGACAAAAACAACAACCAAAAATATTAGTAGTATAGGTATCAGTGGACCAAGACCAAAATGACTTTTCTTGGAGACATTACTGTTGCCATATTACATATTTTAAATGTCACCAGAACTTTAAATTCAAGACTGGTCAGAAGAAATGTTTTAGAACTCTCATAAGCCCATTTACCCCAGGAGAACTGTGATCACATGGCTGGGAGAGGTAGCTGAATTCTGAGTTCCCTTTCTATGTTCCATGAAAGCTGCTGGGAAGTAGTGACCATACTGCTTTAAAATAGAGGATTTTCTTCCCTATTCAACACTGGAGTTGAGGATGCGAATTATATGTTATTTAATATGCTGGTTCAAAGGGGAGAGAATATATTAGAAGTACTAAGATAAATTGGTGGGCAAAAATATGTTCTATAATTGATATAGGTTTAATTTAATTATTGACTATAAGTAGATTATCTATTAAGTATAAAAGTATTTTGCTTTTTTTTTTTCATTTATACCATATATATTTTTAAAGTCTGTTCTGATATAAAAACTGAAAAACGTAAATATTTTTATATAGTTCTAATGGATTTTGTTAAATAGAATTTGGAGGATAATGTTATTCCAAACCATTGGGTATTCTTGGCTAATTTGGACTAGTTGTGCTACCTTGCTAATGCAGTGACCTAATTTGGACTGCAGTGACCACTTTTAGAGTATTTTGTTTGATAACTTAACCACATTTTGTTTTAAGACTGCAACGACATTCAGGTTTATATCCTATTACTACTAAATGAAACCTAAATCTTGCAAATACACTGAATTTAAGACTGAAAATAAAGATATATGTTCAGTTAAAAAAAATTATCACTCGTCACTCTTATTAACCTGTAGTCTCAGAAATTAATAAAATCAGATAACAAGAAATAATTATTGTTTAAGTTGAGAACCCCAGTCTGTTATTCTCTTTTTAAGTTGGTTTCAAAGAATTTGAATATATTTTAAAATTAATGATGCTGTGACAATAGTGAACACAGATATGTATGCCAGTGTGTATTTTTTTTTTACTTTTTAAGCTTTATCAAAATATATTTCACAAAGAAAAATTATGTACATTTAAGGTGAAGAACATGTTTTGATACATGTATATATAGTGAAGCTGTGACCATCATCGAGTTATTTAAGTATCCTTCACTTCATCTCAGTACTGTGTGTGTGTGTGTGTGTGTGTGTGTGTGTGTGTGTCTGTGTGTCTGTGTATTGTGTGTGGTGCCACATGTCTATAAGCCCAGTGACTGGAGGGGTCAAGTTAGGAGAATCAAAATTTTGAGACCAGCCTCAGCAACTTGGTGAGAACCATAGCAACTTACCGAGACACTGTCTTGAAACAGAAAATAAAAAGGACAGAGCCTGAGGATGTACTTACATGGTAAAGCGTCTCTAAATTCAATCCCCAGTACCAAAAAAAAAAAAAAAAAAAAAAAAAAAGAAAGAAAGAAAGAAAGGAAAAAAGGAAATAAAGATGTCAAAGATGGCATCTGTGAGAACTTTTAAAATCTACTCTGTTAGCAAATTTCAAAAATACAATGCAGTATATTTAATAATAGTCAGCATTCTGCACATTCGATTCTGAGAACTTAATAATAGTCAGCATGCTGAACATTAGATTCTGAGAATTTATTCATCTTGTGTAATTTAAATTTTGTCCTCTTTGAATAAAATCTCATAATTCTCCCCATTTTTGCCTATCCCCTGTAACCACAATTATAAACTTTGTTTTCACAACATCGACTCTTATATCTCACCTATATTTGAGAGGAAGCAGTATTTGTCTTTTATGAGTCTGGGTTATTTCACATAGCATAGTTACCTCCAGGACAATCCATGTAGTGGAAAATGGTATGATTTACATTTTATAAGTAAGAATTTTACATATATATGCAAATATAAAATATACATATATGTAAATATAAAATATACATATTTTATATTTACATATAAATTGAAAATTCATATGCAAGTATTTTATATAATATATAGCATATATGTGTGTGTCTGTGTCTGTGTGTGTGTTTGTATACATAAACAAAACTTACAAAGGGATTGCTGGATGGTAGTTCTATTTTTACATTTATTTATTTATTTATTTATTTATTTATTTATTTATTTATGGCACCAGGAATTAAACCTAGACGTGCTCTGAGCGGCATCTCTAGACAATTTTAAATTTAAATTTTATTTTGAGTCAGGTTCTTTCTAAGTTTCCAGGTTGGCCTTGAACTTATAATCCTTCTACCTCAGCCTCCCAAATCACTGGGATTACAGGAAGTATCATCATAACTCATTTGATTTTTAATATTTTGAGGAGCATTTGTAATTTATTTTCTAAGGGCTATACTATTTCACATTCCTGTGAACACTGTGCAGGTCTGCCCTCTTCTCCACAATTTTGCCAGTGTTCATTATTGTTTTTGTGTATGGTAAGAACCATTTTAACAGACGTGATTTGATACCTGACTGTGATTTTCATTTTCATTTCCCTATTTTTAGTAATGTTGAGCATTTTTTCCTGTGTTGCCCATTTACATATCTTATTTTGGAAAAGCGCCAATTTAGATCTGTTTTGGTAATTTTTTGTTCCTGTGACCAAATACAGGACACAAACAACTTGAAGATGGAAAGGTTTATTTTGGCTCACAATTTCTGACTTTTAAGTCCACGGCAGGTGGGTTCTATGTTCTAGACCTGAGGTACAATAGAATGTGATAACAGAAGGAATTGGCAAGAAAACCTGCCCAGGACATGGCAGCCAGGGAGAAGACAGGGAGAAAGAAATGGCCAAGGAGAAGATATAGTCCCCACAGGAACACCCCTAATGATCTACTTCCTTTTACTATATCTCACCTCCCAACAACATTCAGAATTTTAAATCACAAAATGGATTAATCCACTAATGAAGTTACAGCCCTCATGATTTAGTATTTCTGACCTCAAAACATTGATTCACTGGGGACCAACTCATTAAATCTGTGAGCCTTTGGGGGACATCCCATACCTTAAGCACAACGAGGTCTTTTCCTTATATTTTACTCAGTTAGTGATTCCTATTGTTAATTTTCTTTGTGTATCCCTGTGTGTGTGTATGCTATTGAGTTGTTTGCATTCTTTATACATTTTAATATTAACATCTCATCAGATGTGTGTCTTTCATTCCTTAGGTTGTCTTTTCAGTTAGGTGTGAGATGGAGGTATATACGTGTGTGTGTGTGTGTGTGTATGTGTGTGTGTATATAAATCCCAGTTATGTGAGATATGTATAAGTATATATATGTGTATATATATGTGTGTGTGTATAAATCCCAGTTATGTGAGATATGTATAAATGTGTGTGTATGTATTTATACATATCTCATATAACTGGGATTTTTTGAAATTAAAAGATGTGCATAGTTTTAATTTTCACCAGATAATATATGTGTATGTTTCATATTGATAATACTATTTGAACTTATATATCTCTTTATTTCACTTTTATGTATATCTCTAATGCACTAATTAAAAAAATAAAAATAAAAAAAATCTGTAGAATAGAGAAAAGGGAACATGGAAAAGGAGGAGGAGAGGAAAAGGGAAAGTCCTGGGGACTTCATTAGACAAATTATATTGTAAGCTTGTATGTTTATGTCACAATAACCCAATATTATGTATAACTAGAATGCACTAAAAATGCTTTTTAAAAAAAAAATGTGTCTTCAAACACTGCCACATTCTGAGGATCTAGACATTAGAATATCAATATGACATTAAGGAGGAATGATTCATCCCTTCATTCCAAAGATGACAAAAGTTTCCTCATGGATGAGACAAGGAAATGTAGCATAGAGGAAGAGAAGATCACATGAGAAGGAAAAATATATACCATAGAATAAATTCAAGGTAAGTCTAATTAGTATAATTGCAGAATTTCTATTATCAGGTACACTTAATGATTATATTGTGATTTAGATCCATTGTGTCAACTTTTAATAAAATGTTACCTATTTCATCAGGCTTTAATTAAAATGTCATCATCAAATTTCAGATGGACTCTAATTGAGTCTTTGGAGACTGAGGTACATGTTCCTTCCCTCTGTGTGGGAGGATTCTCAAAGGGCTGTTGAGGAAAGGCATGTATAGGCTCCAACCAGGCCATGCCTAGCCACCAGAGATCATGAAGAGGACTGTCACTTTCAGGAACTGGCCTTTCTGACCAAAGTAAGCAGCTTGGGTGAGTTTCAGAAGCAGTTTGGCCTCTGTGACTTCAGCAGCCATTATAAGGCAATGCACTCTGGCTTGGGCTTGGCTCTAAAAACGATCATTTCTTACACACACACACACACACACACACACACACACACACACACGTCAGATTCTACCCAGTGCTATTCTGTGCTCATGTAAATATAAAATTCAATCTGGGTAGTTTTGTCAGACCATGCATTTTCACTTACAGCAGTGGAGAAATCTAGAGGACAAAACCTGCCATACTTTTGACTCTCATTGGTGTTCTGCTATGTCTTCCAGACTTCTACTGTATGAAGTTCCATTTCTTATTTCTCATTTTCAGGTTCCAGAGGTCACATTATTTACATAAAATTTTGAGTGCTCTTGAGAGGATTGCTGTGTGGTAAGATGCATCTCAATGAACTATTCTACTTAGGAGGCTTTAACACGAAAAGCTCTGACATATCTTATGCCTATCATTTCACATTCCTATTTCAATTGGCAGCTTCTTTCAAATTCCATAAGGATCTGAGGTCTTGAGAATGCATCTTCTTTTTTCTTTATTCTTCCTTCTTAGTAGTGATACAGTGCACTTTGCTGGTAAAGTCGACTGGTAGTTTTATAACTTGAACATTTTGAGCTAAGTTAAAAGTAGACAATATGTTAGACAAAAGACTTCAAGATATAAGTAAAAGTCCCCCATTTATTTCATTGTAGAAGAATTTACTAAGGGTCTCTTCTCACTTGGAACAGTTCTATATGCTGGGTTATAGTAGAAAGCAAAATAAAACTCTGTTTAACTTCAGGATATTGCATTGAGATCAGGAGAAAACTAAAATCAATTCAGTTAAGACTTAGGAGATGACTGTATCATCAGTGATAGAGATGATAGTGATAATGATGGCAGTGATAGAGAAATAAGAACAAAGAAAACAGGATAGAGTTTGTTGTTTGAATGTGAGCAAGACACATAAAATAGTTATCAGAATGGGCTTTGACCACAAAATGATATTTGAAAAACACTTTAAGTGGAGGGATGAGCTATGCATGTATCTGGATGTTCACACAGAAGAAACAGATGGTCAGTAAACCTTGATACTACAGCAGAACTGTCATGTTGGTGGAATTTTGAGAAAGTCAGCAAGACTGGAATAGAGCAAAAGAGGAGTGAGGGTTAGGATTGCAACTTGTAGAGTAAATCCATGAATGACTTCATGGCCATTGTAAGAAATTCAATTTGTACTTAAAATAAATTGGGAGTTTCACAGTGTTTTAAATCCAAGAGTCATATTACCTGCTCCCTCCCTTGTACTTTTAAGTATCATAGTGGATGCTCTATTGAAATAGAGCAACAATAGGGAAACAAGGGTGTAGACAAATTAGAAGTTATTGAAATCCTCCTTGAAAAAGATGATGTTGGTTTAGACCAGGATGGCAGCAGTGCAGTGGTTAAAAGAACATGAATCAGGATAGGACTCAAAGGTAGGGACATGGGTATTTGCTGGGTTACTGCAGATCTGATAGGAGACAAAGGGAATAGGTTGATTCCCAATTTGTGGTTTGACAAACGAAAACACTGGGATGTTAATAATTGATTCAATACACAGGTCTTCTTTGGAAGTGAAGATCAGAAATTCATCTTTAAACATGCTAAATTAATCAACTCTTATTATAAATTGTTAGCACTATACATAAACATGGCTATTTTTGAAAATTAGAATTTTTAACCTGAGAATCGTGTGCAGAAAATCCACCAAAAAAAATTGAGTTTGTGAGTATTTTCATATTTCATGCATACATACATACCTATATACAAATGTTACATATGTGTGTTTATGTGTATATGGAGAATTATTATTGTTTTTATCATATCCTCAAAAAAAATGTAATTCCAAAAAGTTGAGATCTGTTTATTATTTGCAGATAAAGAACTTAGGGAATACAGTTGTTAGAGAATGTGCAAAAGCTTAAAGTTTATTATTTTATGTGAACAAGAATAAGAATGAAAATTTCAAGATGAAAAGAATGCAGTTGTCGTTGATACTCTCACTTCAGCCAAAATGATGATATTATCCAATGCATGCAAAGATATGTAAGCATATAAAGTTTCTTCATCTGCTCTGCCACACAATATTGCAACATGAGGCTGTCTATTCTTTTCTAACACGGTCTATAACCGATTTTAACAAATTGGAATCATAGAAAGTTTGTGCTTCCAGAAGGATTAAAAAAAACTTGTATATGTTCCTTGAAAGAGGTTGACTCTTTCTAAAATTGCCCATGTAGTTAGCACTAGAACTACATCCAAACTACACTTAAAAATGGGAATCAACTCTTATTACAGAATTTTAGCACTCTACATAAGTTGTCCGAATGGACTTTGTGCTTCTCAGAATGTCACTCCTTTGTCAAATTACAAAAATGTGTGATGCAGTCCCATCTGTTTATTTTTGCACCTGTTCTCTATGCCTCTAGAGTAATATCCAAGGACAAATATCAAGAACATCCCCCCCATGTTTATTCTAAGTGGTTGTAGTTTAAATTATTACATTTAAAATCCAGTTCAGGTAGTAAGAAATATGGGCCCAATTTCATTTTTTTTGAAGTGGTTATACATATCTATAAAACAAAGAAACTCTTATTTCTTTACTGTGTACTCTTGGTCACCTTGTCAAGGATTAGTTGCATTTCTGGGCTCTTGATGGATCTGCTTTTATGCTGGTCATATACTATTGTAATGACTAAAGCTTTGGAAGAGTTTGAAATCAGGAAGTATGATACCTCCAGCTTATTCCTTTCTTAAGTTGTTGTTGCAACATGAGAGCTTTTATCTTACATGAACCATGAGAATTTTTTTTTCTATTTCCATTAAATATGTCATTGTAACATGGATGAACATGTAGAATATTATCTAAGTGAAATAAGTCTGACTGAGAAAAGCAAGTTCAATCTCACTTAACTGTGGAAACATAGTGACAGAAAGTAGAGTAGTGGCTGCCAAAAGCTGGGAAGTACCAAGGTGGTAAGATGGTGAAAGAGCACAGCCTTTCAGCTACAAATAAATAAATAAGTGCTGGGGATCGAATGCACACCACACTGGCTATACTTACTAATTCTGAATTTCATACTTATAATGTGCTAACATGGATTTTAAAGGACCTCATCACAATAAAAGTAGGTAAACTATGTGAACCCAAAAAAAATTACATGAGAGTAGAAAACAAAATTAATAAACGTGTAAAATTCAGCAGGACTCTGAATGACACCAAGACCTGGTTTATATTGCCTCTTTGCAGAAGCCTGGCCTTGTTTCCTTTCTTCAGATAATTAACTTGTAGAAATGATGGAATTATTATCCTTTCCCTTGGTAAAAAAGAGCTACCATTGTATTTTTCTTTCAAGCCTCTGGACTTTATACATCTTATCTATACAATATTTGAAAATTCCTAACAATTTTACAGGTGAAAATTGTACATTGAGAACATATTAACAATTTCTAAATATTATAAAGCTATAATGTATTGTAATCAGAACTGAAACCCAGATAGAATTGTATTTATTCAATTCTGCCTACACCAGACATGTCTGTCCTCAGCTGGGATTCCTCATGGCTGTGGTGAGCTCTTAACCCAAATGGGTGCTGGATCATATAGAATAGCCCCACTCCCATTTCTATGGGCTAACTTCATATAGCTTGGGTAAAACAAAGAACATGACCAGACATGTTTTTTCCCAACAAGCTAACCCTAAATTGTTTACATGGTGGTGGCTGGATTCCAAAAGTGACAGTCATGAATAGCCTCTTGAGATCTAGGTTTGTAATCTCTATGGATCTGCCCACAGCAACCTATTGATGAGAATGATACACCAGGCAATGCAAAACTCAAGAAGTAAAGAAATGAGAGAGAGAGAGAGAGAGAGCATACTACAAGAACTCAGCCACATCAATGATTATATCAGCACAATTCACAATAGCTAGGTTGTGGAACCAACCTAGATGCCCCTCAGTAGATGAATGGATAAAGAAAATGTGGTATATATACACAATGGAATATTACTCAGCAATAAAAAAGAATAAAATAATGGCATTCACAGGTAAATGGATGAAGTTGGAGAATATAATGCTAAGTGAAATTAGCCAATCTCAAAAATCCAAATGCCGAATGTTTTCTCTGATATAAGAAGGCTGAATCACAGTGGGGTTGGGACAGGGAGCATAGGAGGATTAGAAGAACACTAGAAAGGTCAATGGGGAGGGAGGGGAAGGGTAGGGGGCAGAGGGGTAAAAAGAGGGAAAAAAGGATGGTAGAATTAGATGGATATCATTACCTTAAATGCATGTTTGAAGACATGAATAGTATGAATAAACTTGTATACAAACAGTGATATGTAAAAATGTACTCTATATGTGTATTACGAATTGTAATGCAAGCTACTGTTATATATATAACAACTTTGAATTAAACAAAATCAGGGGGGCGGGGCTGGGGTTGTGGCTCAGTGGTTAAGCACCTCTAGGTTCAATACCCAGTACCAAAAAGACAAAAGAAAAAGAAAAACAGAATTCATCATGGAAATAATAAAGAATTCTGATTTTTTTCTTTTTTTGCACAATACTACATAGGTACATAAGTTATCTCATAGGGGATTACACTGAGGGTAACATATTTTTCTATTTTTAATGTAAGAACGTTGGTACTAAAATATAATGAAATCTTTTTATCATACACACAGAAGTCAGAACAATGAATAAAAGATTAAGTCTTCTAATGGAGTGTTCTCAAGTTTTCATCTAATTTTATTTTTACACTCTAAGACCTAATTGCTTTGGTGTAAAAAAAGAAGATATGAAACATTCATTACCAAATATACATTTTGAAATATTCTTGTCTATAGCCTTCTCTAGTGTTTTGAAGATAAAATGTATGCAAACAGAATTTCCCCTTTAGGGAGAGTTTAGTCTACTGATAATTCTTCTCCTCAATAAAAGGTTACATTTTGTATATTCTTTCCTAACTTCACACAGAATATTTTAAAT
This sequence comes from Tamias sibiricus, assembly GCA_025594165.1. NCBI lineage: Eukaryota > Metazoa > Chordata > Mammalia > Rodentia > Sciuridae > Tamias > Tamias sibiricus. The sequence continues at coordinate 17,580,226 of CM046657.1, read as the reverse complement.
GCTTTTATAATTTTATAAAATGTTTTATATAATTTTATATCACCTGGAAGAAAATTAAAAACAAATATCTCCCAAGTAAGATATCTTTCTCAACTTTTTTAATAAGTAAAGAAATGCATATTTAAGAGACCTATAGCATTGCCTTGGGTAGGAGAAAAGAATCATGCAATTCTGAGTGGTCAATGCTTAATGTTAGGAGCACATTTCTCAATAAAGAAATTTCTGCATAATTATGAGCTGTGTTATTCATCAGCTCTGTGACTTGGATTTGCTACTTAAGTATTTTGTGCTTCAGTTTCTTCAACTGTATGTAACAAGATCATCATAAAATCACTTTCCTTATAGTGTTAAGGTGAGAATTAAACTGGTTAAGTATAGGACCTAAGTAGTAACTTGCACAGAGTTCTTAAAATGAAATTTGTAAATGCAGTGTGGTAGCAGGAAGAGTGTAAAAAATCAGTATTCCTGTAAATTCCATCACACTACTTGGTACATAAGACCTTTTTGTTAGGGCTGGGGATATAGCTCAGTTGGTAGAGTGCTTGCCTTGCATATACAAGGCAATCCCCAGCACTGAAAAAAAGAAAAATAAAAAACCTTTTTGTTGAGTTTTGAGCAGTTGCTGAAATTTCCTGAATACACACTATGCACCAAACATTCAGCTGGGTGTTCTTTTATGAATCTTTACACAGACGGCTTGCCATAAAGCTATTAGCAATCTTTGTGAGCTTATTTCTTTTCACTAGTTTGATAAGGGAAAGGCCTTACATTAAACAGGTAATAAATGGAAGCACTAATTTTAAAATAGGATCTGACTTTAATTCCAATAGTTTTCCAAAGTCACAGACCGAAGTCATATGATTCTAAACAGAATTAAAAAAAAAAAAAAATTGGTCAATATCTACTCCCTAATAGTTGATGGCTTAATTGATTAATTGATGCACTGTTTACTGCTTTTAATAGAAAACATCATTAAGTTGTTTTTCCTCTATTCTGATATTCAGGTTTTCCCCTTTGTGGACATGGAAGTGGGAAATCGCACCATCCTGACTGAATTCATCTTGCTGGGCCTCTCAGCAGACCCCCGTTGGCAGCTGATTCTATTTGCAATACTTCTGATGCTCTATTTGCTAACCTTGTCTGGGAACATGAGCCTGGTCATCTTAATCAGGATTGATTCCAAGCTGCATACACCTATGTACTTTTTCATTGGCAGTCTGTCTCTTTTGGATTTCTGGTACACCTTTGTATATACTCCTAAACTCTTGGCCAACTGTATCTCAGAAGATAGGCGCATTTCCTTGGCTGGATGTGGCACTCAGTTTTTCTTTTCCTGTTTTGCAGCCTACACAGAGTGCTATCTCTTAGCAGCCATGGCATACGACCGCCACGTAGCAATTTGCAATCCATTGCTTTATTCAGGTATCATGTCCTCTTCTCTCTGCATGGGTCTTGTTGCTGGCTCCTACATAGGAGGAGTTTTAAATGCCGCAGCCCATACTGCCAACACTTTCCGGCTGAGTTTCTGTGGCAAAAATATCATTGATCACATTTTCTGTGATGTTCTACCCTTGATAAAAATTTCCTGTTCAGATACTCGGGCAGCTGTGATAATCCTTTCCAGCTTGGTTGGCTTCACTGTCCTCTCCTGCCTTCTTGCCATCCTTATTTCATATTTCAACATCCTCCTGGCCATCCTGAGGATCCGCTCAGCCTCAGGAAGATTTAAAGCATTCTCCACCTGTGGTTCCCACCTGGTCTCAGTCATGCTCTTCTATGGATCCTTGCTCTTTGTTTATTCAAGGCCTACTTCCAGCAACTCCCAAGAGACAGACAAAGTGGCTGCCCTGTTCTACACCATCATCAACCCATTGCTCAACCCTCTCATCTACAGCCTGAGAAATAAAGATGTCAAAGAGGCCTTCAAGAAAGCAATATTGTCTGTTCGATCACAAGCATGAAGGTTATTTTTTACTCTTTTATTTTAGTTTACAATTTATTGACTGTAGACATTTGTGTTTGTTTGTTTGTTTTGCTTTGTTTTGTTTTATTCTATGGTTCTGGGTATTGAATCCAAGTAATGACACATAAATGACAGGCAAGTACCCTATCACTGAGCTACATCAATAGACACCACTTTTTTTTTTTTATTTTTTTTAGATAGGTTCTTCTCAGTAAATTGCCTAAGCTGTCCTTGTACTTGTGGTCATCTTGCATCAATCTTCCAAGTGACTGAGATGGCAGGCATGTGCCCCTGCAGCCAATTATTTAGAAACACATTTATACAGATTTCTATATTTCCTGCATATTTGACAATTTATACCTGTAACAATGAAATATTGAACACACCCCTTTTTTCATGGTTAGTATTACTATTTGTGATGTACATTTTCTGAGTCTACCATACTGAATAGTTCAAACTTCTGCATCTTTGTCTATTACATTTTTCATAAAATTTACCCTCTTGATTTTCTTTGGGATGTTTTGGAAAGAGGAAGAAAGAATTGAGTGGTTTTCTTGCATATAGTCTGAATTTTAAGTTGGTGAACAAACATTGTTGATAAACAAATGATATGAAATGCTGAGATTACTGGAACGTTACTTCAGACTTTACAAATATTTGTTCCTTAAGTTGTCCCTTCCAAATTTCCTCCAAAGGACCTCATTGAATATATAGAAGATATTTTTGTAAACTTTTTACCTCCAACATTAACATAATATCTGTCAAAGTGTTTAGTGTTATTTAAATTTAATAGAAATCCACAATGAAAGATGTATTTTGGGGGATCTAGTATCAATTTAAGAGTAGCATCCCTCCAGAGAAAGTGAGGATCCACAGTACTCTCTCCCTGTGGCCACACAATGTAAGCCAAAGAGGGGAAAATAACATCATTCATTGATTGAAAAAAAAATCAAAACATCAGATTAACAAGCACTCCACTAATCCTGGACCCAATGATCATTTTCCTCCAACTGAAGCTTTTATGCAGAAAGTGACAGTTCCATACTAGTCACATGGCAGGTGTTCAGTTGATGTTTTGTTCAATACGTTTTAATACCATCGCAATTTGGGGATTACAATTATATTTTATATGAGCAGTTCACAGCTTAGTGGTTAGAAATTTATAGCTACTGAGTGAAAAATTATAGCCTTAAGTGAAAAGCATGCCACTAAGTATATAGAAATGTTTTAAAACAGGTTCCAAAACATCAGTGAAAAATGTTTTATTAAATAATTATTATATTCTTATTTATTTTTGGTCTTCCAACGTGTATCTTATTTGTACTTCATGTTATTACTAGGGTCTTGGTAATATTATTTAAACACATACATGGAGTTAAGAAAACTTTCACAGACAATAAATAAACTTAATATACTTTTATGCCAGCCCAGATATAGTATCTATCTGTGTATATGTTGATTCTTATTTGAGATATAGATGTTAGTTGCTTCTCACAAAAGGATTTAGGGTTGGGATCTTGATAGGGTTGTATAAATGTGTATGCACATATATGTGCATGTATGTATACACCATTTGGACAAGTTAACATTATTTAGAAATGAATTATGTAGCAATTTTATTATTAGTTCAAAATAGTTTAGGCAGCACAGAGTTCACATAACTATTCTTCGGGACACTGTCTAAATCAAAAATCTTGGAATTACGCCATTGGACCACATGTCTACTGATTACTGTGTGTTACAACAAGTACTGATGCACATTTTTCCAAGTTCCATGTTAACACGCATGACAACCAGTGTGGATCAGGCTTTCCTGCTCTGAGTGGAGCTCCTGCATGCTCTAGGTCTACTTGAATAAGTTCCTGTTTCTACGGAATCCTTTCTCTACTGCTGAAATGGATAAGAAGAACAAGAACATATTTATGCTTTACAAACGTGCACTGATTGATATTCTCTTATTTTAAAATATTAAACAAAATTAAACAAAACATTCATATTTCCCCTTCCATTTTATCACAAATTGTGCATTCTCTATATAAAATTGTATCTTCCCATTAATGTGTGTTCACAGAATTTTATTGCTCAAGTTGTTTTACTGCACCATAATTGTTTTTTCATGCTTGGACTGTCATGACTTGGATGTAGAAGTCTTTGTAAGTTTACCACTATAAAATAAAGAGCCTTCCCGGAGTTATGCCATGTCTAACAAAAATCATTATTGTGACTTATTTATTCCTCCATGGAGAAATATACTAAAGAGATATAGATTAGGAAGATTACATCTGCTCTGTCTAGTTTGCATGGACTTAATAGTGAGTTCCTAGGCACCTGTGTGATAATGCTTCTGGGGGAGAAATGTACATATAAAAATCCTTAAGATATTATGTTAACAGAATGAATGTCATCTAATTATTCATCATAGCAAAATACCAGCAATTAGTTGAATGTATGTGTACTTAATTCTAGAAATTAACTATATAGAGAATATTGCATGCATATCAGTCAAACAAATATTTTATGTCAAAGTGGGATCCTCTATCTTTTTATAAAAGTAGAAAAGTATTTGGGGTTTAGAAGTACTTTTTGTTTGTTTTCTTGTTTGTTTGATGGTTTGACTGCTTTAAGTCTCAAGTAACATAATATTCAATTCAAATGCTATATTTCATATTCAAATTTCATCTCCTAAATTGTCCTAATCTTCTTATATTAAGTCTGTTAAAATATCATGTGTCAGTGGTGGACACATGATAACTTGTAAAGAATTCTAGATCATGAAAACTGTCTTCGATTATCCTCAGGAAAAAATGATTTAGTTTTTATTTATGTAGTTTATGCAGAGTCTCTTTCACATCCTTATTCTTCAGGATTCAATATGGGAAACACCACAGCATAAAATACAAAACGGTTGTGTCCATATCCAAAGAATAGCTAGATGGGCGTTGGGGGTGAGTGTAGATATGGAGGATGGAGCCATAGTTACGAGGTCACTGAGACTAAGGGGGAAGAGCAAGTGGAGAAGGCCCTGAGGTGGCCCTAGGTGCTGCAGATTCACGGTTGGTGGCGATGATGAAGAGGAGATAGGAGGCCAGGATGAATTCACTGGGCGTCATGATCTGGAGGCCATGAACAGGACCAACACAGACTGAGAGCCGCCCTTCCTGCCACAGGCCAGCTGTGCCATGGTGGGATATCACTGGAGAAGTCAGCAGTGGTGTTGTCCCTATAGAAGTCCAAGGCCAAACTATCTTTGCTGATGATGAAGGCATTGGTAAAGCCAAGATATGAGGAAACTATAAAAAATGCATATAGCTTTATAGACATGACCTGAGAATAACACAGTAGCTTTCAGATGACCACATAGTAGTCATAAGCTATGGCATCCAGTAGTGACTCACTGTAGGCCAGCCCAGTGGAGGAAAACTGAGCCAGGCAGTCAGTAAAAGAGATGTTTTGACTTCAGAGACGCAGGTCACTAGAATCTTTGGACAGGAAAATGAGAGATCTAGGAGAGGCAGATTTCCGCTAAAAAAAAAAAAAAAAAATAATAATAATAATAATAATAATATAAATTCATAGGTATGTGGAGCTAGGACTCATTACAGATCAGCACCATAAAGGGGGTGGTTCTTGTCACAGTCAAAATGTACATGGCAAAGAACACCACAAAGAGGACTGGCCACCACACAAGATCCATCATGAAAGTCCAGCAGGATGAATTCAGTCCCTGTGTGATCACCTCTCTCCATGACTACAAGGAATCTCACCTAAAAGGAAAAAATGAGGGTTCAGACTGAATCACTTAGCTAAATAAACAAAAAGTATCCTTATTAAATAAAGTCTCAGAAAGATTGATGAACAAAAGTCTGTATTTTTTTAGGAAAATCTAACAATACAAAAAAGGTAATAATTAAAAGAATTGATAGTATCTCAAATATGATGATTGTAGTTTATTATATTATGTCAGCTTTGCATTGCTGTGACCAAAATACTTGGCGAGAACAACTTAGAAGAGGAAACATTTGTTTTAGCTCACAGTTTCAGTGGTTCAGTCCATGGCTGGCCAGCTCCATTGCTCTGGGATGTAAGTGAGGCACAGCATCATGAGAGAAGGACATGACGGAGGATCACCGCTCAGCTTGTGGTGGCCCGGACACCTAGGGGGAAAGGGACCATAGGGAAGAAGAACCCTTCTGGGAAATGACTCCAGTGACCCATCTTCTCCAGCCACACCCCACCTGCATACATTATGACTTAGGTTGTTCATCCTAACTAGGATGCACTGATTAAATCACAGCTGTCATTATCCAATCATTGCACCTCTCGGTATCCCTGTCGTGATACAGAGCCTTTGGGAGACAACATATATCCAAAACATACACTCTCACATATGATTATATGAATATTTGATAAATATATAGAGATACAACCTACCTTTCACTAGATAGGTTTTATTCAATTATCAAATAACTATAAATTAAGTATTACAGTTCTCATTATAGAGTAGAAATAGGTATGGATCAATTAATTATTTTCCCCAAAGTAAAGGCAGAAATAAATACAGGTAGGAATTGAACCAACAGCTGTTGGATCAAAACATTTGTGATTTTCTTTCAGATCATGGGAATCTCAAAACCTTCGTGGGAACCTCAAAACCTTCGTATGCCTATAGTTCTATAACTATATCACTTTAGACATGCATCACTTATCCTTAGTTCTATAAATATACAATTTTCAACAAGATTATATTTACATGTATCAATGACTCATCACGCAATTTTGAAGTAACAAAAAAATTTATCATGTTAACTAATGTGAAAATTTTGTCTAATGAGATAATTTAAATAAGGCATAATAATGGTTAAAAGTATATTGTCCAATTCCTACATTATATATCATTATAATACTTAAGGAGCATTTCATATATGTCAGGCATTCCACTTACTGCTGTCAAGGTGTCATCACACTAAGCCTTCAAAATAATGTTGTAAAGTAATTGTGATTGTTCTAATTTTACCAATCAATGCTCTGAGACAAAGAAGTGGTTGTGCATACCTTGTTCAAAGTGACAGTTGACAGTTGGCAAAGGCATGATTCAAAACCAGTTCTCCCTGTGGTCCTCATCTGTAGCCAGACCTGCATATCTGCCTAGATTAAAATAAAAGAATAGAAGAAAGATCAGCGGAGTAGACAAAGGGAATGAAAAGAAGGGAACAGGGATGGGATAGGGATAGACTGTAAAATGAATCTGACCTTATATTTCTCTATACCTCTATGAATATACCACAGTGATTCTCACCATCATATCATCCACAACACACTAATTTTTATAACCCATAAGTAAATAGCAGAAAGATCATTAGAGTAAAACAAAGGGAATAGAGGATGGGAGGATGAAAGGGAAAGGGGAAATATTGGGAACTGAATTAGAACAAATTATATTCTCTGCTTTTATAATTATGTCAAAATAAATTCTATTGTCATGTATAACTAAAAAGAACCAATAAATAAATAAATAAATAAATATTAAAGAAAGAACTAGGATATGTGGCCTGATGTAAAAAAGAGTGTATGTGTATATATATATATACACACATACATATATATACACATATATATTTTTTAGTTGTTTTAGTACTGAGAATTGAACTTGGGAGCACTCGAATACTGAGCCACATCCCCAACCTTCTTTTTTATTTTATTTAGAGACAGGTTCTCAATGAGTTGCTTAGCGCCTCACCCATGCTAAGGCTGGCTTTGAACTCCCTATCCTCCTGCCTCAGCCTCCCAAATGTCTGGGATTCCTGGCATGCACCACCATGCCTGGCAAGAAGAGTATATTTTATGGGAGAAATCAAATCTTTGTAAGTAATTAAATGTGATAGATAATGATGGAATCAGCTATCATTGTCTGATAGTAAGAGATGGAGGCCAAATTATGGAGACCCTTCTCAGGGCAGTAAGACAAAACTGTGTGTTCCATGAGGAGAAGGAGGAAGTGTGCCTCTATACTTGAAGAATGCACAACATTACTTTGTGTAGGAGGACATGTCCGCCAAGGAAAATTATCAAGCACAGAAGAGGGAAATGGAATGTGAGCAATTTGGTAGAACTGTCTGCTTTGTTTGAGGAATAATAGAAATAAAGTAATGAAAAATGTGACAATTAATTAACATGATACAGTTAAGGTCAAAAGATCACAACAGACTTTTTAGACCACATGCAGGACATTTTAATTTTTAGAAATTTTCTTTTATCTTATCATATTTTAACATCTTAGACACCATTCTAATCCTCAAGACAATTCTACCCAGAGCTAGTTAACTCCAAAATATGAAATATAAAAATATATATAAAAATCAAATTTGCCAGAGAGAACTCTTTCTTTACACACAAGCTAAACCAATGCCCATATCCCAACCACCTCTTTTATCTCTCATTCATATCAAGGCAGTATTTCCCCTGCACTGATCACCCCAGGGCCAGATATATTCTCACAAACAGAGTAAGTTCCTTTTTCCTCTACATCCTCACCAGTGTTTTGATCTATTAAAAAAAAGAATGTATTTTTATAAAAGTCTCCATGTTTCTGGAACCCATAAAAGTTAATTGTCTGTGCTAACGTAAGAGACCTAAGAGCAAAAACCTTGAATAGATGCTTGATGGAGTGAAAAGGAAGAAACATCACCCTGGGCTTGGTGCTGGGTGGGGAGGTCATTGAGAGGGCTATTGTGCAAAGGGGGTGGGGTGGGAAAGAGAATGCTGATGTAAGAGAGGGGTATATCAAGGGGTTAGTATCCCAGTACTAAAGACAGAAGTTTGACTATTGCAATATTTTACCAAAAAATGGAATACTACTAATTTCCAATTGGGCAACATTGCCAATTACATATGAAATATTTTCCATTAAAAAGAATTAAGCACTTTACATACACTATCTCTTTAAATCTTCCTACAAACATATAAGGAGAATATTTCTATCTCCTTGAATGCATGAGTAAAAGGAGATTAGAGAAATTTAAATAAAATTACCAAGGGCTCAATTATAGAAATTCTAGCAATAGAACTGTGACATAAATCTGTTTTCACATTGCCTTTTCATGTGTACAACATCTTGCAACATAGCCTTGCGTTTGTAGAATTGTTCATTCTTCACAACATCGGAATGCAGAAAAGACTCTTTCAATATGCAATAGTGCCACTACTAAAACTGATACTTTTTTCATTATGTTGAAGCATGACCTAAGGAAAACCTGCCTTACAAAAACTTCCTTAAGAAAAGCAGGTTCCTGATCCCCCATCACAACCTGCCAAGTTAGAAACCCTGGAGTGAAACCAAGTGACACTCATGCAAAGAATTTGAGAGCCCCTAGTTAACTAAGTGATAATCAAAAGCCTGGCACTATTCCTCAGTCTTACTTGAGTTAACTTTTCTACAATAACCTGAAGGAGAGAGCCATCATCCTTATTTTATATATAAGAAAATCGAGGCTTTACACTGTAGAGCACTGAGAGAAAACTTCCATCTTTGTTAACTGCCCAAAAGTCAAATGTTTTTTCAGATGTTTATACTTTGAGAAGTCAGCTCTATTTCTTAAGGACTACTTCCTATCCATTGCAGCACATGAGGATAATCTGTTTCAGAAATCTTGGTAGACACAGGGCATTCTGGAAACAACTGGTTGGTCAAGCTATTTTTGTGCACTGGTTTCTTAGCTTTTTCCTGTACCAGTCTGCAAAAAAAACACAAATGGCCAGTGGTTACTTGTGTCAGGAAATGTATATGGAATATCAAATGAAATGCTGTACTGGTTTTAGGGTAAAACACTGCCATTAGAGTCCATCCAGACAATCTGTCTTATTGACGCCTTTCTTTTCTGATCCAGGGCTGCCCATTCATCCATATATTAGCAAAGATTTACTATGTGTCTCTTATAACCCAAGAACAGTCCTTTGCACTGGAGATAGGAATGAGCAAAACAGACAAACCCCCCTGGCCTCTTGGCATTTGTGTCTTAGTGGTTTACAACCTCTGCTCAATCCAAGATTCCAGCGGAGCCATGGAAAACTGGATGGAATAGTTTATCAATACAGATAGCATGGCCAGTGTGAATATTCTCCAGTTGCTCTCTATTTCTTCATACAATCCCTAGAAAAATCCTATAAAGAGTTACATGGTAAAATGCAGATCGTGAGGTAATTGCCTTAACACAGGGCAACAATCTTAAAGAGTTGGTATCAAAATGTTCAACATCTCTGGCAATTAGAGAAATGCAAATCAAAACTACTCTAAGATTTCATCTCACACCTGTCAGAATGGCAGCTATTAAGAACACAACAACAATAAATGTTGGCGGAGATGTGGGGGAAAAGGCACATTCATACATTGTTGGTGGGACTGCAAAATAGTGCAGCCAATATGGAAAGCAGTATGGAGACTCCTTAGAAAACTTGGAATGGAACCACCTTATGACCCAGCTATCCCACTCCTCGGTGTATACCCAAAAGACTTAAAAACAGCATACTACAGGGAAACAGCCACAGCAATGTTTATAGCAGCACAATTCACAATAGCTAAACTGTGGAACCAATCTAGATGCCCTGCAGTAGATGAATGGATAAAGAAAATGTGGAGAATTACTCCGCAATAAGAGAGAATTAAATCAGTACATTAGCAGGTAAATAGATGAAGTTAGAGAATATAATGCTAAGTGAAGTTAGCCAATCCCAAAAAGCCAAATGCCGAATGTTTTCTCTGATATAAGGAGGCCGATTCACAGTGGAGTTGGGATGGGGAGCATAGGAGGATTAGAGGAACACTAGCATGGTCAATGGGGAGGGACAGGGAAGGGAAGTGGAAAAAGGATGAAGAAAAAAAAGATGGTAGAATGAGATAGATATCATTATCCTAAGTGTATATATGAAGTCACAAATGGTGTGAATATACTTTGTATAGAACCAGAGATATGTAAAAATGTGCTCTATAAGTATAATATGAAATGTAACACATTCTGCTGTCATTTCTAACAATTTAGAATAAAAAATAAATTTGAAAAAAACAAAAAAGTTGGTATCACTTTTAACTGCATGATTATGTTTTTATTGTCTTGGAGGTCCTGGATTACATGTTATTTCATATGTAGTAAAAAAGGATGAAAATTTCCTGCATCCATGGGACAATTTTTCTAAAAATAAATATCCTGCCCTAAATATCCCTTATATTGAGAAAGCTTTGTTTGGTTTGTTTCTGTTGTTATTTTTGTTGTATTGTTAGTATGCAGTGCTGGGGATCAAACACAAGGTTTCCTACATATTAGCCAAATGCTCTGCCTCTTAGCATCAAAGCAAGGCCTATGTGCAGGGTCTACATAGCTATTATGCATTGAAAAAAGTCCTTAAAATTATATCAATCATAATATTAATTTTTATTTCATATTTTTAAATGTGTAATTATATATCCTATAAGCTTCACATATTTGTAATTGTATATTATAACTATCATACATCAAATAAATATGAATTTATATATTCTAAATTATTTCTTGGAAACCTATTCTGCTTTATAATCAAAATTTCTTTTGTGAGGTCAACACTGTGAATACTCTGGCACGGTGGACACCATTTTTGCTCTGCTTGGTTTGATATTATGGATTATTTGCTATTCTCCAGCCAGAGTTCTCAATGACTCAGACTTTGCTTTTCTCCCTGGTATTATGATATAGGTGAGAAATGACTCTCAAGAGCACCTGAGGGACACCTTCTATGACTGTAGAAGAAGAAATATCATAACCTTCTAACCCATGGAGACCTTACCTTTTCTCATGAATTCTGAACAACTTGGCCTTTCCTCCCTTAGAAATGGAAAAGGGTTTTTATTCCCTGTGTTTAAATTTAATTTTCTCCTCTACCAGTTTGGCTTTTATTTCAATATCCAATTTTAGTGTTAATAGATTCTACAGTTGTGTAAATATCTAGCTGGATTTTTATGTATTTCTCCCTTCTAGAATAAACCTTTGTAATATTAGGGCATCCCTATCACTCTCACTGATAAATCTTCATGTCTAAACCAGACTTGGGGACCTGATAATATTTACTAAAACATGAATACACATCCTTGCAGAATTATAAATTCAATTATTAGATGGATTTTATAAAATAAATATTTTGAGCTCAGAAAACTCCTATCATTTGCAAAAAGGAGGCAAGTTTCCTGCTTAGTGTTGATCAAATCCTGGGGACTTAGCATGGAGAACACCCTTATTTGATGCTGGTTGTGGCAATTAAATCTTCTCCACTCCTGGTAAAAGCTCTCTCAGCCATGCAGAAGGCAATCACACAGTGACTGAGTTCACTTTTCTGGGCATCAAGGAGACCCTGTCACGCAGCTGGCTGATCCTTCCTTGGCGGGTACTCTGTAACCTTTGGAGGAAACAAAACCCTCAGAATTTTGACCTGGAATAAACATCACTTTTATATTACAAATTGATCACCTTATATTTTAGTACCAAAATTCTTACATTTAAAATAGGAACAGGGAAATTAAACTTCAAGTGATATAGTACAAGAAAATGAAATGGCCATGATTCTATACTGATTTTCTAATTTTGAGAAGAGTCTGGTTTTTCCACCCACTGGGTCTAGCATGACCTGAGATTCACCTTAATGAACAGGTGCAGCAGAGGCAGCCCCAGGAGGATGCCTGCCTGGGTCTCCAGAGGCTTTCCACACTTCCCTTTTCAAAATTTGGAATCCTGCCATCATGCTGTAAATGAGCCTGGGAAGCTGGCTGGATAAGAGAAAGCTACGTGGATTCTCTGTTGCTCTGTTGGTAATAGGTTGCCCCAAAGACACAGGCCCATTCTGTATGTTCCCAGCCCCAACCAGAGCTTGGAGTTAAGCAAAGACTGTGAGCAAGTCCAGCCAAGAGCAAACAGGTCTGGCACAGACAGAATAAATATCTGAAATGCATTTTGATTGCAGTGTTGGTTCTATTACATGGGAGTTCTGTTATCTTGGTAAAATCTCTTAAGAAGCCATCGACCTACAACTTCACCTCTAAAAATGTTTAATTGCTAAGGCTTTACAGGGAAAAAAATGTATAAATTAGATTCTGGAAATAAAATATACCTTCCAAGCAGGACTTTCTAAGGAAAGGTGTCTCCGATCTGTCGTAGTAACTCTTTTTTTTTGTATAATCTCTATCAAGCAAAGATAAATAGTGTTAGTAACCACAAAAGTTGCCACAAGAAAAGAGCAGGCCCAGGTGACTTTCCTGGTGAAGTCTATCAAATGGTTAAGAGAGAAATAACATTGACTCTTCACAAATTCTTCAGAAAAATAGAATAAGAAGGAATACTTTCTAACACATTCTATAAGACCAATACTATCTCAATACCAAAGCCATACAAAGCCATCATCAGAAAAAATATAAATGAACATCCCTTAGTAATAAAAACACAAACATCCTCAACAACATAGTAGCAAATAAAATGCAGCAACAATGAAAAAGAGTTTTAGTCCTTAACTCAGTAGACTTTTTATCCAGGGAATGCAAGTTTGCTTTGACATCCAAAAAAATCAATCCATTTACTACATTATGTTGACAGAATAAAGGGAAATAGCTACATCATCATCCAGTAGATGCAGAAAAAGCTTTTGGCAAAAACTAATAGATACCATTTCATAATAAAAAAAAAAAACATTCAACAAACTCAGAGTATAATGGAACTCCCTCAACCTGACAAAAGTCTCTATGAAAAACTCACAGCTAACCTTTTATATAGTAGTGAAAGACAGAACACTTTGCCCCTAATAGAAAAACAAGACAAAGATGTTTGCTTTTGCCCCATCTATGTGACAATTGTACTGCAGGTGTTCTGAATACCAGAGGGTCATTTCTCATTTTCCTGGACTGTGTTAGGCACCTTGGATTCTAGGTATGACCCTAGTGGGAAAGGCATCCATATAGATATTGAGTGTGTCAACATCCTGGCACTTGGGAACAAAAAAAGAAAATAAACTTAACAAATTATAGTTATTTTTATTTTAGGTGAGAAGAATAATACCTGTCTGGTTTGTGAACTTAAGTTTTTTTGGGGAAACATAGTTCTAAGTTTCTCTGAAGAGGCAATTTAAGCCAACATTTTGGTGTCATACAAAATCTTGCAAAATCAAGAAGTTTAAGACCTATGTCACTACTACCATGCAATTTTTGAGTAACATACAGTAACATATTTTGTTACAGTAACATATTTTAATCACTTTTGTGGCTAAGAAAAAAATTGAAATCTACCTTCTAACCAGATTTCAAGTATGCAGTACAAAATAATATTATTCAGTATAATCACTCTGAATAATACCCAGAACATATTTGCCTTTAATTTAAAGTGTGTACCCTTTGACCAAGATCTCCCTGGTGTCTCCATTCCCATCCCTTGGTGACACCATTCTTCTCCGTATTTCTAAGAATTCAGTACTCTCTTATCACATATAGGGAGGCCACGCAGCATTTCTGTGGCTGTGGTTGGCATGTTACACTTAGCATAATGCTCTCCAGGTGCACCCGCGCTGCTATAAGGGCATCATTCACAGAAGAGGAAAAAAATGATTCTAAATCTGTTAGAATGCAAAAGACCTGAATAGCCAAAACAACTTTGAGAAGGAAATAAACTTGAGAACTAAGAATATCTGATTTTGAACTATATCATAAGGTGTGGTATGTCACCAGCATAAAAAAAAATTCATAAACCAGAACATAAAATCAAGAATACTGACATAAATTAAAGTAAGCAATCTTTGGAAGAGTGCTAGTAATACACATTAGGGACATGATAGTTTCTCCAATACGTGGTGTTGGGAATGTGGACGTCCCCATGAAACTAAAATTCGATCTTTTCTTCACATGACATACAAAAATCAACTTGAAATAGGTTAAAGATGTAAGACCTAAAACCCTAAAACTAAGAATAAAACATAGGGATAGAACTCCTGGACTTTTGTTTGGCAATGATTTTTTTTTTTTTTGATTGGACATCAAAACTACACAGAACAAAAATAATGACCACTCCAGCAGTGAGCCTTCATCCTAACCTCCTGCAGTATGACAGGAGCAGGGCAAGGTCCTTATTCCCATGTACTTCCTCTCGTCTCCTATTCCACTATTCACCATCTTGAAGATCCACGCCTCAAAGGACCAAGGTCTTCTCCACACATGGATCTCCCCAGACCGCTGCCCCCTTGTACTATGGTTCATCGGTACCGATTGAGATTGAATACCAGCTGTGCCCTGGTTGCTGCTCTGGGTGGTGGTAAGCCCAGTGCTGAACCCCTTACTCTACAGCTTAAGAAATAAAGGAGTTAAAGATGTCCTGAGGAAAAAATTGAAGAGCACAAAGTTTTCTTTAGTAAAAGGTTGGATTTAATAAAGACTTAAAAAAAGAGAGATTATGTCAATTCTTGTCATCAACATATAGTCTAAGAAATTAATAAAATGACATAACCAAAAGAAATCACTTCGTAAAGTGAGATCCCTAGTCTGATATTCTATTTTTATGCTGTAAAAATGTATTTGAATGTATTTTAAAATAAATGATGCTTAAACATTTAGAAAAAAAATTTGCTGTGTATGCCAGTATATGTTTTATTATTATTGTTTTATTAAAATATATTTTACATGTTAAAATGATATATTTTGAGGTGAGCAACATGATGTTTTCATACGTGTGTGTATATACATATACATAGTGAAAAGATTAACATAAAATTAATTAATGCATTAATCACCTCCATTACTATTTGCAGGTGTGTGCTGTGTTTTGTGAGACATCTAAAATCTAGTCTCTTAGCAAATTTCAAAAATACCCTACCATGTTATGTATCATAGTCAACATGTTATGTAATAGATTATGAGAATTTATTCATCTTCTAAAATTTAAATTTTGTTCTTTGCCTAAAATCTCATTTTCCCCACTTTCTCTAGCTGCTGATCCATTGTAGTCTCTGTTGTCATGATTTTAATTCTTTTGATTCCACCTCTCTATGAGATCAAATAGTATTTGTCTTTTTGTGTCTGGCTTATTTCATGCAATGTAATCTCCTTCAGGACCATCCATGTGGTAGTAAGTGGCAGGATTTTGTGAGGCTGAATTTCATATATACCTATGGGTATATGTAATTTTATAATTATGCATATGTACATGTATATGTGTACACATATCCATATATACATATACATACACATATTTTGTATATATGCACACATTTTTGTGTGTGTGTGTGTGTGTGTGTGTGTGTTTTCACTGGAAAATCCCCAGAAAAGGGACTGCTGGATGCATGGGATTCCTATTATTCGTTCCTTTTCATGACATCTATACTATTTGACCTTCTCCTCAAGTATTGCCAACACTTGCTGTCATTTGTGGTTTTAATAAGAGCCATTTTAACAGATGTGATATGACATCACATTGTGGTTTTGATTTGCATTTCCCTGTTTATTAATGGTGCTAAGCATTTCTTCATAAATATGTTGACCATGTATATACCTTATTTTGAAAAATATCAATTTAGGTTTGGGTTAGTTTTTGGTTGCTGTGGCCAAAAACCAGACACAAACAATTTGGAGGAGGAAAGATTTATTTTAGCTCATGATTTCAGGGCTTAGAGTTTGTGGCTGGGGGCCTTCATGGCCTTGGGCCTGAAGAGAGACAGAACTTCAAAGCAGAAACATGTGCTGGAGGAAAGACGCCCAGCACTTGGAAGCCAGCAAGCAGATGAAAGAGAAAGAAACTGTCAGGGATAAGATACAGTCTTCAAGAGCACACACTCCCCCATCCTCTGTCACCCACTTACTCTTGACAATGTTCTACTTCCCAATAATCCATTTAAATTTTTAAACCACAAAATGGGTTAATCCTCTGATGAAGCTCACGATTGAATATCTCCTAAAAGACTCCCCTCTGAACGTGGAAGCACTGGAGACCAACCCTGGAAGTACAGGAGCCTATGGAGGACATTCCAGATCCAAACCACAACAAGGTCCTTTGTTTATTTTTTACTCAGATGATTTATTACTAATGAGTATTTTTTACAATGTTTTACTTTTGGCATTTTGGTATGCTATTGAGTTGTTTGCATTCTTTACATTTTGGATATTACCATCTTAGCATAGGTAAGTTTCAAAATATTTTCTCTCCTTCCTTCTCTATTCACTAGATGTGCACTATCTTAGGACAGAGACTATAACATAACTGGGATTTTTCTGAAACTTAAAAGATATACATAGTTACAATTTTCACTTGATTGTGCATGTTTCAGGTGTCTATATAACATTTAACCTACAACTAAGAATCCTTGTCAAGATTTAGTGGACTAAAAAATTTGATCAAATTATGTAGTTAATAGGTGAGGAAACAGCAATGTAAGCCCAGAAATTTCAACTTTAAAAGTGCTTATCTCATTCCATAGTTCAATAAAATTGGCCAAATTCAGCTATGTGCACATATGAATGTACCACAATGAATTCTACTTTTATGTAAAACAATTATGCATCAATAAAAAAAAAATAAATGAAAGGCCAGTAGAGGAAGGAGATTGAGTACATAATTGCACATACTAAAAAATATATGTAATATATATATTTGTGAATGTGTCTAACTATAGCACTAATAAAAAAGGAAAGTTTCCACCAGGCCTACTCTACTCAAACCTCAATTAGCAGAAGTTTATTCTCTCCTGTAATGTCCCTTTTAAGCCCTCTGCTAAGAAAATTGAATAATGAATTTCAAAGGAGAAATGTTTAAAGGAATTCTGTCACTTATCCAAGAGCATTTATTGAAGGATATATTCAACGCTCAGAGGTAATTCACAGCTGATAATAGGATTTTTTTACACAGTGATTATCTCACTTAATAGGAAAGAAAGAATTATAAAGTCACGAGAAAAATGTGTTTTATAACACTACAAAACAGTTATGAGGGTGGCAATGGGCCTCCCCAGACTCCCACTTCTTCTCTTGACTTGCTTATAGTTTCTGAGGATAACTATAGATAACGGTGTGATATAACATGCTGAGATAAGAAGACTATAAAGCCAGGTGCAGTGGTACATGACTGTAATCCAGGCAGCTCGGGAACCTGAGGCAGGAGGATCTCAAGTTCAAAGCCTGCCTCTGCAAAAGGGAGGCACTAAGCAACTCAGTGAGACTTTATCTCTAAATAAAATACAAAATAGGGCTGGGGATGTGGTTCAGAGGCCAAGTGTCCCTGAGTTTAATCACTGGTAACCAACCACAAAAAAAAAAAAAAAAAAGCAAAGAAAGAAAGGTTGTACAAAATAGCCCAGGCAGCTCTTCTGACAATTAGCAAAATGTCCCTTGATATCAAGATGCTCCCCGACACTCGGCTTTAGCCCAGTGAGTCATGTGGGAATGAGGTATAAAACCCAAGACTGACTGCTTTGGGGTATTTTCTCATCTGCTGTACAGCGGGTACATGCAGTATAATTTTTGTGGACTCTGTGCAGATTTCCAGAGCCTCGGGGAATTGGCTTGCAAGGAAATGTTGGCTTTTCTTGTCCCCTTTTGACTATCTGTAAGAAATAACCCATTTCATATAAACTGCATAGTGTGTGTTTAAGTGTGTGGGGTATGTTCTATGTCACTGAACTTAAGACAATTTGGCAACAAGTACCTGTGAGTATATTTCACAAAGTATGGAACCCCCCTTTTTTAGCCCCACGCCTCTTTTCAGTTTAACCACTTCTTTTTGCTTCTGTAAAATGCTTGGCTTAAAGATAATAGAAGCCAAACTGCTGTGACTCCATTTTGTTATCAGCTGCCTCAAACTGTTGCAAGTCTCCTGTCACAAGGCAAGAATAAGCCTGTGTATGTTAAGCCAACCCGCGCACAATAAGATAATGCAAAAGCAGAGCCCTGCAATGAAGAGTCAGCATATTCCATTGTTCTGAGGACAGCCTCCACCAATTAAAACCTCCTTAGTCATGCACCGGCTCCCCTGGCCAATCAGGTGAACCCCCTCCCTCTCCTTGCTTCAACCCCAATAAAAGACTTGCCTCTCCTGAGTTCGAGGCTCTCAGTACAGATTCTCTGAGTTGGTGAGGTCTGAAAGTCTGAGCTAAAGCCCGAATAAAGGCTCTTTGTTTTTGCATGCACTGCAGATTCCTTGGTGGTCTTTGGGGACCATGCTCTGGGCATTACAAAAGGTGCCCCTAGAAACAAGTGTATTTGTTCTTTTCTGGTCCTCATTTTTTTACTTGCTGTGACTCAAAAATAACAGATTTCTGTTGATCCAAGTCGCAAAGAAAAGACCACCAACTCCAATTTTAAATTAAAGCAAGCTTATATTGTGTACACACAAAGAGAGCTGGCCAGTGGCTGCCCCTCCCAAACACTGGGCTCGAGGTCAGCCCCACTCTCAGGGAAGACAAGGTTTTTACAGTTCAAATAGTTAGAAAAAATCTTGGGAACTTACAGCTAACAAGATCAGACATATGCAATCAAGAGCAAGTAGCAAACTAATAATCTACATGGCATTGCATTCCAAGGGAGGGGTCAAACCCCACATCAAAAGTTTATGAGGCACCATTAGATTTAGAAAGAGAGTTGTTATCTGGTCAAGGAAAGCCAGGCCTGAGTGAGCTCAAGGCCTGGGCATGAATGCCAAACAATTTTAAAACATCAAAATGTGATCAGGCCAAATAGGAATCCTAGCATTTCATAGAAAACTGAAGTGGACTTTTCATTACTTTTTGACAGGATGGCTCCCGGTCTTAAGATGGAATTAGGCTGGTTTATCAATTTCTTTGACAATGGATACAGAGTAGAATAAATATTTTTTGTTCACAGTCACTGTGAAGTTCCAGAAAAAGGATATTTCTCTGAACAATTTAACAAGGGAAATAGCAATAATTACATGAAGTAAACAGTAGTGAAGATTTAGATTGAAAAATAGACAAAGGAACCTAGAGATTTCAAAAGTGCCTATTATCTAAGAGAAGATTCATTGTGAAAATCTTTAATGAGCGAAATACTGATTCATAAAATTAAGGTTCTATGAATTTATCTCTACACTTATTCAGTTTTATGCATGAATTAATTAAAACTAGAGGAAGTTACTTCGTGACACATCACATGTCTTCATTTTAGCACTCTTTTACAAAAAGAACATGAAGTTGTGCCAATACCTAGGACATTAATGTTGGTAACCAAGTGTATTTGTTTGCTAAAGTTGCTTTGACAAAACACCATACACTGGGAAATAAACAATAGAAATTTGTTTTCATCATTCTGTATGTTGGAAATCGACATTCAAGATGCAACAGGGTTGGTTACTCAGGAAGCCTCTCTCCTTGGCTTGCAAATGCTAATTATCCTGCTACAGCCTCATGTGGTCCTTTTCACTGTGTGAACACAGACCTATTGTCCCTTGTGCCCAAATATTCTCTTCTGATAGAACACACCAAAATAGTTGACACTAATAGGGAACACCCTAACCACTTCATTTGAGTTTAGTCACCTCTTCAAAGGTTCTGTCTTCAAAAACAGCCACATATTGAGGATCTGGACCTTAGAGCCTCCATATGAATTTGGAAGGAGAAATAAAACCAAGTATCAATAGGAGTTTCCTCATGAATGAGACAAGGAGTTGTAGCCTGGAGACAGAAAACAGGATATGAGAAAGGAAAACATGGACCACAGGAAACACTGAAGAAAAGTTCAAGAGGTTTAATTTGTAGAATTTCTATTATCAAACACACTTAACAATTATGCTGTGATTTAGATGCATTGTATCAACTTTAAATAACAAGTGACTCATTTCATCATATCCTCATTAAAATCATCCTCCAATTCCAGAAGGACTCTAATTGATTATCTGGAGACTTCAGTACATATTCCATATTGCTACGTGGGAGAAGTCTCAGGGGAGTTTTGAGAAAATGCATATATTGAGTCCAACAAAAAGGCATGCCTAGACATCTGAGAACAGAGAAATGTTTGTCACTTCCAGGAACTGGCCTTTCTGACCAAAGGTAAGCACCTCAGATCAACTGCAGCAAAGCTGTTTGGCCTCTCTGTGACTGCAGGAGCCCTGTTTGGGGAGATGGCTTAAATTGCGGTTGACTACGGGCTTTGGACATGTTTGGGCATTGGCGCCTTCCGTAGTCTCACGGGACTTGGCTCGGGATCTTGCGAGACTTGGCCGGAGATCTCGAGGGACTTGAGAGAGATTGCGGATGAGGTCTGCGCCATTTTGGAGGTTAGAGGAGCGTGGACGGCGTGTTGGGGTGTAGTTAGAGCCAGAGAGAAAAGTTATCAGAATAAAGGGCTGTTTGTTTCCAGTTCGTCTCTAAACTTCTTCCCGCGGCTTCTTTGCTCCAAGTGGCCATCGCTTCAGGCGACAACATGTGACTACAATTAAAAGCAACAATTCAAAGAGGATAGAGTCTGGCTTGTCTCTAAATGGATCACTGCCTTGATACAGAAACACACACACACACACACACACACACACACACACACACAGAGAGAGAGAGAGAGAGAGAGAGAGAGAGAGCTTAATCATATTCTATTCTATGATATATGCTCCCCTGCAATTTTAAAATTGGGTCGGTAGTTTTGTTACACCATGCATAGTCACATAAGCAGTGAAGAAATCAAGAGGACAATAAATTGCCTTGCTTTTGAAAAAGTTGGTCCTGTGTTTTCCAAACTTCTAGGGTATGATGTTTCATTTCTTAGTTCTCATTTTCACATTCCAGAAGCCACATTATTCCCACAGAACTTTTACAGCTCCCGTGAAGAAAACATGAGAGGAAGGCTGTGTGGGAAGATGAAGCACCTCAAGCCATTCTGTAGAGGAGGCTTTAACATGCTAAGCTCTGACACAGTGCATACCCATTATTCCACATTCCCACATCAATTGGAATCTCTTTTTCAAAGTTCAGATGGATTTGAGAACATGAGAATGAATCTTTTAAATGTAATCTTCCTTCTTAGAAGTGATACAGTACACTGTGTTGGGGAAGTCCACTGGCTGGTTGATTTATAATCTGAATGGTTTGAACTATACATTAGAATTAGAAAATACATTATACAAATAACTTCAAGACATAAAGGAAATTCCCTATTTACTCATTGGAGAAAGGTTTACTAAGAGTCCTTTAGTTAGTTACTTAGTTGCTGGATTAAAGCAAATAAGTTAATGGAGAACTCTTTTTGACTTAGAGATGTTGCCTTGTGTTCAAGAGAAACAGACAATGAATTGAATAAACAAGACTTAAGGGAAACAGAGCACCATGAACAGACAAAAGAACAAAAACTAAAATAAAAAAGGATGGAGATTGATGGTTGAAAGAGATTATGGGGAAAAATAGTTAATAGGAAAGGCTGTGGTCATAAGATGCCATTTGAAACATTGTAATGGAAAAGAGGAGATAAATCCTGAAAATACATGGAGAATAATTTTTCAGGCAGAAAACATATATATATCATGTTTGTGGAACTGTGGGAAAGTCAGCAAGGATGAAACAGAATTAAGGAGGAACAGATGTTAGGATATTAGAATTTGAACACTAAGCCATGAATCAATTCCTAGCCATTGAAAGAAATTTAATTTTAACTTGGTATAAATTGAGAGTTTATGATATTTTAAATACTATCTATTCCCTTTCTTGTGTTTTAAGTATCATATTGGATGCTATGTTGAAATAGAATATGACAGGGACAAGTGATTAGACCAGTGAGAAGCTACTTCAACACTCTGAAAAAAAATGATGGTGGTTTAGACCAGACTGATAG
This sequence comes from Tamias sibiricus, assembly GCA_025594165.1. Taxonomy (NCBI): domain Eukaryota; kingdom Metazoa; phylum Chordata; class Mammalia; order Rodentia; family Sciuridae; genus Tamias; species Tamias sibiricus. The sequence goes on along the minus strand of CM046657.1, from coordinate 17,557,454 downwards.
CAGTGTAGGTGGTTAGAAAGACAAAACTCAAGATAGGTAAGGATGCAAGCATTTTATGTGTTATTAAAGAGCAGAGAGGAGACTGAAGTTGTGGGTTGATTCCTAATGTTTGGGTTGACAATCTGAAAAGTTAAAATATCAACAATTGATTCAGAGAATGAATAGATGCATCACTTTTTAGAAACAGATTGGGAATTCAGAATTCAACATGCTAAGCTAATTAGCTCTTACAAAATGTCAGCACTGGACAGAAACTTAGGCATTTTCAATTGCTAAAAATCTTAACCCGAGAATCAAGTGCAGAAATTTCAGGTATATGTATTAGGAAGTTTGTGGACACTGTAATATTGTCTGTATATGTGTACATATACATACATATTTATACTATTATAGTTATGTTTCTCATGCCCTCAAAGAAGGGTATCACTCCAAAGATTTCAGTCATTTTTTATAAGATAAACAAGGATTGCAGTGGTTAGAGAATATTCACAAACCTAAACATTATTTTCTTAGGGAAAGGAGAATGAGAATCCAAATATTGAGGTGAAAAGAAGAATGAAGTAATCATCTTCTGTACTTTCATCTCTCCGTTGAACAAAAATTATTGTACTGTCCTATGTATGCAAAGATAAATGTGTATATGAAGATTCCTAATCTGCTCCTCTACACAGTATTGCAATGTGAGGCTATTTTTTATGATGGATTCTATAAGATATGTTAAGAAATCAAAACCATAGAAAATTTTAGATGCGTGAAATGTGTTGCTAGAAGGAGATGAATCTATTCTCCTAAAACCACCCATGTAATCAGCACTAGAGCTATATCCTTATTAGGATTCCTCAGCCCAAGGCCAGTGAACTTTGTACTTCCAAGACTCTCACTCCTTTGTAAAATTTTATTAAGGTTTGATGCAATCACCTCTCTTTATATTTTTGTACCTCTTGTCTGTGTTTCTATCATATCCAAAAATGTCACTGCTAAGACAAATATCAAGAATCTTTTACCTGTGTTTTCTTCTAGATGTTCATAGTTTAAGATCTTATATTTATGTCATTAATCCATTTCAGGTTAATTTTTGTGAGTGGTGTGAAGCATGGGACCAGTGTCATTCTTTTGCAGGTAGATATCCAGTTTTTTCCAATGCCCACCATCAAAGAAATTCTCCTTTCTCTCATTGTGTATTTTTGGTGAGATTTTTCAAGGATCAGTTGCACCAGATTGATTTCTGGGATCTTCATCATGTTCTATTGGTCTAGATGTGGGATTTTTTTTGCCAGTCTTATGCTGTTTTAATTACTATGGCTTTGGAAAATAATTTAATATCAGGAAGTGTGAAGCCTCTAATTTAGCTCTTGTTTGTTGTGATGACCCTAGATACATTGTAGCTTTTGTGTCTCCAAGTGAACTATAAAGTTATTTTTTCCTATTTCTGTTAAAAATCTCATTGCAAGATGGATGAACATGTACAACATCATTTTAGCAAAGCAGGGCAGACTGAAGAAGACAAACACTGTTTGATCTTACCTAACTGAAATCATAGAAAAGAGACTAGGATGGTGGCTGCCAGAAACTGGGGAATAGTTATGTGGGGAGACAGAGGGCACAGCTTCTCAGTTAAAGCAGAATCAGTTTGGGGGTCCAATAGACAATGTGATGCTTACAGTTAATAATACCATACTGCATAATTGAATTTTGTTAACAATTTATTTTACTTGTTCTCATTACAGAAAAAGTTGGCAAAAAAATATGTGAACCTTAAAATATTGCATGAGATTAGATGACAAAAAATAATAAATTTCTAGAATTTAGAAAGATTCTGAATGACACCAACACCTGGTCTAAATTGCCTCTTTGTAAAAACTTGATTGCTTTTCTTCTCCCTGGGATCTCAGTTCTCATAAATTAGTCAATCATTATTCCTTTCCCCTCAAAAAATGCAGCCATCATTTTGATACATATTTTTTTCTTTCCAGCTCTGGGCTATGCATCTAATCTATATAGCATTGAAAATTCTTGGCATGTTCAGAGGTGAATATTGTGGATTGAGGTCTTCTTAAAAGACTTTCCTGAGATTAAAGCTGCTATGGACTGGAATTTGAATTGGTACTATTATAATTTGGATGTGAGGTGTCCCCCAAAAGCTCATCTGTGAGACAACGCAAGAAGGTGCAGAGGAGAAATGACTGGGTTGTGATAGACTTAACACAATCAGTGAATTAATTTACTACAGTGTCATCAATTTCATTACGTCCTCTCTGAATATCATCAGCCACGTTTGAACGGTGAGGATAGTACATCTCAATTCCTAACAGAACCAGTGGACCTAGAGAGAGAGGCCTTGCTTTGTCATGCTGGTTACAGTGCTCATATTGACTTAGATCAAAGGTAAATGTTTGTCACTTTGAAACAAATAATAGTCTTCTCTTGGGTGTTCACTTTCTCCATCTGCTTTAACGGTTAGGAAGGGAGTCAACTGTCTATTGGTTCAGTGATCTAACAGTAGTTTTTGGAATGGTTTATTTAAAATTATATATATATGTTAGGTGGTTGGGGTGGATATTAAAAATTAGTAATGTATTTAATTGAATTTCACCTTTCATCTTTCTTCTGAGGTGTTTGTATTTCCAGCATTTGAACTTAAAGGATTCATGATCTCTCACTACCTTAACATAAGAGACTGACTTCTTGAATATTATGTAATTTCATATCACCTGGAAGGAAATTGGAAACAGCTCAATTAAGAAAAATATCCTCTTAAAAATTTTAATAAGTAAAGAAATCCATGTTTTAGTGAGCAGTAGCCTTGTCTTAGGAAGGAGAAAATGGGAATAAAAAGAACCATGCACTTCTTCTTTTTTTTTTTTTTTTTTTTTTTTTTTTGTGTGTGTGTGTGTGTGTGTGTGTGTGTGTGTGTGTGTGGTACCGGGGATTGAACTCAGAGGGGCACTCGACCACTAGGTCACATCCCCAGCCCTTTTTTTGTATTTTATTTAGGACAGGGTCTCACTGAGTTGCTAAGTGCCTCACCTTTGCTGAGACTGGCTTTGAACTCGCGATCCTCCTGCCTCAGCCTCCCAAAGTACTGGGATTACAGACATGCGCCACCACGCCCAGCTCCATACACTTCTAAGAATGGTTAATGACTTAACTTACACAGCATACACATATACACATTCAATTAAGAATTGTGGGTAGTTACGGGCAGTGCTGTTCAGATTTGTGACCTTGGACTTGCTACTTAAATATTCTGTGCTTCAGTTTCTTCAACTAAAAAAATATCATAATAAAAACACCTGGCTTATAAACTTAAGGTAAGTATTCAATCAGTTAAGTATAGGACCTGAGTGGTAACTGGCATAGAGTTCCTAATATGAAACTTCCAATTGCACTTGTAGCAGCTGGAAGAGAGCAATCAGTACTCCTGTAAATACCATCACAATACTTGAAACATAAGGTGTTTTCTTACGTTATGGAGAGATGCTGAAATTTTTTCAGTTACAGCCTATGTACCAAACATTCAGCTGGTTGTTCTCATGTGAACCTTCACATCATCAGACAGCCTGCCAGGAAGCTATTAGTCATCTTTGTGGGCTGATTTCTTCTCACTGGTTGAGAAGGAATGGCTCTGCATTAAACAGGTAATAAACAGAAACTCTAATTTTAGAACAGTATTTTGAATCCAACGCCAGTCGTTTTCCAAAGACACAGTCTAAAGTCTTATGATTCTATAGAGAAATCAATATTTTTCAAACCCCTAAGAGTTATTGACTTAGTTGATACACTGTTTATTTCTCTAAATATCTCAAAAGTATCGTTAAGTTACGTTTTGCCTCTGTATGATATTTAGGCTTTTCCCTCTGTGGATATGGAAGTGGGAAATCGCACCATCCTGACTGAATTCATCTTGGTAGGCATCTCAGCAGATCCCCGGTGGCAGCTGCTTCTGTTTGTAACATTTCTGATGCTCTATTTGCTAACCATGGTAGGGAACATGACCCTGGTTATTTTAATCAAGATTGATTCCCGCCTGCACACACCTATGTACCATTTGCTTGGCAATCTATCTTTTTTGGATTTCTGGTACACCTCTGTTTATACCCCTAAAATCTTGGCCAACTGTTTCTCAGATGATAGACAAATTTCCTTGGCTGGATGTGGGGCTCAGTTTTTCTTTTCTTGTGTGGCAGTCTATACTGAGGGCTATCTCCTAGCATCCATGGGGTATGACCGCTATGTGGCAATTTGTCACCCATTGTTTTATTCAGGCACCATGTCTACTTCTGTTTGTAATCGGCTTGTTGCTGGATCCTACCTAGGAGGCTTTCTGAATGCCATAGCCCACACTGCTAACACCTTCCGCCTGAGTTTCTGTGGTAACAATGTCATTGACCACTTTTTATGTGATGTTCTACCATTGGTAAAAATGTCCTGCACAGACACTCGGATCTATGTGATAATCCTTTCCAGCATGGTTAGCTTTGCACTCCTCTCCTGCCTTCTTGCCATCCTCATCTCCTATATCTACATCCTCCTGGCCATACTGAGGATGCCCTCAGCCTCAGGAAGGCACAAAGCATTCTCCACCTGTGCTTCCCACCTGGTCTCCGTCATGTTCTTCTATGGATCCTTGCTGTTTGTGTACACAAGGACCAGTGCCAGCTACTCCCTGGAGAGCGACAAAGTGGCTGCCCTGTTCTACACTATCATCAACCCATTGCTCAACCCTCTCATCTATAGCTTCAGAAACAAAGACGTCAAAGAGGCTTTCAGGAAAACAATGCTGAGGACACAAGCTTGAAGGTTAACTCTTAAGCTTATATTTCAGCTGACAAGTTGTGGACTTGTAGAGATGGTTTGTTTATTTGCTTTATCTTTTCATGTCTTATTTTGTGTTACCAGGTATTGAATCCAAGTCCCCACTCATAATGGGCAGTTGCTTTACCACGAAGTTATAAGTCCATTCCCTGACAAAATTATTTTTAGACAGGGTTACACTAAGTTGCCCAGGATGGCCTGGAACTTGGCATCCTCCTCTGTCAGTTTCCTGAATAGCTGAGATTAAGATATGTGCCACCACATCTCATAGACATATAAATATGTTTGTATGTATTTCTGTATTTCATTTAAACAGAGAAGTTATAGTACTGAAATATTAAGCAAACACTCTCTAGTGATTTTGTGTGTGTGTGTGACATACATCATTCGAAAGTCTGTATTACTGGATGAAGTCCTGTAATAGAATGTTTCACCTCTCTCAATATTACATTTTCCATAAAATCCTCTTGGTTTTCTTTGGAACATTTTGGAAAGTGAGAAAATGAATCAAATGTTTTTCTTACATATAGTCTGAGTTTGAAGTTTGGTGAGGAAACATCCCTGGATTAGCAAATAATGTGAAATGGAAATTTGCTGAAGACTTTACAAATATTTATTTCTATTTGGTTGTCCTCTCAACATTTCTTCCAAACTCTCATTGAACATATAGAATATATCTGTATAAACCTCTTACCTCCTATGTTAACATAATGGCTGCCAAAGTGTTTAGATTTAAGGGAAAAACATTTAGTAAATCCACAGTGAAAGATGTATTTGGGGGATTGTAAACCAAAGTGTCTCTTGTGGAGCAAGGACTCCATGATGCTTTCCTGTGACCACACAATGTCAGCCTCACTAGGGGAAAGTAGCAGCCTCAAGTGGAACAAAATTCAAGCCAACAAGACCCAGTGATCATTTTCTTCCAACAAAAGGTTCTGTGCAGAAACTAACAGCTCTCATAGCAGGTTTTCAAATGATATTTTATTCAATACTTTTCATAATAATGCAATTTAAGGATTATAAATGATACTTTAAAAATGAAGAGTATATTTCTCTGAGATTGGAACTTTCATATTGGAAAAATATAGCTACTAAGTGAAAAATTATAGCCCTTAGTGGAAAATTTGCTGCTCAATATATAAACATGTTGTACAATACCACATGCTTCATTAACTTTTTGTTATATTCTTATTTATATGTGTTTTCCAATGTTTGTCACTAGCTGCACTCACATTTTTATTAGAGTCTTGGTGATATTATTTAGACCCAAATCTTGAGTTAACTTTCCTATACATAAAGTTAGCATGCACCTAGTATAGCCAAAGCCACAGTACCTAGGTATATATATCGCTTCTTATTTGATGAATGGAAGTTGGCTGCTTCTCCAAAGTACAAAATGTGCTTTGTCCTTGTTTAGGAGGATTTAGTTCAATGCCAAAGAAGTTAATAATTAAAATCTTTATTATAACATTATAAATATAATGATTAAATATTATCATATATATATTTATATCATATCTCATATATATTAAATCTATAACATATATAATCATATCTCATATATATTTATATCATATATCATATATATATTAAATGTATATCATATATACATTTAAATATGAACCAACTTCTAGCAAAATAAGTTCTAATGAATTATCCAACAACTCTATTAAGTTTTGTTGCAGTTCTAGGCAGAGTGTAGAAAATAGACCGAGAATGTACAGAAATGATGAATTCAATTATTATCTACAATATACTCAGTTGGTTTGAAAAAGGGTTTATAGTTTCTGATGTTATACAAAGATATGATATGCTGAGGAGGTAGGAAGTGAGGGTATTGAGTTATTATTTCTTAGAGAGTGTGAAAGAGAAATCTAAAGAGGTAGTTTAGTGGCAGAGGAAGAGAGAGGAAGTAATTTGGGGTATACAATTAAGTGGGGAGATAGTGGAGTGGAATTAATGAATGGGATGGATTTAAAATAAAAATCTTCTTCTCAGCAAAATAAACAATCAGTGTGGTGAATAGAGAGCCTACTAATTGGGAACAAATTTTTACCACATCAGATAGAGAACTAATCTCTAGAATATATAAAGAACTATATAAAGAACTAAAAAATCTTAACATCAAAAATATAAATAATCCAGTCAATAAATGGGCCAAGGAAATGAACAGACACTTCTCAGAAGGTGATATACAATCAATCAACAAATATATGAAAAAATGTTCAACATCTAGCAGTTAGAAAAATGCAAATCAAAACTACACTAAGATTTAATTTCACTCCAGTCAGAATGGCAGCTATCAGGAATACAAACAATAAGTGTTGACAAGTGTAAGCTGCCTGTCATGGCCAGCCACGGCGCCGCGGGAGGAAATCTCGGAGGCAGAGTTAAGCTTTTACTACTTTTACTTCTACTTTCTTAGAGCTTAGAGAGGGAAAGAAAGATTTTTAGAGAGAAAGATTAAAGCGAGCTTTTCTTCTTGTCTTCTTAGCTTAGAGTCTTAGAGAGAAAGAAAGATAGAGCTTAGCTTAGAGAAAGATTAGAGCTTCTTTCTTCTCTCTTCTTTCTTCCTTCTTCTTTCTTCTGTCTTCTGTCTTCCTCAGGAGCATCGGCCTAACTCTGACCAGTCATTACTTCTTCTATCTGGTTTCTCTTCTGTCTTCTATCTGGTTTCTCTTCTGTAACCGCTCTGCCTACGTTCTGGCCGCTCTGATTCTTCTGACCGACCGAGTAACTGCCCGGCTGACTGAATTCTCCGTTCTCCTAACTCGGACCGCTTTCACCCGGTTATATACCTTCAGGTTTGCGGGTGCCTACAGGTGTGTCACATACATATCAGGTGGAACTTATGGCTTCCAGCTAGCTACAACAGCCCTTCCTAATTAGGGCTCCTTCAGACAAGGATGTAGGGGAAAAGGCTCACTTCTACATTGCTGGTTGGACTGCAAAATGTTGCAGCCAATATGGAAAGCAGTATGGAGATTTCTTGGAAAACTGGGAAGAGAACCACCTTATGACCCAGCTATCCCACTCCTTGGGCTATAGCCAAAGGATTTAAAAACAGCATACTACAGGGACAGAGCCACATCAATGTTTATAGCAACACAATTCACAACAGCTAAACTGTGATACCCTTCAGTAGATCAATGGATAAAGAAAATTGCTGAAGGCCGGCTTCAGCAGCAGGGAAAGGGTGAATCCCGGAATGGTGCTGTTGGGGAGAGTCAAAGATAGGATGAAAGGGATGTACATGAGTCAGGTTGCAAAACTCCCTCTGCTTTATTTTTCTCTCTTGCAAGTATATAAACACACTTCAAGGCAGCACACATTCTACTTTTTATTTACATACAGTCACAAGACCCAGGGAAGCAGCAACATTCTTATCGTTTACCCAACCTCTCAAGCTTTTGTACAAACATACTGTTTTGAATCTTCTGCGATTTAGTTACGTTTATCTGCAGTAGTCTGAGTTCAAATCTGTCTTCTTAAGAATTCCTTTTAGCCATTCCCCCGCACACCTGCACAACTGCCTGGAATACAAAGCGCTTTCTATCATGGTCCTGTTTACAGTCTAGGGGCAGGAAAAAAAGGGGGCAAGCCAGATGCTAGCCCTGGAGGACTTTGTCTTAATTAACTTCTAAGTAACTATTCTAAGTTATCCTGAAAACAAAACAAGTCCCTTTCAATTACAAAGAGGCTCTAATAGCCTCTTTTTGGTGCATAATGATTATAGCAAAAGAAGTTAAAATAATTGGCATTGATTAAGCTGCTTCTCTATAGTAATTAATATTAGTAGTAGTAGTAGTAGTAATAATAATAACAAAGGAATGTTAATAAAATTCCAGCCACAGATTCCACAAGGCTTTAAGTTTCCAAATCAATTTCATTCTATTAAGATAGTGACATTTGGTGACCATATGTGAGAACAAAAGGTGAAACAGTAAGAAGTAGCAAGAACATATACAAAGTTAACTCTTATAGTGCTGCACAAGAGTAGCATTTCTCAAGCAAAGAGGAACCAAGTTCGACTCCCCGAATTAATGGGAAGGAACTCAGGGCTCAACTCATTTGCATAAATGAGGAAGAACTCGGCTTCGACCCCCCACACTAACCAGGGGGGGAACCTGGGCTCAATTCCAACATAGTGTGAGAGATGCCACAGAAAATGTGGCATATATATGTGTGCATATATATATATATATATACATATATATACATACACAATGGAATATTACTCAGCAATAAAAAAGAATAAAATAATAGCATTCACAGGTAAATGGATGAAGCTGGAAAGTATAATGCTAAGTGAAGTTAGCCAATCCCAAAAATCCAAATGCCAAATATTTTTTCTGATATAAGGAGGCTGATTCATACTGGTGATGGGATGGGAAGCATGGGATGATTAGACAAACTCTACAAAGGACAGGTAAGTACAGGTAAAAACTGAACTCACAGCAATTGGGTAAAAAAAAAAGTTGGGGGTTTTCCTCTATTCTGTGGAACTTCTTGGTCTTTGAGTGTCTATTCTACATCACTTCAGAAGTTGCCTATCCTTAGTTCTGGAAAGATACATTATACAGCAAGAACATATTCACATTTCTCATTGATTCATTGCCCAATTTTGAATCAAGAAGAAATGTATCATGTTGACAATTTTATCTAATAAGACAATTCAAACAAATCATACTGGTTAAAAGCAACTTGTCAACTTTCTCCACTGTATACTATAAAATATTTAACGAGCATTTAGTATGTCAGGCAATCCACCTGGTGTGTTAAACTCTCCAATTACAGCTGTAAATGACTCATCTCTTTGAGACTTCAAAACCATCTTGTTGAAGTATTTTATGATGATTCCAACTTTACAAATGACTTTTCTGAGACACAGCAATGGTCGTGCACACCTTGTTCAAAGTTCCAGAGTTGAAGTCTGGCAGACCTCCAGTTCAAAAGCCAATGCTCCCAGTGGTTCTCATCTGTCCCCAGACCTGCATATCTATCTGGAATTACTCTTTCCTCAATACTCTTATAGAATCTGATGTAAAGAAGAGTATGTTGAGGCTGGGATTGTGGCTTAGAGGTAGAGTGCTTCCTAACATATTTAAAGCACTGGGTTCATCCTCAGCACCACATAGAAATAAATAAAAGTATTGTGTCCACCTCCAACTAAAATAATGTTTTTTTTTTTTTTTTAAAGAAGAGTATATTGTATGGGAGAAATCTTTGTAAACAAGAATGGTAAGTGATGATGGAATTAACTACCTTTACCTGGTAATGGGAGACAGGTGCCAAATTAGAGACCCTGCTCAGGGCAGTGAAGATAATAGTGTGTGTACCATGAGGAGAAGGAGGAAGCATGCCTCTGTGCTTGAAGAATCAGCAATATTTACCAAGTGTGGGAGGACCTGTCTGCCAAGGAAAACACAACTACTAAGCACAGAAGTGGGAAATGGGTTTGGCAGATCTGCCTGGTGTCAAGAATATTCGTGGAATAGCAGAACCGAGGTCACATAAGATCACACTACACTTTTAACTCCACGCTCAGAACTTTCTCAGAGAATGATCTCCTCGTGACGTTTTAGAATTTTCCTGTATCTTATGATACTTTGGCATCTTGGACTCTTTTCTAATCCTCAAGACAATCCCTCCCCAGGGCTAGCTAAAGCCAAGATCTAAAATCAGATTGCCTGAAAGCACATGTACACCTTTCTTATGAAACCATCTAATCCAATGCCCACATCCCAACCACCTCTTTTATCTCTCATCCGTATCAGAGCCATATTTTCCCCCATTAATCACTGTAGGGACAGACACCTGAGGCTTGCCCCTAGCGCCCAGAGTCTGTAAAAAGAATCCAAACTTTCCAATCAATTAAAACTTGCTGGACCTTAACAACACTGCCTACTCCATTTCTTCACACAAAAGCCACAATAAGACACTGGGCTCTTTTACTCATCAGCCTTCTCACCAAAACTGATTTTATGGCTCCCCTTGTGGGTGGACATGTAATTAATACTTATTTTAAACAGTTATTTACTTCAATATCTGTCACCTTACCATATTGTACTAAAATAAATCTCAGCATATATCATATCAGAGATAATGGCTTATTATTAGCTAATATTTTAATGTTTAATGCTTTGGGTAATGTGGCCAAAAGTTTAGTGCAATTTAGGAGACAACAGCACAGCCCAAATAAATGCCCCAATAAAGAACCCATGATAAGCTGGGCACGGTGGCGCACGCCAATAATCCCAGCACTTGGGAGGCTGAGGCAGGAGGATCGCGAGTTCAAAGCCAGCCTCAGCAATGGAGAGGCACTTAGCAACTCAGTGAGACCCTGTCTCTAATAAATTACAAAAAAGGGCTAGGATTGTGGCCCAGTGGTCCAGTGTCCCTGAGTTCAATCCCCAGTACCAAAAAAGAAAAGAAAAGAAAAGAAAAAAAAAACATGAGAGCTTCACTTCACCCTTTCTCCAGGGGGGTCAGAACACTTGCCTCTAACATTTGTATTTTACAGTGAAATTCTACAATGCAGATCCTGGGAGCTTTGATGTTATCACTAAGCTCATCCTCGAGATCACATTTCTGTAATACATGAGGGTTTTCATGGCCTTGACTATTCTGGGAAATGAAATTATTCCTGGAAGGGATCAAATGGATCTGGTTAGGTTTAATTCCCAATTGTAAAATTGCTAATAATGAATTGCATGTAGAGAAAGAAGAAAAGGAAGGAGAAATATGTGTCCTAAACTACTTAATAGTGAGGAGGCATTATTTCCACTCATGTATAACAATTTTAAAAATACCATGGCTCTCTAATAAGCCAGTTTGGGTCCCTCAGTGGCCCCTATCCAAAGAAAAATTGCAAGCGGCCCATCAATTAATTAAAGAACAATTAGAAGCAGGACACATAGAGCCTTCCACCTCTCCCTGGAATTCTCCCATATTTGTAATTAAGAAAAAATCAGGTAAATGGAGACTATTACAAGATCTAAGACAAATTAACAAAACAATGCAAATTATGGCCCTACTCAACCTGGACTTCCTAATCCCTGTAGCTATTCCAAAAAACTATTACCTTATAACCCTTGATATAAAGGACTGTTTCTTTTCCATTCCCCTACATCCTCTGGATGCCCCCAGGTTTGCTTTTTCAATTCCTTCATAGCAAGAATCCCTGAACCAATGGGAATTATTGCCGCAGGGAATGGCAAATAGCCCTACAATTACTTTCCACTCTCATAAACAAGTTAGGACTTTAGAAAAAGTAACATAAAGGTTATATGGAATGAACTGTACATACCTTTATAGTGGGTAGGCTTATTATGTTAGGACCCATCAAAGAAAGTAAATAAGCAAGAATCCCTGAACCAATGGGATCTTTTACAATTATCAGGTTTATTCATGTTTTATGGATTGAACTGTGGTTTCGTTCTAGTTCATAGCATCTGTAATCCCTGAAACCATGGGATTATTGTCCAGAGGACTCCTTTTACAAAGTACGTGTGTAATGTGTGGAGGCAATTATTTCCACTCATGGTAACATTTATCTGGTACATATGTTTTATGGATTGAACTGTGATCGTTCCATATTCATAGCGAAGGTAATCCCACTGAACAATGGGGATTGGAACTGGTGATCGTACCAATTCATAGCAAGGAAATCCCTGAACCAATTGTAAATTAATGAAGGGTCATAAGGCCCCCTTCACTAAAACAATATTTTATATTTACTACAGTACAACAAGCTACTTTATTTCATTCCCAGTTCCACGTTAACAGCACTATTTCTCTTCAGCTGTGAATATGTTTAATGTTATATAACCTGATATTTTGGTGTTCCGACAGAGGATCATTTATTTGTTATGGGATTATTTGTAGTAGGATCTTTAGAAAGTAAATTAAGGTATAGGATTATTGTGTAGTAGGACTTTAGAAAGTAATAAGAGCATAAGGATTAGTTCATAATCTGATAAGAAATGGTGTTTTTTAAGAAGAGGAAAAGAAATCTACCCATTACACATGTACACACACACAATGGAAGAATGGATGTTTGCAATTCAGGAAGACAGCCCCAGCAAAACCTAACCATTCTGGCACCCAATCTTGGACTTCTGAACTGCAGAAATATAAGAACATAAATTTATGTGGATGAAGAGACCAGTACATGGTATTTTGCTATCATAGCCCTAGTACATTAAGACAACACATTATCATTATCCACATATGACACTTATAAAAACAGAGACTCAAATGACTTAAGCTGATAGTGAGGAACAGAGATGGGCTTTGCACTTAGGTTTCTGTGAAGCTAAACCCCAGGCCCTCTATGTGATGCCATAAAAATATGGGAGTATTAGGGTCTCTTCATTTATTTAGATTCACATATCTCTACTGTAGAATTTAAGAGTAAACAAAAAAAAGAAGAAGAAGAAGAAGAAGAAGATGGTACTACTTACATCTACATGGATCTTAATTCAGGTCAGTCCTGTAGCTCTCAGCCATTCATTAGCCCTTCCTCTGTGAGAGCACAGGAAACAGCAGATGGCAGCACAAAACCCTTTAATGTTTTCCCAGTTCTTACCATTTATTGAGATTTCACCATACACAAAGTGCTGTCATTAGTACTTGAAGTGAATTAATTCATGTATTTCTATTTAGCCATAGAAGATTAGTACTACAATGATTAAAGTTGAATGTGTACAGAATGTAGAGTGGTACTGAATGTGATTAAGTAAATAAAATAAACTGCCAACAAATGAAAAATTAGTAATGGAGAATAATTTTTGTAGTGTTACTTAGACTGTTGGTTTTATTAAAGCACAATGAAAATAAAGTACTAGAGAAGGCTGGTCCTATTAGTTTCTCAGCCTTATCTCTTGAGGTTGTTAGAAATGAGAAAACTCAGCCCCTCCTGGCAAGTGAGAGACTCCTGCAATCCCAAAGCAAACCAGTAGGTGGCAATGAATACAAAATACAGTGCCTCCTACTCTGCTCTCTCTGCTCTGTGCTGCAGCTAATTCCTCCTAAACCACCTCCACTAGGCCATAAATCCTTCTCTTGGGGAGTTTTACTGTTCTTCACATCTTGAATGAACAAATAACTCTTGACTCCCTGACCCTCACTCCCTAAACCAAGACCCTCCACAACAAAGGTGATAATCCAGCCAGAGAGAAGAGGAGGTGGAATGAGGCAGTTCTGTAGGCAGTGCACATCCAGGTCTCAGGGAAATTCTTTGCAGAACGTCCACATGACTCTTCTAGAATGTATACATATTTACGCAAACACTCTTCATTTGTAACCCAAAGAGTTTTAAAATTTAAAATATTTGCATTGGCTTCTCACCTGCTTCACCTTCTTTTACCAGGTTAGTTGTTCAAAAATATGTCACCTGCTTAGTGAGGTCCTCAGTGAACACCCAAGTCAAAGCTGTGAGACAGGGCAAAGGATAGATAGTCAGTTTAGATAATGAATGCTTGGGTCAGAAAGACAGGGGCCAATTCAAAGGAAACAAAATGCTAATACCTCCAGAGCACTTCCCCCTCCTCCTCACCCTGTTGACAGGGTTACCTGCCTCCGGGAAATTGTTCCTCCCAGCAAGGAGTTGTTAATGAATACCCCATGGGTGGCTCCTTCTATGAAAAATAGGGACAGGTACCCCCTGCAAGGCTCTCTTCCTGCCTTTTGGTCACCACATAGGCAAGATAAGAGGAGGAGAGGGGCATAAAAAGAAAGGAAACCTGAAATCTATAAAAGGGGCAAGACACTCCTCGACTGCCTTGGGCACCAGCTCTGTACCTCCTCCTCTCTGGAGAAGATTCCTCACCCCCTCTCTCCTGATAACTGTTCTTTTACCTACTCACTTCAATCCTAGATGTAGTCAGCCTCCATGACAACAGCCTAATCTATCCCGTGCAGTAATCCCACTCTCTGTTCACATCTTTTTAAATAATCTCTTTATTAAATTCTCCTTAACTTTTCCAATTCGAGTCGCAGTCTGCTTCTGCACAGCACCGTGACTGATACAGAACTAGCCCTAAAGTCAAAGCCTCAAACTGGGTTGGTGGGGTTAGTTGGCTCACATACATCAAGCATATTCAATTATGTCTGTTGCTAGGGAAATGGGACACTGGTAACCAGGGCATGTGGTGACATGGCTAATTGAATTATCACCAATGATGTCACAGCACAGAGTGCAAGTGAGGAAAAGGCACTGAAAGATCAGTTGGTTGGAGCATTGATACAAACCATGATAATAATGATTATTAAAAAAAAAAAAAAAAATGGGGCCAGTCAGTGTGGTGCATACCTGCAATCCCAGTGGCTTGAGAGGCTGAAGCAGGAGGATTGCAAATTCAAAGCCAGCTTCAGCAAGTTAGTGAGGGCCTAAGGAATTAGAGAGACCCTGTCTCAATTTTTTTTAAAAAAAGGGCTGAAATGTGACTCAGTTTTTTAAGCACCCCTGGGTTCATTCCCTAGAACAAATAAACCAAAAAAATGGGGTATTTTATTCTGAAATCTATGAACATCTTACATGAAAGAGCATTTGGAAAAAACCCAAATACAGCTTGAGAGAGTTTCTGATCTACAGTTGTTCAGGACTACTCCAATGATGGGGTGAGAGCCCTCATAATGCAATCACCTTCCAAAGTCACCACCTTTGAACACAGCTGCACTGGAACCAAGCCTTCAATACAGGGGCTTTAGGGAGATACTTCAGATCTAAGCACTATCATACTAAAATATGGCCACAGCTATCTTAAGAGAATTCCTGAAGTTTGGGCTGGGTAGTAAGATTAGGGATACACATTTAGGACCAAAGTATGCAGATGAAGACTATCAAGGGGAATGCTGATGTGTTCTTTGAGCTTAAGAGGGGTGGTGGTCTCAGATATAAGTCTACACAGTTTCATGAGCAGAAACTGATGTTAGCATAACATGGAAAATTAATCTTGGAGAGGTACATTGATGGATCTTTAGGAAAGGACAGTATGAAGACACTTAGGCTCCATCACTAGTGTCCCCTAGTGAGCATCAAGTACAGAGAAGACATTCTTAGGGGAAAAAAAGTTCTGTGCCACTAATAATACCTGCATCACATGACTTACCAAAGTTGCAGGAAACACTTCATTCCAGTACTCCAAGATTCAAAACAGCTAGTTCCAGAATCTTTCATCACCATTAAAAATCTTTTATAACCAGTAATGAGGTGTACTAAATGAGACTCACTCTTTGCTTCCTTAGCTGAGCTTGAATAGTGTGCCCATTACAATGAGCCATGGCAACAAAGATGGAAACCATATTTGGGCAAAAAAAAAAAAAAAAAAAAAAATCAGTGTCTCCTCTCTTTTTTCCTCCACTTGTAACCATTAAGATGATTTCAAATAGAGGCACTGCCATGACTCTTCTCACCTAACTAATACACTGCCCTGTTTTTTGTTCCCTAAAACATCCCCAACATCTCTCATGATTTTAAGTTATAAGTCAGATTTTGTACTTGCTCTGACTTATGACTTAAAATCATGAGAAACTTCCAAACTCCTTACCATGATCCAAAACCTTGATACCTAAAACATGTGAATCAAGAGCAAGAATCATAAGCATAGTGGATCATGGATATCTGGCTAAGGAAAGACTTAGGGATTGCTGTGACTGACTGGATTACCTTCTTTATTTCAGCTTCCCCTTCCACCAGCTTAGATTAGAGAATTAAGTGAGATTACATGCTGAAGGCCAGCTTCAGCAAAGATGTCAAGGTCAGCCCGACCTATGCTGAAGGGGAACGTCGATGAAATGGAAATAATCCACACACGAGACAGGTTGTAGAAATCCTTCTACTCTTCTGATTTTACTTTTCTCAGCATGGTATTTTATACATCCCAACAAGCACAGTAATTCGCATTTTCAACTATAGGAGGTTACATAAAAGAATTCCAGTAAAGAAGGTTACAATAAAGGATTACAATAAAGGATTCTAGGAATTAACTATAGGAGGTTACAATAAAGGTTTCCAGTAATTAACTATAGGAGGTTACAATAAAGGTTTCCAGTAATTAACTATAGGAGGTTACAATAAAGTTTTCCAGTAATTAACTATAGGAGGTTACAAAAAAGGATTCCAGTAATTTCCAGGGGAAAATCAAATATTATCCTAAGTACATACTACTGATTAATCTTCTCTATAGGCATAGGAAAGCATTCTAAAAATCTTAAAGCTAAAGCTAATGTTAAAAAATTCCTCAACTCTAGGTATGCCTGCTCATAAAGTTATATTGCCCTAGTATCTTCTTTAAACTTCAACTGGGCCTAGATTTTAGCTGAAAAAACCTATCTTGCAGGTTTAGCTAGCTTCTGGCTAGATTCCACAGGGCCATTGAACTGGTTTTACTTTTGATAATTAAATGTATTAGAACCTGATGGTCATACAGCAGAATTACATCAAGAGCAGCAGAAATACATCAAGAGCATCCTATATAGTCACATAAAAGTGGCATCTCTTCAGCAAAGAGGAGCCACGTTCAAATGTCCAGGCATTTAACTGGAAGGAGCTTGGGTTCAAACTCATTTGTGTGACCAAGGAGAACTCAGATTATCGGGCTCAATCCCTGGTTAAAGAGAACTCAAATTCACAGCCCCGAACTAACTGGGTAGAGATCAAGCTCAATCCCAGGTTGGGGAGAACTCAGATTCACAGCCCCAAACTAACGGGGTGGAGATCGAGCTCAATCCCTGGATGAGAAATGCCGCTATTACATTTCTATACTGGGACAATTTCAATTGATTTTCCTTCAAGCGCAGATAAATGTTTATTCTTTACAAGAAAAGCAGTGCCTTGGCTGCTTCCCATCTTCCTCATTCCATAAGAATCTACAAATATTGCCCCAGATGTCTGCCCAACAAAGTATTTATTGCCACCTAGATTTTTTGTATATATGAGCAATCAGCTTCATCTTGGCTTTAGAGTTATGTATTGCAACTTCGATTCTATAGCTCTGGGAATCTAATTGCTTTGCTGTTTCTCTCACCTTCCTCCCTAGCCCACTAGTGGCAGCCTCCACAGAGCTTTACAAGAATGCTGATGAAATGGTGCAGCCAATATGGAAAGCAGTATGGAGATTCCTTGGAAAACTTGGAATGGAACCACCTTATGACCCAGCTATCCCACTCCTCAGTCTATACCCAAAGGACTTAAAAACAGCATACTACAGGGACACAGACACATCAATGTTTATAGCAGCACAATTCACAATAGCTAAACTGTGGAACAAACCTAGATGCCCTTCAGTAGATGAATGGATAAAGATAAATGTGGTATACATATATAAAGATAATGTGGTATATATACACAATGGAATATTACTCAGCAATAAGAGAGAATAAAATCATGGCATTTGCAGGTAAATGGATGAAGTTAGAGAATACAATGCTAAGTGAAGTTAGCCAATCCCAAAAAGCCAAGTGCTGAATGTTTTCTCTGATATAAGAAAACCGATTCACAGTGGAGTTGAGATGGGGAGCACAGGAGGATTAGAAGAACACTAGAATGGCCAATGGGGAGGGAGGGGGAGGGAGAGGGCAAAAGGGTGAAGAAAAAAAAAAAGATGGTAGAATGAGATGGATATCATTACCCTAAGTGCATGTGCAAAGTCATGAATGGTGTAAATATACTTTGTATACAATCAGAGATATGTAAAAATGTGCTCTATAAGTATAATATGAAATGTAATACATTCTGCCATCATGTCTAACAACTTAGAATAAAAAATAAATTTGGAAAAAAAAATGCTGATGATGTTCTTAACAATGCATTTCTTAATGCCTGAGGACAATGATGGTCCCTGGAGTCCTAGAATGAGGAAGATAAGAGGTGGGGCTGGAGGGCATTGATAGTTAGGCAGTGATGGATTACACTACACGTAACACAGCATAAGCACCATTTCAAAAAATAGCTTTCTCAACTTCACTTAATAACACCTGATTTTGTCAACACACAATTCCATTTAATTGTCTTGTTAGTTCCTGCCCAAGTGAAGAAATCCTGAGGGAGTTCAGCAATCTATAACCCTGGGAATCTAGAAAATGGCATAAAAGATTCTGAACTTTCAGATTTGAATTCTGTTGAGATGTTGTTGTCACTGAACATTTTAGGTAAGTTGCTCAATTCAGATGTTATAGACAGAAAATTTTATTTCTTACAAATCAGTTTAATAGCTTTCTATATTCTAACCTCTTGAAAAGCTGAAAGAAGGGTCCTAATTTGAAATGTCTTTATTTTCTTCCTGTTTTAATCCCTGAGTTCACACAGAGAAGTAGACCTTCACAGTTTTGGTGACACAAAAAAATAGCCATTAACCCTTCAGAAAAATACAAGCAGAAAAAAACAAAATGCGCAATCATAGGAGAGTCCACCAGGAACCACTGAGGGGAAAGTCAGCCTTTGTTAATATCTCAAGAGCAATTGAGGTGACTGAAGTAGCAGAGATCATTAGTTCAGAGGACAAAAACATCAAGAAAAGCTTAAGTTGTTTCAGTTTGATATTCCTTAGGAAAGTTTAAAGGCATATGTTATTTTTGAGAAGACCCCTGATAATGAAGTTTATCTTTAAACAGAAAGGATGGCTTTTAATGGTTTTGAATGGAAAAATTTATTTTTTGTTTATCATACAAAAAATCCCCTTTATTAGAAAGATCAGTGTGTAGGCTGATTAACATATCCTGTCCCTGTCGGGGAAAATTAATTTTCTTGTTCTGATTTAAAAATACAGGATCAGGACTTCAAGTCAGTCTTTCTGGAACTGTATGTAGTGATTCCAGGGGAAATGCCAAGGAAATGTGTTCCCTGTCTTTCTTTGTGGGACCCAGGGTAAGTCATAAGCATCTTTTTGGTTTGTTTTTTTTCCAAGTGAGAAGAATTGCATAGTTTTCATAAAATCTCAAAGGGACTGGAACCCAATAAAAGGGGAAGGAGCATCCCCTGGCTCCTGATAAATGGTTAGGCCATTTAGAGGACTTTCCTGCAAAGGCAGCTGTGATGGGGACAGAAGAAAATGCCAACAGAGGCATGCAAGCACATGGAGGCTTCAGTATCAAGCACAAATCTAATCCATTTCCATGTTTTACATAAAAAGACAATGTTGCTGCTTTACACCTGCAGAGCATCATTATTTACATAAGACAGATAGTTTACATGACAATGTATTAAGAACCTGATGTATAATTTCTCCTCTGAATCTTCCTGCAGTCCTATGAGGAAATTGTTATTATCTCCTTTCATAGACAAGAAAAGTGAGATAGGGGTATGTAAATAAGTGTTGCAAGGTCACAAGTATAGAAATTGTTAATATCAGGACTGAAACATAAATCTGTTATAGCTTGTCTTTTGAAATTTGTAAAATCATGAACCATGTCTTTATATACATTTCAAGGCAGGCAAGGCTCCTGTAATATAATAATAATAATAGTAATAGTAACAATGGGACTGATATTCAGATCAGCATTTTTCAGTGTGATTTACACACGACTGAAGTTCCAAGTACTTGGGCTGCTTTTATATTTAAAAGCAGGTTATATATTAAAAGCAGGTTCCTTTGGGCTCACCTACAACCTGCTAAATTAGAAACACTGGCCAGGTGATTTCATGTATAAAGAATGAGAATCAATGGTTCCTCTAGTATTTACAACATTCCAGGCATGTACTTGCTCTGTGGTTGGGTTGACTGAAAGCCAAATCCTTTTTCTGCTCTCCGGATTGATGGACAGCTCTGATTTCCAGGGCATGCTTCCTATTTCCATCCATGAGGACATCTGATGACAGGCAATCTGTTGCAGGTAAGGAAAATACTTTATTTGTAGACACACTTCATTTGGGTAAACAAGTATTTGCTCAGGCTGACCATTTTAGGACTGATTGATTTGTTTCTTCTTAACTGAGTCTGCAAAGAACACATTCAATCTGGGTTTGCTCCTGTCAAGACATGCATGTGGGATATCAAACAAAATTTTGTGGTGGTTGTAGGGCAAAGTGACACCATTTGAGGCCACCCAGAGCATTGATCCTATTGAGTCGTTTCTCTTCTGATTCAAGGCTTCCTATTCATTCATTTAATAAATATTTACTGTTTGTCTATTATAGGTCAAAAGACATTAGGAAAATACTGGTGGATGGAGTGGACAAAAATCCCCACTATCAAAGTTTACATCCTAGTGAGCTCTTATCTCCATTTGACCCCAGTGACCCAGTAGTAAAAGTAAATTAAGGGTCATATCATTACAGATAATTGGAATACAATAATATTCTCTAATTATTTTCTACTCCTCGAATGATTCCTAGAAGAACCTATGAAGATTCACGAAGTAAAACATAAAGCTTTGGAGCAGAGTTTCTTAAACATATGATAACATCCTTTAGGAACATCTTTAACTATGTGCTTGGGTTTTTGAATGTCATAAACACTGGGGGCTTGGATGATTATTTAACACTTAAAAAAAAACAGGGTGAAAATGTCCTTTATCCATGTGAAAATCCTATGTAAAAGAAAAATGTCTCAACATTTACATCTAGGGTATTGATGTTCATTTGTTCACTGAAAAAGATCTTTATGAGTCTGAAACCAACTCCACTCTATGATGAAAGAAAATACATATTTGCAAGTTTCCCCTATCTTTAGAAAATTTATCTAGGAAATTCAACTTGAAGAATAATTGTCATTTGTTCCGTTTGGAGGTTTGTCGGTAATTGTCTACCTTCTCAATAAAATCTCATCACCAATGTTGATGCCATTCCTGGTATTCAAGACACTATTATCTTCATGGTGATTCTACAGGTATTATCTACTTTGCTATATCATCTATTTCACAAAGTGAGCCAGCTTTTACATATTGAATTTGCATCTCTTACAATAAATTCTACATTGTGATTATTATCATATAATAATTACATTATTAAATACTTTTATTTATGTCTTTTATATTTGACTTAGAATAGTTGACAAACTATATATCAACTATAAATTTCATTTGGGGATCATAAAGGAAGCACTAAAAAATTTTGTTTTTAAAAAGAGATTTTTTTTTTAATATAATAGAATTCTGAACTAATGCCAACTATAACATCACCTCAGAATGACAGACTTTTTAAAAATGGTGTCCATGACTCGGTATTGAGACTTTAAAATAATGTAAGTCTCAGGCTTTTAGACACGCAAAACCCACAATGACATCAAACTCGTTTTATCTGATATAAGAATAGATTGATTTGCTGGTGCCCATTCCAATTTCACCCTGAGTCTCCATCTGATTCATTCCCTGGGTTTCATAATAAATGTGTAAACCCCTCCTTCTGACTACTTGGGAGTAGAGCATTCTCTGATTGCATTAAAAGACAATGTCATTACCTCTTATACTACAGGGACATCCCACTTATGGGCTCTGAACAACCTGTCAGTTCCTAGCTGGAAAATGGGAAGATGGATTTTTCTGCATGTCTAAATATAGTTGGCTCCTAGTTCATTATTATCCCATTATCTCGTTTAGTTTTCATAATCACGTAAGACATTAATTGAAAATCTGTCTGTATTTATTGATTTATTTGTTTCCTACATATCTCTACCTTGTAATATAAAGTCTGCATAGAATAAAAGTCAGACTTCTCAAACTCACAGCTGTAAGCTGCCTGTCACGGCCAGCCACGGCGCCGCCATGGGAGGAAAATTCTCGGAGGCAGAGTTAAGCTTTTGCTACTTTTACTTCTACTTTCTTAGAGCTTAGAGAGAGGGAAAGAAAGATTTTTAAAGAGAAAGATTAAAGCGAGCTTTTCTTCTTGTCTTCTTAGCTTAGAGTTAGAGTTAGAAAGATAGAGAAATATTAGAAAGATAGAGAAATATTAGAGCTTAGAGCTTAGCTTAGAGTCTTAGAAAGATAGAGCTTAGCTTAGAGAAAGATTAGAGCTTCTTTCTTCTCTCTTCTTTCTTCCTTCTTCTTTCTTCTGTCTTCTGTCTTCCTCAGGAGTCTCGGCCTAACTCTGACCAGTCATTACTTCTTCTATCTGGTTTCTCTTCTGTAACCGCTCTGCCTACGTTCTGGCCGCTCTGATTCTTCTGACCGACCGAGTGACTGCCCGGCTGACTGAATTCTCCGTTCTCCTAACTCGGACCGCTTTCACCCGGTTATATACCTTCAGGTTTGCGGGTGCCTACAGGTGCGTCACATACATATCAGGTGGAACCCATGGCTTCCAGCTAGCTACAACAGCCCTTCCTAATTAGGGCTCCTTCATATTCCTTCCCTTTAGTTTAAAAAGGTGCTTTAATTCTATTTTCTCTATTTTCTCTATTTTATTTTATTTTCCCTACCTAGCTTTTCACCTTTTATTTTTGAAAGGGTGGATATTTGAGCCCTTTTTGAGGAGGTGCTGTGGCTTTTAAGGAAGCCTACTGCTGAGGAGCAGCTAATGCACTTAGTTAAGCACAATTGCATAAGCGGCTTTGACTTTTTTTTTTTTTCCTCTTCTTTATTTTTCTTTATGGCTTTCTTGCCAAAGCTCAATGGCTTTTTTTTTTTTTTTTTCTGCATGGTTTTTACCATGCTATTTAATTCTCTATTTTCTTTTAAGCTCATGGCTTTTTTCTTTATACTAAAGCTCAAGGCTTTTTCTCTATTTTCTCCTCTTCTTTATTTTTCTTTATGGCTTTCTTGCCAAAGCTCAATGGCTTTTTTTTTTTCCTGCATGGTTTTTACCATGCTATTTAATTCTCTATTTTCTTTTAAGCTCATGGCTTTTTTCTTTATACTAAAGCTCAAGGCTTTTTCTCTATATTTTTTATGGCTTTTGGCCGGCTACTCTGCTTCGGCTTTTGGCCGGCTCGCTTTTCGCTGGCTACTCTGCTTCAGCTTAATTCTTAACTGGCCTCAACTGAGTCAGAGGCTATGCTCTCTTGTTTCTACTCTTTTTGCTGGTCTCAGGAGTCTCGGCCTAACTCTGACCAGTCATTACTTCTTCTATCTGGTTTCTCTTCTGTAACCGCTCTGCCTACGTTCTGGCCGCTCTGATTCTTCTGACCGACCGAGTGACTGCCCGGCTGACTGAATTCTCCGTTCTCCTAACTCGGACCGCTTTCACCCGGTTATATACCTTCAGGTTTGCGGGTGCCTACAGGTGCGTCACATACATATCAGGTGGAACCCATGGCTTCCAGCTAGCTACAACAGCCCTTCCTAATTAGGGCTCCTTCACACAGCCATGTTGTGGTGTCTAAAATGGCACCTGGAGCAAAAGAGATATTATTTTGGCAAAAATAAATAACAACCTCATTATGGTTTGAATATGACATATTCCCCCAAAGCACCTGTGTTAATAATGCAGGAAAGGGGTGAAATGATTAAAAAGAGATATTATTTTGGCAAAAATAAATAACAACCTCATTATGGTTTGAATATGACATATTCCCCCAAAGCACCTGTGTTAATAATGCAGGAATCTGCAGGGGTGAAATGATTAGATTGTGAGAGCTGTAACATAATCTATGAATAAATCCATTTGATAGATTTAAAATTCTAAAAAACTACTGTACTGGGTAGTAACTATAGACAGGTATGGCATGTCTGGAAGAGATAAGTCACAGGGGCATGTGCTTAAAAGATTGTATCTTGTTCCCCCAACTGGCTCTTCTTTCTTTCTCTCTCTCTCTCTCTCTCTCTCTCTCTCTCTCTCTCTCTCTCCCCCTCCCTCCCTCCCTCCTTCCCTCCCTCCCTTCCTCTCTCCTCCTTAACTTCCACATGGTGAGCAGATTTCCTTGACCATGCCCTTCTGCCACGATACTCCATCTCACCTCATACCCAGAGCAATGGAGTTGGCTTATCACAGACAGAACCTATGAAACCATGAAACAAAACAAACTTGTCCTCCTGTAAGTTGTCCTTTTCAGGTATTTTGATCATAGTAACACAAGGATGACTAACACAAACCCTCAACATCCTTTTGGATTTCCTGTTATTAAATGTATTTCATATATTGAAATTGAACTCAGAAATTGCAAAAGGGAGGCAAGGTTCTGCTTAGTGTTGGGCACATCTCAGGGCTTAGCATGGAGAATGCCTTTCGGTTGTGGCAATTAAATCTTCTCTACTCCATCCGTAGGTGAAAGGTCTCTAAGGAATGGAGAGGAGCAATCACACAGTGACTGAGTTCATCTTGTTAGGCTTCACAACAGACCCTGTGATGCAGCTGGTCCTCTTTGTTATGTTCCTTGGAGTGTACTCTGTGACCTTGTTAGGAAACACCACCCTCATAGTGCTGATCTGTAATGACTCCAGGCTCCACACACCCATGTATTTTTTCATTGGAAATTTGTCTTTCCTGGATCTCTGGTATTCCTCTGTCTACACTCCAAAGATCCTAGTGACCTGCATCTCTGAAGACAAAAGCATCTCTTTTGCTGGCTGCCTGGCTCAGTTTTTCTTCTCCGCTGGGCTGGCCTACAGTGAGTGCTATCTGCTGGCTGCCATGGCTTATGACCGCTATATGGCTATTTCCAACCCCCTGCTTTATGCTCAGGCCATGTCAAGGAGATTGTGCATCTGTTTGGTTCTATATTCCTACACTGGGGGTTTTGTCAATGCAATAATATTAACCAGCAACACCTTCACCTTGGATTTCTGTGGTGACAATGTCATCGATGACTTTTTCTGTGATGTCCCACCCCTAGTAAAGTTGGCATGTGACGTGAAGGAGAGCTACCAGTCTGTGCTCTTTTTCCTCCTGGCCTCCAATGTCATCACCCCCACCCTGCTCATCCTGGCCTCCTACCTCTTCATCATTGCCGCCATCTTGAGGATCCGCTCCACCCAGGGCCGCCTCAAGGCCTTCTCCACCTGCTCCTCCCACCTGTCTCTGTCACCTTGTACTATGGCTCCATCCTCTACATCTACTCTCGCCCAAGTTCCAGCTATTCC
The DNA here is from genome assembly GCA_025594165.1 of Tamias sibiricus. NCBI lineage: Eukaryota > Metazoa > Chordata > Mammalia > Rodentia > Sciuridae > Tamias > Tamias sibiricus. The sequence continues at coordinate 17,531,684 of CM046657.1, read as the reverse complement.
CTTGAGAGGGACAAAATGGTTTCTACCTTTTATACTGTGTTATTCCCCATGTTGAACCCCATGATCTACAGTCTGAGGAATAGAGATGTTAAAGAAGCCCTGAAAAAGCTTTTCAAGTTGGCACAATCAGAAGTCTAAGTTGATACACTTTTTTCAGATCAGTGCTAAGCTATAAAACACTGCTCCTGTAGGAAGAATGGGGAATTGGATTTTAAAATATAACATTTCTATATAACGAAATTTAACACCTATTTTTTTATTTGTATTAGTTTCTTTGTTTTGGTTTAGTGATTAGACTAGAATTTCTACTACTGCTTATCCATTTATTTTAATATTAGTATAGTTTTCAAAAAGCAATATCTGGGTCCAATGCAAAATATAAATATCTATGTAATACTTCTAGAATATCAAAGATTAAATTTTACTTTGTTCCCTTTCTCCTAATGTAGACCCAATTATTTCTCCCTACATAGTGAGTATCAATGGTATGTAAAGAAAACATAATATGGAAAATAATGTTTGTTAAATACTAGCAGAACTTCAATGATAGACAAACAAGGAATGTCAATATTTTTGATGAAAAGAGAGAAAAAAACATGGATGTGTAAGAAAATAAATGCAAGTAAAATTAAAGATAAAAAATCTGGAGCTAATACAAATGACACAATATCTACAAATATTTGTTGTAATGTTTTCTAATTTTAATGGATTTTGTAAATGTAATGATTTCCTCTATTACAATCATATTAGAACAATTACAATGTTCTAACCTGTGAGCTAGAAGCTCCATGTTAGTGAAACTTAACTGATAGTCCTTCACTTATACTTTTAGAAATGGTATTAATTAAATATCAACCAAACCTTCCATGAACTAAATATTGAACTGTAAGCTATTTTCATAATGAAAATTTTCTGTGGGAAAATCCTAGCACTGAGTCTAGATTGTTGTCTTTTCCACCTGAAACTCTAGTTAGAATTTCCCCAAAAACTGTGGCAGAGAATTTCCACTAAGAAAGTACCCCAAACCATCCTGACACAGGGCTTGGTAGGATTCCAAGAGAGAATCACCAATGGGTGGATGAACTCAAAGCATTCATTAGGGAACCTTGATAGAAGAGGACTTCAGCGTGTTCTTGCAAAGGACAGTTACATGGCGGATGCCATACTTAGTGGTGTCCACTGATGAGTGTGAGTTATTGAGTTTCTATGAGGGCTTAAAAGATTTGGCTCAGGGTCAGGGCTCCCATACATTCAGCAACATATTTGGTCATTCAGGGCTTCAGGCAACAACCTACACAACTCTGTCAGTGCCTGATATAATGGTCAAGCCCCCCACTCTGTTTCAAGTGTCCTGGGAGAACATGCAACTGGTAGCCACATGGTCAGGCATCCTGTGTCTCTTGGCCAGGACAAAGGAAAAAGCAGAGGGAGCTGGGAGCCCTACTACTGGAGTGTTTTGTTGCTGTTGCTATGGATTTACTTCATTTAATTTGATGCTGTTCTTTTCTACTAGTAGGGTTCCATGGCTGTGTGACTTAAGGGAGAATACTGTGAAGTACTCACTCTCCCTAGGAGAGAACACTCTTGGAGAAAGACGTACAGTCCTAAGGACATGGACTTCTCCACGGATTTAGGAAGCATTTTGCAGTTATTACTAGTTGTTTTTTTTTTTTTTTTTATTTTAATCTAAACAACTCTTAAATATTTTGAATAATGGTATATTGATGTAGAAATTTAATCTTTGATATTCTAATAATGGTATATTGATGTAGAAGGAATAAATATAGTTTCTGTGTACTCAATTAGAGCTTTGTGAAGGAATTTAGAAGAAACACATGACTAAAAAACTAATTATTTGTAAAATCTGGAGCAAACATTCAGGAGTCTCACCATTCCAAATCTTCTCCTCACCTAGTAATGTTCATTTACCAAGTTTCCAAGTTAAACTTTATGCTGAGAATTATGCAATCTCCTCTTTCTTTCCCTAAAACCTCCCAATGACTACTAGCAAAGTTTTATGAAAACTCTAGTACTACCAAGAAGCAAAATAACATTGTAGAGTATTAAATAAGCAAGTTCTGCAGGTTGAGAATAGTTCATATTATTAAAAAATAATAATACTTTGATTTTTTTGTTTGATACCTCATTGTTTAAAGTATCATTTGTTGAACTTAAATGAAATACAGAAATGGTTACACATATGTCTACATGTCGGTTATTTGAAAAATAACAATATTCAGCAAAAAAAAAAAAAGAAAAAAGAAAAAAAAAAAGAAAGAAAGAAAGAAAGAAAAGAAAACAATCTTCATGCTTGTGGTCGTATGGTCTGGGTTGCTTTCCTGAAGGCCTCTTTAACATCTTTGTTTCTCAGGCTGTAGATGAGAGGGTTGAGCAGTGGGTTTAACACGGTGTAAAACAGGGCAGCCACTTTGTCTTTCTCCAAGGAGTAGGTGGAACTGGGCCTTGAATACATGAAGAGCAAGGATCCATAGAAGAGCATGACGGAGACCAGGTGGGAAGCACAGGTGGAGAAGGCCTTGCGCCTTCCTGAGGCTGAGCGGATCCTCAGGATGGCCAGGAGAATGTTGAAGTAGGAAATGAGGATGGCGAGAATGCTAGAGAGAACAGTGAAGCCCACCACACCCAGGAGGACTTGTTCATAGAGCCGAGTGTCTGTGCAGGACATTTTTACCAATGGTGGTGCATCACAGAAAAAATGGTCAATGATATTTTTACCACAGAAACTCAGGCGGAAGGTGTTCGCAGTGTGGGCTATGGCATTCAGAAAGCCTCCTATGTAGGATCCGGCAACAAGCCCAATACAAACAGAAGCAGACATGGTGCCTGAATAAAGCAATGGGTTACAAATTGCTGCATGGCGGTCATATGACATGGCTGCGAGGAGATAGCACTCGGTGTAGGCCACAACACAGGAGAAGAACAACTGAGCCCCACATCCAGCCAAGGAAATGCGCTTATCTTCTGAGACACAAATGGCCAGTATTTTGGGAGTATATACAGAGGTGTACCAGAAATCCAAGAAAGACAGACTGCCGATGAAAAAGTACATAGGTGTATGCAGCCGGGAATCAATCTTGATTAAGATAACGAGGGTCATGTTCCCTGACAATGTCACCAAATAAAGCACCAGAAATATTACAAATAGAATTGGCTGCCACCTGGGGTCTGCTGAGATGCCCACCAAGATGAATTCAGTCAGGACAGTGCGATTTCCCACTTCCATGTCCACAAAGGGGAAAGCCTGATTATTGTTAGCAGGGAATAAATATCACTTAGTGATTTTTCTTTTGAAACAACATGACGAGTATATCAATTGAATCAGCAATTTCTAAGAAGTAATTTCATTTCTTACTGTCTCGAATTTTAGTACTTCAGTCTGACTGGAAAGACCATTGGGATTGGTACAAAAATTATTTTAAAATTAGGTAATCCACTTATCATCTTTAATCTAAGACAAGACTTATTCTCATAAAACAGACAAAATAAGTAAAATTAATGAAAATGATGAATCATTTCCTCGAAGATTGTCTGAGTAAAAAATATACAGAAGAAAACACCAAGGTCAAGTTTTAATAGATAGTAGGCACTCAAAACAAATTTCAGTATCCTTCCATCGATCATTGAGAATTTCTTGTTTCAAGGATTGATTAAAAGTATATTATACTATCCCTCCTACAATTAGTACAAATAGAAAAATAAATACATTACTGATCTTATACCAGTTTCTAGTCGTAGCCCTATATTTAACTAACTAAATTTTCTGCACAACCTTATAATATGGGTGGAATTGTGCTCTTCATGATATAGTGGAGGAAACCAAAGCATAAATGTTGAAGTAAGCAAAGTCACACAGCATGTCAGTGGAAGAGCTGGTATTTGAAACCAGAACCTGTTTAATCAATAGTCTATGTTTAGTTACCAGCTTATAACTACATAGGAGTGAGAAGTTCTGGTCCATAGAAATTGACAACACACTACATGTCTTTAAAAGCTAAAAAGAACAATTTTTAATGTTTTACCTTAAAGAAATGATAAATATTTAGAGAGATAGATATGTTTACCCTACCTTAAACATTATGCAAAATATATATATGTGTATATATATATATATATACATATATATATATATATGAAAATGTCATGTGGTACTGCATAGATATGTATAATTTTATGATTTTATGTTTTAGCTAAAATAAATTTAAGTTTAAAAATTAAAAAATAATACAAAATGAAATAAAGAAAAACATGCTCTCCATCACTGTCATTTCTCTTTTATAGGTGAATACTTCTTTTGTCTCATGTTCTCCTAGTTAAGACAATGCCATAACCCTCTTTCAACCTCTGGATTGCAAGGTTGGGTCTCAGTAGCCTTTTTTCTTGTTTCTCTTCTCACTTCAGAATTACACCACATGTCTGTGAATAAGCCCTGGTTAACTTATTGAATAATGAGACATCTGGTCCTACACTCTGTAGTCATATTAAATTACCTCAGACATGGGAGCAGGGCCATTCCCTGGGATCCATCCCACAAAAATATGAGCAAGCCTGCTTAAGGGCAGACAGGTCTGGCATGGGCAGAATTGCAAAGTGGAAATGACACCCAAGTTCAAGGCCTGATTCCCTTATTGGGAGCTCTGTCATCTTGGAAAAGCAGATTAACAACCTGCCAATGCCCGTGTCCTCATGTTCAAAAAGATGAGAAGATCTCAATATTATATAAGTAAAATGCACAGCCCATTCTGCACAGCTAGTATGGCCACAAAATAACTATTTATTTTTCTAAGTGAGAGGAAGAATGCCTGAGTTATAAAGTTCTGAGCTTATAAAAGAAATAAATAAGATCAAGTTTCTACAACTAATTTAAGCCCAAACACTGGTATCACTCAGTATCTAGCTAAAATCCAGAAGTTTAATATTTTTGTCACTATTCCTATGTAATTGATACAGGAATGACAGTTTTAGAAGTGCAAAGTTCATTAGCCTGGGATTGAAGAGTTCTGTAATTGTTACATATCCCTGATGCTAATCACCTGTGTGAATTGGAAGAGTAATCTTTCCTCTCAGGAGCACATTTTTGCCCATATGGAAAAAAATAAAAAAAAGGTTAATCAATGTCCCGAGAAGCAACATTCTATATTCCAATTTATGTTAACATCTCTTAGAGAAACTGAAAGGAAATAATAGATACCCTCACCTGTTGCGATATAATCTGGCAAAGCAGATTAGCAATGTGTATCTGTGGAAACACAGGACGTGATCACCAGTTTTGTTGCAGTGATACTAGAAAGTGCCAAAGACTACTGCCTTCCTCTTTCCACTTCAATATTTGCATTCTCATTCTTGCCCTCCCCACACACACACACACACAAAAAAAAAAAAAAAAAGTATCAATCTTATGTTTCCAAAATTCTCCAGCCATCATGGTTCTTATTTTCTTTATGAGTAAATAATTAATGGCTTTCATACTTATGGAGTCTGAACCTCTTTGAGAACATGATAAACGTAATGACAATTCTCCCCAATATGTACATGCACAGATATTTCAATATGCAACATTTTAGAGGTTTATCAACTATGAGAAATCCACCTTTGCCTTTCCCAATTTTGATTCTTATGTAAAAAGTTCCACCAATTGAAGGTGCTTCCACTTTATTCCAATGCTAGCATTCTGTATTAAAAGATGAGTAATAGATATGTGCATTTAAGCTTGGTGTGTTTAAAGCTGAATTCTTAATGTTCACTTTTAAAAATTGATCTACCTGTGCATTTCCCACAGCCATTATTAAAATTCTACCCATTCTATTTCTGAATCTTAAAATTTGGCATCAGCCGGGCGCGGTGGCGCACGCCTGTAATCCCAGCACTTTGGGAGGCTGAGGCAGGAGGATCGCGAGTTCAAAGCCAGCCTCAGCAATGGCGAGGCACTTAGCAACTCAGTGAGACCCTGTCTCTAAATAAAATACAAAAAAAGGGCTGGGGATGTGACCCAGTGGTCGAGTGCCCCTGAGTTCAATCCCTGGTACCACACACAAAAAAAAAAAAAAAAAAAAAAAAAAAAATTTGGCATCAACCTTTTCTCTTTCTCTCCTATCTACTTTTTAATGTATCACAAAATACTGAAATCCCTTCCTTCAAAATTTACCTGAATTTGCCCATTTCCCACCACTTTTACTGCAACCCCCCCCCCCAGTTCAAACTACCATCATCTTTTGCAAAGAGTATTCCAGCAGCCTTCTAACTAGGATGTACCCTTGTGCCCTACAGTAGAGATTCAACATAGCAACCAGCGTGGTCCAATAAATAAATATCACTCCTGTATTATAACCTTGTAAAGATGCTCAATTTATTTGAAGAAAGTGCCATAATGGAGAGTCTGGGCTTCCCCTGCCTATAGGACCTGACCTCCCGATACCCACCACTTACCCTCTCCTTCACTCTACTCAAGGCCTGCTAACTTTCCCACTTTCTCAAACATGCCATCCTTGTCTCAGCACTGTAGAACATTTTATAGTCTATTCCTCAAATGTTTTCAAGGTTCATCTGTTTGTCTCCTTTAAGCCCCTCTTGAATGTTATTTCTGACTAAGGGCCTTTTAAAAATTCCATGACCACTTCCCACCAATGCCCCTCATATTATCTCTCTGCCCAGACTCTGCTCTGTTGCTCTCTCTGTTCAACTCTGACATTCTAACTCTTGTCTATTAAATTTGTTGCCTGTTTCTCCTTACCAGAATACCACATGCTCAGGGCAGTATATTTCTATGCATATTTACTGCTGTTTTACACTATCAGGAAAAGTTTATGGTAACTTGGTGGCACTTGATACATAATTGCAGAGAGGATAATTGGTTTATCTCCTGTCTATCTTGACTTGTTTTTTTTCCTAAAATTCTGTCTACACCTAACCTAGCTTAAAATACTCAGAACAAAATTCTCTCTCAAGTGGATTTTCCTGGCCCAATGAGCTGTCTGACGAGAAGAAGAAAGAATAAATAAAAGAGAGGATTCATTTCCAAGACCTCAAACACATCTTGAATTTGAAATAAATTGCTGATATATCTGAATGTGAAAAAAAGACAGAGGATCAGAATCAATCATGTTGAAGCATCCCATGTAGAACAGCTTGTCACAATGCATTTCTCCCGTAGCAGAATGGTCCCTGCTGCATTCCCTGGAGCAAGAACTCTCTGGAACTAATGTCTCTCTGGCACCAAAAATAAGTTCCAGGGAGTTAAAATAATATATTTTACTAGTCTGAACAGCACAAAATATCTGTCAAAGTTGTCAAAAAAAGGTACATGTTTTGTCCTCTTGAAATTTTTAACTGTGTAAATGACTATAAATATCCAACCCATAAATATCAGACTGAATTTCAAACTGTATATTAGGACCGGATATATCACTGGATGGAATTGGAATTAGAAGTGTGTGTGTGTGTGTGTGTGTGTGTGTGTGTGTGTGTGTGTGTGTGTGTGTATGAGAGAGAGAGAGAGAGAGAGAGAGAGAGAGAGAGAGAGAGAGAGAGAAAGAGAATGCTCACATCTGCATTCAAGTTTGACAAAGCAATGATCCTTTGACAGCCAAGCCAGACTCTGCATCCCATTCTAATTGCAGCTGAAGTCACAAGAAGGCCAAACTGCTTAGCTTTCCCCATCCCAGGAGCTTACCCTGGAGCTTACCCTGGATCGGGAAGGTCAGTTCTTGGAAGTGACACACTTTCCCCTCTCTTCTGATGTTTTGGTGTGCCTTTGTTGGACACAACATATGTACTTTCTCAATAGCCCTTTGAGACTTCTTCCACGCATCAGCCAGAAATAGGTACCTCCGTCTCCAAAGACACAATTAGAGTACACTTGGAATGTGGGGATAATATGGTAATTGGAATATGATCAAATGAGCAGTATTTTTAAAAGTTGGCTCCTAATGGTTCTAAGTTAGAATATGAGCATCAAATATGTCTGCTATAGAATTTCTCCAAATTTTACTACTTATGGTGTTCTAGAATATATATTTTATTCCAAAGCTTTTTCCTTTTCACATGTCAGTTGAAATTCTGTTTGTCCAGAGTGCATTTCTTTGTCTCCTCCATTAGAAACCCACTATCCATCCCTGGTGTTAGGGGTGAAATTGTGTCCCCACAATTAATATGTTGAAGCCTTGACTCCCAGTGCCTCAGAATGTGACTGTAGAGATCAGGCCATTAAAAAGATGATTGGGGAGCTGGGTTTGTAGCTCAATGGTAGAACACTTGCCTAGCACTTGTGAGGCCCTGGGTTCAATCCTCAGCACCACATAAGATAACTAAATAAAATAAAGGTATTGTGTCCATCTCCAACTTAAAAAAAAATTTAAGATATGATTAGGTTGAAAGGAGGTAGTTAGAGTGGACCCTAGTCTAATATGACTGATACCTTTAAAAAGGAAATCTGGACCTCCAAAGAGACATCAGGGACATGAACACACAGAGAAAAGACAATTAGAGAACATACTAATATGGCAGCCATCTACAAGCCAAGAAAAGAGCTCTCAAAATACAACAGTCCTGCCACCACCTTGAACTTGGATTTCTAGCTTCAGAACTGGGAGAAAAAATGTGTCTGTTCTTTCAAGTACGCAATGTTGATGGAAATCCTAGCAAATCAATACACTCATTATCAACACTATGGCCTTTTAATGTTGCTATGATTAAAAATTAAGAAATGGGATGCATTAAAATGAAATAGTTTCTAGTGCTTAATTAATTTATGCATAAAAGTGAAAAAAAGCAAACATTTATAGATTCTTAGTTGTTCTTAATCACTACCTAGTAGATATTTTGTTCTTAATCTTCCCTTAGATATAGTTATTGAAATCTCTGTCTGTCTCTATTTATGTATATATTCCTGTGTTCTTGGCTAGCTGCACCTCCCTATGTGTCTCATACAAATAATACACTGTTAACCTTGATTTTTAATTGGTGGGGAAAATATTTTGTATTGGTAATACACAGTGGCTGTAAGTGATATTTCTTTTCTACTTCATATGTTGCTAAAGAGCTCTATTATCATGTACAGTGATAAGTAGAAAGATACAGAAAAGAAAAAAGTAAACTTGTTTCTAGAAGAATTTTACAGATGATATTTTTAGCATGACTTTCCTAATTCTCTCTCTCTCTCTCTTAACAAGCAACATAAGTACAGGTTATGTTCCTGTTTTCTCAGCTATGAGCTATATGAAGTTAAAAACTGATAATGACTCTATAGCCAGTTAAATTATTCATATTCATAATTTAAAATATCATAGATAAAATCATCATATGAAATGTCAATTGAAATTCTTACAGATCTGCTTTCTTTCAAACATCTCTCACATTCCCAGAAATTTTATAGACTCTGTCAAGCTAGCACACACAGTTTTTCCAAATAGTCCACCTTCATTTATTCTTATAAAAATATTTATCAAGTGCCAAATTAAGAAAACAAATACAGGATATTATTTAGAATTATGAAACAATTTTTCTTTATTTCTGAGAGTACAGGCAAATAATAACAACATGGAGAAAATCTGTTGCTGTTTTTGTTTTTGTAATCTTGCTTACCAAGTATTTCCATTTAAGAAATCTTTGCTCGGTTTAACATTTTCCTCAGAGCATTTTTGACATCTTTATTTCTTAAGCTATAGATCAAGGGGTTCAGCATTGGAATCACCACAGTGTAGAACACTGACACCACTTTATCCCGTTCCAGGGCATAGCTAGTACTAGGTCGGGAGTAAATGAAGAGAATTGAACCATAGTAGAGAGTGACGGCCGTCAGGTGAGACCCACAGGTGGAGAAGGCCTTGAGGCGGCCCTGGGTGGAACGGATCCTCAGGATAGCTGCAATGATGAAGAGGTAGGAGGCGAGAATAAGGACAGTGGGGGCGATGACATTGGAGGCAAGTATGAAGTACAGCACAGCCTGGTAGCTCTCCTTCACCTCACAGGCCAGCTTTACCAGTGGGGGCAGATCACAGAAGAAATCATCAATGACATTGTCACCACAGAAGCTCAGAGTAAATGTCTCACTGGTGATGATAGTGGAATTGACAAAGCCACCAAGGTATGAAGCTGCAACCAGACTGGCACATAACCTTAGGGACATAGCCTGGGAATACAGTAAGGGGTTGGAGATGGCCACATAGCGGTCATAAGCCATGGCAGCCAAAAGGTAACATTCACTGTAGGCCAGTCCAGCAGAGAAGAAGAACTGAGCCAGGCAGCCAGCGAAGGAGATGCTTTTGTCTTCGGAGATGCAGGTCATCAAGATCTTGGGGGCATAGACAGATGAATACCAGAGATCCAGGAATGACAGGTTTCCAATGAAGAAATACATGGGTGTGTGGAGCTGAGAGTCAGCACAGATTAGAGAAATCAAGGTCATATTTCCTAAGAGACTGAAGATATAAATGATGAGGAAGATGAAAAAGAGCACCTGTTGTACCCCTGCATCTCCTGTGAATCCTAAAAGGATGAACTCCTTCACTCTGGTGAAATTCTTCTCATCCATGGTTTTGGGTTTCTATGGTCTTTTCTGTGAAAAGATTAATACATATCTCATGGCTTAAGACACCATTATGTTTTCCCCAGAGTTTTTGTCTTTCTAAATCATTGAAAAAGCCAACGGATGCCTATACATTTCTTATTGTGAGATGTATTTGCTAAACTGGGTATCCCTCCTTTGAGTTGACAGAAAATCACTTCTAAGCAGCCTGGAGAGGTCAGTTGGTGTATATCACCTTAAATTTCCAATCTAATTTTCCTTCCTATTTAAGAGGGTGATTTATGTATTTTCTTTCTTTCTTTTTTTTTTTTTAAGCATTCATTCTTTCCTGTTAACATCACAGGAGATTTGAACTTAGCATGCAGAAATAACTTCTAGTGTCAGATCAGCTTTGCCTTTTGTTGTCATTCAATTAAGAACTAGTGATATCTTTATCTAAATAAAAATTACTCTGAAAATCAAGACCTAAAAAACTTTACTGAATTTGAGACTAACATATTTTTGAAATGTGAACAACTTCTGAAGTGAAAGTAATCCATGGCACAATGTGATGAGGATATTGCCTTATTTTATATTTGTGCTTCTAAGGCAGTAATGGATTACTGGAATATTAAAAAAAAAAAAAAAGCTATGCTAGCAGTTTCTCTTCTGTGGTTATTGACACCTTGCTACACCTAAGTATTGACAGATCCTACAATGCTAATTCTTTGTCATTCATAATCGGTTTCAGAAATCACCAAGCCAAGTTGTGTAGTCCAACTGCAGGCAATCAAGCACATAATGCCCTAGGCTGAGTTATTCCAGAAAAGTAAGGCCAGATTGGGTTGAATTTGGACAGGTCAAAAGAACTGATCAAAAACTAATTGAATTAAAGTAAGATTGACTAGCGAGTCTGCTTTTTTCTGCAATGTTGCAGGATGCTTAGTTATTTCCCCATCTATCAACCTCACTCGGGACTGTACTCACCTTGAGCTCCTCTGCCTTTTTTAAAAATAATATTGGTTTTGACCAACATGTGTTAATTTTACATATTTATGGAGTCCAGTGTCATTTCCACATATGTATACAGCATGCACTCATCAAATCCAGCCTTCCTTTATCTGATCCCTTCTTTCCAAATTCTAGTAACCCATGCTTTATATCCAGGATGACTTTCTCAGCGTCCACATATGAACAAAAACTATGAAGTACTTGTCTTTCTGTATCTGGCTTATTTTCCTTAACATAGTGTCTCCCGTTCCATCCTTATTGTTGTAAATGACAGAATTTCGGTCTTCTTTATGGCTAAATAGTATCCACTATGGGTTTGTGTGTGTGTGTGTGTGTGTGTGTGTGTGTGTGTGTGTGTGAGAGAGAGAGAGAGAGAGAGAGAGAGAGAGAGAGAGAGGTATTTGGTTTATCTATTAATGGGCATCTAGGTTGATTCTGTAACTTAGCTATTGTAGATACTGCTACAATAAACACAGGCATGCAGATCTTATTGGTATGCTGATATCATTTCCTTTGGATGTATACCCAGAAGAAGGATAGCTAAATAATTTGTTAGATTCAGTTTTAGTTTTTAAGAACCTCTGTACTGTTCTTTACAATGGATGTACTAATTTTCCTTTCCATCAACAGTGTACAAGAGTTAATTTTTTTTCACATCCTCACCAGCATTTATTCTTTTTGGACATTGCCATTCTAACTGGGGTGAAATGATACCTCACTATGGTTCTGATTTGCATTCTCCTAATTGCTAATGCTATGGAGGTGTTTTTTTTTTTTTTTTTTCCAATTGGAAAAAAATATATAGAGATCCCAGAAATGAACTCATGGATCTAGAGTCAAATGCTTATCAACCAAGGTGCCAAAAGGCACATATTGGGGAAAAGGCAGCATCTTCCGTAAATGGTACTGAGAAAACTGGATACATACACAGAGGATTGACACTTGACCCCATCTCTCACCCTGTACAAAAAAAAAACCAACTTGAAATGGATAAAATTTTAAGCTAAGACTTGAAACTATGAAATTACTAGAAGTAAAAAGGAGAAACATTTCAAGATACTGGAATAGACAATGATCTTTATGTTACTCAAAGCACAGCCAATAAAATTTGAAAAATAGACAAATGGGATTACATCAAACCAAGAAACTTCTACACAACTAAGGAAAACAGTGTAAAGAGAATAGGATAAAATATCCACTATCATGTGACAGAAAGTTAATGCCCAGAATACAAGAACTTAACCACAATAATAAACCAAATAATACAATTTAAACCTGGGAAAATGGTCAGATTTGTGTATCTTCTCTTCTGGTTGTACTTGGGGTTCTTGGAGGATCATGTGGACTCTATGAAAAGGGGTATTTGAAAGGAAGGCCTAATTTTTCTTTAGATCTTTGAATTTTTCCTTTTATAATGAATTATATAGAAAAGCATAATTTTATTCTAATTGTAATTTGGAGCATAATTGAAAATACATTGTACTGTAAAGTCCTTAAAAGAAATTTTCATTCAACTATTTATCCATAAAAACCAAGAACAAACTACAGAAAGTAGAAAATTGAAGGATAGATTTACTTAGATAACAGGAATTTGGGAACCTCGGCTACTAGTATGAACTCTAAAAGCACTCTAATGTGAAGTCAAAATATTAATTATTAGCCGGGCGCGGTGGCGCACGCCTGTAATCCTAGCACTTTGGGAGGCTGAGGCAGGAGGATCGCGAGTTCAAAGCCAGCCTCAGCAATGGCGAGGCACTTAGCAACTCAGTGAAACCCTGTCTCTAAATAAAATTACAAAAAAGGGCTGGGGATGTGGCCCAGTGGTCGAGTGCTCCTGAGTTCAATCCCCGGTACCAAAAAAAAAAAAAAAATTAATTATTGAATAATCATTTCAATAATGTATGCCAAATTTTCTAAAGAATTAATAGTTCTTTTTAAACTGCTTAAAATAAACGACTTGTGTAAGCTTTACAGGCTTAGTAATATACTGTGGCATCTTTCACGCGACAGGGCCAGGGCAAAAGCCCCCGTCCTAAAAAAGAAAATGACAGGCCAGGCTGAAGCCCCAGTCGTAAAAAAGAAAAAAAGGGGGCTCAAGGCAAAAGCCCTCCCTTTTTACAGATAGATGCCACTCAAGCACAGTGCTGATAGAGTTAACTCTGTGTCTGTTTTCACTGTATTGTCTATTCACTATTCTGTTCCTATATGTGGCCACCAGGTGTCACTATTTCAATTAATTAGAATAAGACTAATTCTGGAAATATATAACCTTATGGAATCTAAGCTGGAAGCATAATATTTTCTATAATTTTACTAATATGACTATTTCTTAGTTAGAGAAGCAGCTTGTTAAATGCTTGCCATTTAATCTCTTTTGTTATAATTACTTGCACCAAGAAAAAGCTTTAAGAGTCCTTTTATGATTGAAAAAACTTCTTTTACTTTTAAAATAGCTTAATATAGATATACAAATTCCTTAGGGTAGAAGTCCTTCAGAGTTAACATTTGGCTATGCCTCCCCTCCCTGCCTTTAGGTCCTAAATAAGACTATTATAGAGAGACAATAGTGCTTTGAAACCAGACAGAAAAATAATAACTTTTATCAGGCATGTTGAAAAGGTGTGTGGAGAAATGGCTTCAGAAAACCCATGAGAAATAATTCGAACCCAGGCTAGTTACAGATAAAAAGTAACAATAATGCAGGGCATTCAAATAATGAATGCACGAGACCTTGAAACATGTTGGGTAAATGATAAAAATGTCTGAAATGTAATCAACAGATGTTACTGCTTCCCTGGGTCTTATGAATATGATGTAACCACAAAAATGTATGCTGCCTAAGAAAAATATGCTTATATACTTACAAAAAAAAAGAAAGTAAAAGATAGAAGATACAGCAGCCTGCCTTGTGTGTCTGTGTGCTGATTTCTTATCACTACTCCTTTGCCTTTGTGCTGCGTTTTGAGCTCACGCTGCACCCCACCATGATTTTTCTGGCACCCGCCCCCCCACCCGCCAATAACCCAACTTCAGCAGCTGATAACCCGAGACTTCAGCAGTTGCCCTAATCAATCGTGCTGCTCTGCACCCCCCACTGAGACCAGAGACCTCAGCAATATACCATACACAGTTATTCAAATTCTAATCCCAAGAACCTGTGAATGTTGCTTTATATGGGAAAAGATTCTTCCTGTATGTTGTTGAGATTCTGGAGATATAACCATGTGATAGAGCACCTGTATAACACACGTGAAGCCCTGAGCTCAACTGATAGCACATCATAAAAAAAAAAAAAAAACTAAAAATAATTAAAATTATCTTCACATAAGGATGTTATCGTGGTGAGACCTGTATGTTATCACATGTATCCTTGCAAGAGGGAGGCAGAGGGAGATTTGCCTACAGGCACAAGAAGAGGCAGCAGTGTGCCCACTGAAGCAGAGACTGGGGCACAACCAGCAGCCAAGGAGTGCCAGCAGCCACAAGAGAGTGAAACAGACATGGGATGGACTCTCCACTAAAGACTGGATGGGGTATGGCCATGCAGGCACCTTGATTTTGGTTCAGCCATACTGAGTTTAGACTGCTGATCTCTAGAACTTCCAGAGAATAAATTCTGTTTTTCCAAACTATCAATTTTGTGGTACTCTGTTATAGAAGCACGAGAAGTCTCACACAGAAAGTTACAGAACACAGCCTCAGAGTTCCCTTTCCATCAGAAGTGGAAGCAGAACAGGGATGTTGCCAACATGGGAGATGAAACATCCTTCAAAAGTCTCCTGACAACCTACCTGCATCAAGGAAGGGCTTGATTATCACTGCCAGGGTTGTGGATTGGCAGGGATGTTGAATTTCTGTTAGTAGATCCAAAGCTTTAAAGATAACATAATAAAACAAAATAATTGGTGATTGTGTTAAAGTGGGACCCGAAAACTGAACTAGAAAAATAAGAATTGCACTCTTGGAACAGTACATATATGATAAGATAATTTCATTCCACTAAAATTTCAGAACCTATATATAAACGTTTACTTAAACAAATATTAAGTTTATTTTTTAAAAAATTCTTGTTTATAAGCAAAGAGGACTAAAATAGATGACATTTTGACTGCCTTCACTCCTGAAGACAAAGTTAGGTGCTAAGGACATTTTCTTTTTTATCTTTAACATTTTTTAATTGGTTCTTTTTAGTTTTACATGACAATAGAGTCCTCTTCCATCTCAAAAACCAGCCATAGCTAGTTGAGTCTTTCATGCCACATGACTCTGACACCAACTCTTCTGCCTCCCTTTTTAACTTATAAAGCCCCTTGTGAGTACATTGAGCCCATCTGGATAATTCAGGATAAACTCCCTATTTTTTGCTTTTCTTTTTCTTCTTTCCGTGTGTGTGTATGTATGTGTGTGTGTGTGTGAGAGAGAGAGAGAGAGAGAGAGAGAGAGAGAGAGAGAGAGAGAGAGAGGGCCTTACTATGTTGCCCGAGCTGGTCTCAGTGGTAGAGTGTTTGCCTAGTATATGGGAGGCACTCAGTTCAATCTTCAGCACCATATAAAAATAAATAAATAAAGGTAGTGTTTCCATCTACAACTTTAAAAAAATTCTTTTAAATTTGAAATCATATACTAAAAAAAACTTTTCATATTGGTATTAACAGATGGTATAAAATAGTAAACATACACAGAAGGATACTATCATAAGTAGAATAATAACCTCCAATTAAGTCCACATTTCCATCCCAGAACTGGTGAACATGTATGTTATACTATATGGTTAGGAGGAATTATGGTTGCAGGTGAAATTAAGGTTATAATCAGCTGACCTTAAAATAGGGAGGTTAGTACACACCTGTAGTCCCAGCTAGCTAGGAGGCTGAGGCAGGAGGATCACCAGGAATTCAAGACCAGCTTGGGCAACATACTAAGGACATTTTTAATAGAACATATTTCTGGAAGCAGCAGGGGCCCACAAATCAGGAGACCTGGGTTCTAATCGTAGTTGGCTGCAGCCAGTATTAAATAGCATAATTCCCCCCAGAACTCTGATTTCTCACCTACCTTTCTTAGTTAAGACTCACATTACAAATGTGAGTCTGCAATATGAAAAGTAGAAGTTAAGACTATGTGTTGTGCTCCCCAGATTCCATGATTTCACTCATCTCAGTAATCTAGCCCTCAGATGTTGGCTTTACTTCCCCAGGATTTCCAGTTTTACCTGTGCTGTGACTGCCTGAATTTCCACGTGTTCTGTGGGAGAAACCACCTTCTTTTATATATGCATTCCCACTAATGGGTAGTTAAAGACTTGTTTTCAAAATTCTGTTTGGGAATGAAATGGAAGAAATTTCTTTTCACTAACCTGGCTTGCTTTCAACTACAGTCATTAAAGCATACAGTGATTAAAGCATAAAGTAAACATAAGTGTAAATGTTTACACATGTTGACATCAACATGTGGTTTTCTGAGAAAAATAGATCAAAGGTGGCTTAGTGTGGAGCCTGAGACATAGTATCATTGTACTCATACTAAGCCACCTTCTGTATCTACACAGTTGAATTGCATAAATTAAAAAAACAATTACACATTGAGACAGGGGTAAAACCTATTGCACATCCAAGTTCTGTCCACTACTTGTATAGATCACAAGTTTGCCTAGAAATTTTCTTTTTTTTTTTTTTTTTTTACATTTCATATTATACTTATAGAGCACATTTTTACATATCTCTGGTTGTATTCAAAGTATATTCACACCATTAGTGTCTTCATACATGCACTTAGGGTAATGATATCCATCTCATTCTACCATCTTTTTTTTTTTTTCTTGACCCTTTTCCCTCCTCCCTTCCCCTCCCTCCACATTGGCCATTCTAGTGTTCCTCTAATCCTCCTATGCTCCCTGTCCCAACCCCACTGTGAATGGGCCTCCTTATACCAGAGATAATATTCAGCATTTGGCTTTTGGGGATTTTGCCTAGAAATTTTCTAGCAACCCACAGATGCAGTTAGTATTGAGCAAGGACAAGCAAGTGAACCACACTTTCAGGCAACATGTTGCCATTCTTGATGCTACTTTGAAATCATTTCTCCCAAGCTTCCTTGCAGAAACAATGAGGGAAATATGGTCTCCACAGAATGAGATGGATGGAAGGATAGATGATAGGTAGATGATAGATGGATGGATAGATAAACAGATAGACAGATGGATAGATAGATAGATATTAGAAAGAGACAGATACAAAAGAGAGTTTTTTTAAAGCTAATTTACTTTGACATTAATTCATAAACTTAAAGTTGAATGCATGCATGTTGAAGTCAAGAGGGGCTCAGAAAATTTCTCTTCACAAACCATGTCTACTCATCCATCAAACATCTCTCTTCATCAGAAGGATTTTTTTTTTTCCCTGCAGAACTAGAGATTGAACCCAGGGGCACTTTACCATTGAACTATATCCCTATCCCTATGTATTTGTTATTTTTAAGACAGGGTTTTGGAAATTGTCCAGACTAACCTTGAACTCATGATCCTCCCGCCTTTCTCTCCAGGGTAGCTGGAATTACAGGTGTGTGACACTGTCCCCAACTGGAGGATATTTTAAGAAGTAGAAGCTCTGGGAATGATCACACCTTAGAACTTGGCCTCTTAATGATGTCGTAATGCACCTGCTGTCTGTGACATTCATTTTGCTACTTATTAGACAGTTCATCTATAATATATTAATTATAACTGTATAGCATGATCCTGATGATCATGATTATAAATATATATGCATATATATGTATATTTCTTATGCATGTAAATAGCTTTACTCCCATACTTACCCATACACTACCTAATACAGAAAAAGAAACATTCTATATTCAAGAAAATATTGACTCACTGTAGTTTTTCTACATATTGACTGGCTAGGAGTACTAAAATGGTCTTAGCAAGGTAACAGGAGGGAAAGCAGTAACCATAGCTACAGAGAGTTTATGAGAAAGAAATATCTACCAGGCACACATCTAATGACCTGCTTCACTGAAATAGAAAAATGGAGTTAGAATAGAAGATGCCCAGGGACTCTTCCACTTCTTCTTTAGATATATCATAGAAAAGGCAACTTTATTATATTTCAAAACGTAGAATTATCTTACAGTTTTCTTACCTTAAGAATCATTCTTTGTCCCTATTGCGATTCACTGACTTTTTTCCTTTAGCTAATTAAATATAGTAGTTACTTTCATGAACATAAATAGTTACTTCATCTGAATTTTAGCTAAAGTTGAAAATTTCTCACATTACCTTAGATCAACGTGCCTTCTACTCACTCATAGAAATCTTCTCTCCAGTGAAAAGAATACTGGGAGACCAAATATGTTTTTGCACCCTTTTGGGATTTGCTGCTAAAAGAAAAGAGGATCTCCACGTATGATTCAGGTGCCAAGTGACCAATTATAGTGCTCAGTAATCTTTGTGGAATGAGGTGAGAAGGAATCATCATAAGGTATCTAAAAAAATGCAATTTATTTATGAAATAAATAAGTGAAAACTTTTACTATGTGAGTTTTATTTATGAATTTGAAACAAAAAGGAACTGGCAGGGAAAAAAATCATGGAATAGCCTATAATCAGGAAATGTTCAGAAATCATTACAACTGTAATAAAAATGATAATAGGAAGAATAACTAAAAGACCTTAAAATTTTATTTCTGAAATTTTGTTCATTATTCGTTTCTTAAAAATTATCCCATCTTATGAACAACAATATTGAGTGACAGAATTTATTGATTACCCCCAAAGTCGTTCAGTTAGAGCAGACTATGAATATATTAATTCATTCAAATGAATCTAGCTCTTCAGTGATTTGAAAGAAATAAAACTGTGAGACAAGGTGAGCTTACTAATGACAGATTAAAAAGAGACAGCATCAGAGTGAATCCCAGGTCTACAAATCACCAGCTGTGTGACCAAAACCAATGTATTTAAATTTACCAAGGCTCATTTTTCTTATCTATACATTGTAAATAATTTGTCTTTCTCATGAAGTAGTATGTTTAAAGGTATTTTAATCCATGTCAATTAATAATATTAAAAAAGAAAATAAAAAGACAATTTAAAAATAAAATACAAATTAAAATTTAAAATTATACAAAAATAAATAAATACACAATTTTAAAAATAAAAGGAAAATAAAATATATATATAAATTGCATGTACATTTATTTACATATAAGTACAGGGACAGATATAGTGTTTGCCCTTGTAAAGTTTATAGCCTCATGAAGGGTCAGTCAAATAGTCATACAAATTTCTAATTATAAATTATGAATGTGATTGTGGAGAAAATAGGGTGTCATAATATTGTATTAGAGTACAAGATACCATGTGGGTAATTTATCTACAAAGGTCATGTTTTACCTAAGAATTGAGGGATAATCGTTGACTAGTCAGATTGGTAATGAAGGTAGGGATTTCAGGGTAGAGAAGAAAGTATGAAAGGAAGTTCAGAGTATGGGACCTTGAAGAGATAAACAGAGCAGTATTTAAAAAGGCAAGAGAGATTGCAAGGCCTGATAGCACAGGAACTGGGTAGACCATATGAATGATTTTATAGTATATTCTATGTGCATTGGGAAGCCATTGTCAGATTTTACTCAAATTCATGGTGTGGTTAACTGAAACGAAAGTAAAACTCTCTGGGGCTTGTCATAGATAGCCTTTACAGTGTTGAGGTAAATGCTTTCTATTCCTAGTTTCTCTAGTGTTTTAAACATGAATTAGTACTGTATTTTATCAAATGCTTCTTCTGCATCTGTTGAGATGCTCATGTGATACTTGTCCTTAACTATTTATGTTATAAATTGTATTTATTAATTTGCATGTGCTAAACCAAGTCTGCCTCCCTAGGATGAGACCAACTTGATCATGAGGTACTATCTTCTTAATGTTTGTGTTTTTTTTTTTTTTTTAATGTAGTTTGCCAAAATTTTATTAAGGATTTTTGCATTTGAAAAAATCCAACACACATTCATGTGTTTTTTGTGCTAAAGAAACTAGGGATGGAAGGAACTTACCTTAATATTATAAAGGTTATGTATAACAAACCCAAGGCCAACATCATTTCAGAGAAAATCTGAAAATATTTTCCCTAAAATCAGGAAAAAGGCAAGGATAACCACTTTCCACATTTCTATTCAACATAGTTCTTAAAACTCTAGCTAGAATAATAAAGCAAGAGAAGGAAATTAAAGGGATACAAATAGGAAAAAAAGAAGTCAAATTATCTCTGTTTACTGATGACATGATTCTATATTTAGAAGACACAAAAAAACTGCACCAGATGATTCCTAGTGCTGATAAATGAATTCAGCAAAGCAGTAGGCTACAAAATCAACATATATAAATCACTTTTCTGGGGCTGGGGTTGTGGCTCAGTGGCAGAGCGCTCGCCTCACATGTGTGCAGCCCAGGTTCGATCCTCAGCGCCATGTAGACACAAATGCATTGCATTGTGTACAACTAAAGTAAATAAATAAATATTAAAAAAATAAAAATAAATAAATCACTTTCCTATACTCCAATAATGAATGTGCTGAGAAACAAATCACAAAGAATAATATCCCATTCACAATAACTTTAAAAAATGCTTGGGTTAAATCTAACCAAGGAGATGAAAGACCTCTGAAATGAAAACTGCAGAGAACATGGAAGAAAGAAATTTTGAAGATGACTTTATAAGATGGAAAGACCTCCTATGTTCTTGGATAGGCAGAATTAATTTTATCAAAATTACCATATTACCAAAAGCATTACACAAATTCAATGCAATCTCCTTCAAAATATGAATGACATTCTTCATGAAATTATATAAAGCAGTCCTAAAATGCCTTTGGAAGAATCAGGGACTGAGAATAGCAAAAGCAATCCTAGACAGGAAGAGTGATGCTTCCAGCATCAAAATACCAGATCTCAAATTATATTACAGAGCTATAGTAACAAAAACAGCTTTGTATTGATTTCAAACAGACATGAATACCAACAGAATATAAGAGACAGAAACAAATGCACATAGATACAGTCATCTGATACTTGACAACATGTAAAAAAATACATTAGGGAAAAGCCTTTTTAACAAAAGATGTGAGGGAAACTGGATAATAGTATGTAGAAGAATGAAACTAGATACTTGCATTTCACCCTCCACAAAAGTCAACTCAAAGTGGATCAAAGTTCTAGGAATTAGTCCAGAAACTATACAACTGCTAGAAAAAAAATATAGACTCAACACTCCAGCATATTGGGACAGGTAACAACTTCCTTAACAAGACTCCTATAGCACAAGAAATAAAAACAAGAATCAATAAGTGGGATGGACAGCATCAGATTAAACAGCTTCTGCACTGCAAAGGAAACAATTAAGAACATGAAGAGAGAACCTACAGAATAGGAGATTTTGCCAACTGCTCCTCCAATAGATTAATATTCAGAACGTATAAAGAACACAAAACACACCAGAACAACAAATAACCCGATTAATAAATGGGCAAAAGAACTAAACAGACACTTCTCAAAGTAATAAATACAAATGAAAAACAAATATATGAAAAAATGTTCAACTTACTTAGAAATTAGAGAAATGCAAAATGAAACTACACTGAGATTTCACCTCACTCCAATCAAAATGTCAATCAAGAACAGACATAATAATAATAGTAAGTACTAGTGAGCATACAGATGAAAAGGTACATTCAGACATTTTTGGTGGGACCGTATATCAGTACAACCACTCTCAAAAGCAGCATGTAGATTCGTCAAAAAGACTAGGAGTGGAACTACCACATGACCCAGCTACCCAACTTCTTGGTATTTATTGAAAAGAACTCAAATCAGTACACCATAGGAATACAAACACTTCAGAGTTTATAGCAACACAATTCACAATAACCAAGTTAGGGAACCAGCCCAGATCAATGGATTCAGAAAATATGGTGTCTTGCTTCACTGTAAAGAATGTAAGTACGCAACTTGCTGATAAAAGGATGGAACTGGAGAACACCATGCTAAGTGAAGTAATCCAGACTCAGAAAGCCAAGGGTCAAATGTTTGCTCTCAAATGTGGAAGCTAGACCAAAATAAAGGGAATAAAAGGGCAAATCCCATGAAAATAGTAGGAATATCAGTAGAGCAGAAGAAGGCAATTGAGGAGAAGGGAGGAGGGAAGAAATGAATGGAATGGTGGAATAAATTTGACCAAATTATGCTGTGTACATATATGGATATACCACAGTGAATTTCATCTTTATGTATATCCATAAAGCACTAATATTTATATTTTATTTATTTTTTATTTTTTTTAATTTATTTTTTTTAATTTATTGGTTCTTTTTAGAATCCATTTTGATATAATTATACAAGTATGGAATATATCTTATTATAGTTAGGACCCCATTCTTATGGATGTATGTGATGGTGAGATTCATTGTTATGTTTTCATATACGTGCATAGGAAAAGTATGTCAGATTCATTCCACTGTCTTTCCTTTTCCTATCCCCCTCCCTTCCCTCCATTTCCCATTGTTTAATCTACTGAACTTCTATTCTTCTCTTCCCCACCTTTCCCTCACCTTCCCCCTTTATTGTGGGTTAGCCTACACATATCAGAGAAAACACTCAACTTTTGGCTTTTGGGGACTGGCTTATTTCACTTAGCGGGATAGACTCCAGATCCATTCATATAACAGCAAATGTTTTGTTGTTCTTATTTATCACTGAGTAATATTCCATTGTGTATGTGTACTACATTTTCTTCATCCATTCATCTGTTGAAGGGCACCTAGATTGGTTCTACAGGTTATCTATTGTGCATTGAGCAAGCACTGATTTTTAAAACACTTGTAAATAAAGAGAAGAAAAACCAGGAGAGTAAAAGAAGGGGGAGAAGGGAGGGATGGGAAAGGGGAAGTACTGGGGAGTGAATCAGAGCAAATTATATTCCGTGCATGTATGATGATGATGATGTCAAAATGAATCTCGATATTATGTATAACCACAGAGCTCATCAGACAGGTTTGCTTTTATTTTCTGGGCAAACAGGAAAACCGCAATCCCCAAATGATTTGTAGTTAAAACCGGGATCGTGTGACTACATTCTGACCAATGAGATAAGGACAAAAGGGAAGTACAAGATTTCTCTTTCCATCCATAAAACCCCATACACATCATCTATCCTCCTCTCCCCCTCTGACAGGAGGTAGTGGCCCTGTAGTGGTGACGATGGCATCAAAAGAGAGAAGCAGCCTGGATTTCAGAGTCACTGCTTGGTGGAAGGATGAAGTTTCCTGGGAACTTGTTTTACAATATGATCTAGCCTACTCTAGTAAAATAGTCTGAATCATTCATTTAAATATCAAACAAATATTGAAAACCCAACAAACAGGCTGTTAAAAGCCAAACAAAAGCATAATCCCCTGGAGGAAATAAAAAATATATTGGGGAAATAATAATAAAATATGACATACCAACAAATACAAAGAACAAGAATTTGTTAGATGGCGTTATCTTCTGCAGTTTTTACTCAGTTTAGTTATGAACCTAAAATTCTTTAAAAAAAGAAATAAAACCTTTAAAAACAGGGGAGGGAGATAACCTATAAGATGAATGCTGAATTTGCATGGGGGTGGATATGAAGTGGATGTGGAAGAGGGTATTCATTACCTGTCCACCATACAGTGCAGTAGGTTTTAACTACTTTTAGTAACAGGTATACAATAATATAATGGCAATCAAATAGAAATAAATATAATTACATGCAATGTAATTAACATTGTTTTTGTTATAAGTAATATACTTTTAAATTCTGCTTTTTGATGTTGTTATTTTCATACGTGGACCGGTCAAAGAAAACATTCTAGCCTCAGCTTAGCAGGGACGATCACCTTCGTGGCCAGTTCTCGCCATCTCGTGGTGAGGGAATGCAATGCACCATGAGGAAGCATCCATGAACTGAGGCCAGAGCCCAGCTTTACACTGGCCAGGTTCTGTCCCTCTAAGGACTTCAAGGCATGCATGACAAAAAGCCTCTACTGTAGCACTTTTTACATTGTAAAATTAATGTGTATTTATGATTGTACACTTCCCTGTCTTGTCCTAAAACCATAAGACCCAAGTCCATATCTGTTTTTGACCCCCAGTGTCTCCATCCCCACCCTAGTGCAGCCTCCTGGATAACTTCCTATAAAGCAGCACTTGATAGATACTCACAGGTATCTATAAATTAGGTAATTATGAATGAATTAATTGACCAATATTCAGATATATAATCATGACCAAGGAAGGTATTTTTAAATTAAAAAAAAAAAAAATCACTGGACAGTTTGTAAATTTCTTGAACATTTATTTGCTTTGGTATTCATATTAAAATTTTATCTGTGCACATCCTTGCTAATGAGTAAAAAATCTTCTGGAAGGAAACACAGAAACTATTAGAAAGAATCACTGTTAAGGAAGTTGCAGGTCTGCACCGTGATATTTCTCAGTTCTTACTGTGCAATTATTTGCTTACCTTATTGAATATGTATTATGAAAATATATCCTTTTTCAATATAAAGGCATAACAACAAATGATAAATAGTACAAGCACTGCCAACTAGAGACAGAAATTTTCTTGTTTTTTCATGATTTGTAAAAGAGAGAAAATAAACATCCACATGCCTTTTAATACAACCCTCATGATTTAATTTTTGTTACATTTTATTATTTAAACTGGCAGCATCATATGCTTTTACAGTGCAAAGGATTTTTAATATGCATTCTGAAATAGTTATAGCTAGCTAATTAACAAGTGTATCATCTCATATATTTATCATTTTTGTGGTAGTAGCATATAACATCCAATCTTTATATTTCTTAACAATACAATGTATTGACATTAGAATAGAGTCCCTTTCCTACACAATAGAGCTCCTGAGATTTATTCCTATTCTCTGTGATTATGTGTAATCTCACCAACACCTCCTCATGCCCCTCAACCACCCAGGCTCTGATAAACACCATTACTTATTTTCTAATTATACAAACTCAGCTTCCTAAAGTTGCAGATAAGACCAAGATTATGCAGCATTCATCTTTTTATATTTGACTTATTTCTCTTAATATAATGTTCTTCAGATTGTCCGTGTTGCTGCAAGTGCCCAGATTTAATGCTTTTTATGATTGAATAGTATTCCATTGTGTATATACATATTTTCTTTATTCATTCATCCACTAATGGGCAACAAGTAGATTACATATCTTGGTTGTTGTTAATGATGCAGCCAACAAGCAAGGGTGGAGATTTCTCTTTGGCAAACTGATTTCATTTCCTTTGAGTTTATGCCTAGTAGTATAATTGCTGAATCATGTAGTAGTTAGTTTTTATTAATTTTTGTGGTTCTGAGGATCAAACCTAGGACTTTGTGCATGCTAGGTTCCACCACTGTGCTATATCCCCAACCTAATTTTTAGTTATTAAGGAACCTCCATAGTGTTTCCCACGATGGCTGTACTAACTTAAATTCCCACCAACCTCATGTAAGAGTTCTTTTTTGTTTGTTTGTTTTATGTTTTTGCACATTCTTACCAAAATTCATATCATTTGTCTTTCAATAATGTCCATTTTAACTGGATTGAGATAATACCTTATTGTGGTTTAATTTGCATTTTTCTGATGTTTAGAGATGTTGAGCATTTTTTTTCCATATAGCTCTTGGCCTTTTGCCCATTTTTTAATTAGGTTATTTTACTTTATTGTTAGCTAGTTGTTCAAGTTCTGTGTATGATACTCTCATTACTTCTATTCAACATTGTATAGGAATTCCTAAGCCAGAGTATTTAGTGAATAAAAAGAAATAAAATGTATCCAAATTGGAAAGAAGTAGGTTAAATTGTTCCTGTTTGCAGACAATATGCTCTTAAAAATATAAAACTGCAGATCATCCACCAAAACAATCTCAGAATTGATGAACAAATTCAGTAAAGTTTCAGGATACATAAAAGAACCAATAAAAAATAAAGAGGTACCTACTTAAAAAATCTATAGCATTTCTTTACACTGAATTGTAAGCCATGTGGGAAAAGAAATCAAGAAAACAATCCCATTTCTAGGAACTCCAAATAAATAGATAAATAAACCTAGAAATAAAATTAGTCAAGAAGGTGAAAGATCTTTACAATGAAAGCTATAAAACACTGGTGTATGAGATTGAAGAAAACATATACATGGAAAGATCTTCCATGTTCATGTAGTGGGAGAATTGACGTTGAAATCTTCATACTACCCAAAGCAATCTGCAGGTTCAATGCAATCCTGCCGGGGTCCAGCCCCAGCAGAATGGATGGTGAGGAGTTGGCAGGAACAGTGGAGAAAACAGCACAGAGACAGTCAAGTCAGGGGCTGAATCTAAAATCTTTACTTTTGAGCATGGTTTATACAGCATAACAAAGCTTTGAGGTTACATCAGAAGAAAGTTTAAGAAAATCACAGTCATAAAATTCAGGAAGTAGCAACATTGGCTGATTATATTCCAGACATTTTGATCTTTTACCCAATATATTTCAAGGTCTTGTGAAGACCATGGTCACACACTTATCTGAATGTTTTGCATCTCTGCCAAACTTTATCTGTAACCATTTTAGGTCTGATTCATTCCTTATGAGCCATGGACTCTCTGAAGTCATTTCTCTGCACCACCTGTTTATCTGTGTGATTGAAGTTATTTTTTTCTGCCTGGTTTTATAGCACTATGGTGTTTCTGCTTAAATTCATTTTCTATTAACTCTAACTAATAGTCCTAACTTAAGGTCATAACGTCCTTTCTATGTCCAGGAGGGGAGAGTAGGAGGGGTTTTAATAATGGTTCCTACAGAGGGAGATCAGAGCCTTCCTCTAATCAGATATGCAGATCCAAAGGACTCTTTAATAATGGGAAGAATTAACATAGAGGCATTTTCCTGCTTTGCCTGTTTTGACTTCTGAGAAAAGACCTTAGGGGGTTTTGGGGTTGGAGTCTTAGGGCCTTGCAACATAGCCATCCTAAGTTTATCAAAGAAAACTCTGTTTGGGATTTTGTACTATCATATCTGTACTCCATATCTGAGTCCACCTCGCTGCAGTTTACACACACGTCATCTCATTCCCTAGAAATATTGGATCAGACTTAGTGGTCATATGAGCTGTAAAGAGAATTTCAGGAACAGAAAAGACAATGATAAATTGTCCCAGCACTATCTTTGTGCCACATCTCCCTAGAGGATAATCGCCTTGCATCATCCACCCTTGGAGAGCCTTGCTCATCGTAGGTCAAGAGAGAGATGTGGCACAATCCCAACCAAAATACCAAAGGAATGCCTCACAGAAAGAGAAAAAAAAATAATTCTAAAATTTGTATGGAATCATAAGAGACATCAGAGAATCCAAACAACCCAGTAAGAACAAAGCACCAGGCATCACACTACCTGACTCCAAAATATCTTATCAGCTGTTGTCATCAATAGTGTCACTGCCATAAAAACAAAGAGACCTATGGAATAGAAGAGGGAGCCCATAAATAAACACAGCCTACTGATTGCCAACCAAGGTGCCAAGAGCACACTTTTCTGGAAAGGATATTGTTTTCAATAAATAGTGTGAGAGAAACTAGGTATCCACATGCAGGAGAATGAAATTAGACCCTTATGTGCCACCATATACAAAATTCAACTCAAAATTGATTAAAAACTTATATGTAAGACTCAAAACCATGAAACTACTTCAAGAAAACATAGGAAAATGCTTCATGATATTGACATGGACAAAGATTTTTTCGAGAGGGAGGGACAAGGGATTGAACCTAGTGGTAATTAACCACTGAGCCACATCCCTGGCACTTTTTAAAATATTTTATTTAGAGACAGGATCTCTCTAAGTTGCTTAGGTGTGCAGCATCATGCACAGTGTGGGAAAAGACTTTTTTTAATTGCAAAATTATTTAATTGACAAAATCACAGGGAACAAAAGCAAACTTGGGCAAACTAAAAGGATTCTGCAGAGAAAGGCAACAACACAGTGAAGAGAAAATCTATAGAACAGGAGGAAATATTTGAACTTGAATGCTAGACTGCTGGCAAGGGGTTAATATCCTCACATTTTAAACTCAAGCCTTACTAATACATATAGTTATTTATACTAATCCTTTCTTCATTTGGAACTTCCCTCCTATTTATTATCAATGCTTGCTCTTTGACAAAAATATGTGTGTAGAAACATGTAGGAGTTCACAAATATAAGAAATAAAATGTGAATCTGTATTTAAATACATAAACATATTTATGTAGCTAATATTCATTCAGATTATATCAAATATTTCTCAGAGGGAAGACCTAGATAAATCCAAAAAAAAAGAAAGTTAGCTAGCAGAGGGAAGCAAGTAGAGAAAAAAAAAGAGCAAGTGTCCTTATTCCCCTGAGTGTCCAAAGCTATTTTCCTCCCTTTGTGGTTTCATCAGAAAGTAACAAGAAGCACTGATGCTCATTTTAAAAAACCCTCTTACTGCCCTCTAACAGATTTTAAAAGTTTCACAAGAACAGAGTTGTCATCATATTTCCTTTCTTTTTAAAAAGTGGATCCTTTGGAGGGAACCATGAATCAATTTTAAATTCTTTAATAATCTCAAAATTTCCAGTGTGATAGTTACTTGAGCTTTCTTTCCTTCCTTCCTTTCTTAATTTACTTTTCTCCTCCCTTTTTCTTCTTTCCTTTCTTTCCTTATGAGCAGGTGTCATGCTACTCTAAAAGGAATTAGTGCTTTAAAAACTAGGGAGAACAGGTTATAGATGAGTTTGTTTCTAACTCTGTGAACTTGAGATCAGTTCCCCATTCCTGTTACCAGTTCCCTCACTTAACAAAGAAAGGTCTTAGCCCAAGTCATACCTAGGGTATTTTCTAGTTAACATTCCTGTGACTGGAAAAAAAAAAAAAAAAAAAAAAAAAAAAAAAAGCTTCATATGAGTTTGGAGCCTGAGCAAACAGGACTTAAGACTTCAGAGATGCTATTACAGCCAAATAGTGACTTATATTATTCTTGCCAGCGTGAGACTGAGACTCCAAGGCCTAGTAGTTGTTACAGATCTTTTTCCTAACAAGATGTCTTGGGTATTGTTAAGATCCGTTGGGTGCTCAGAGACCAGCAATTATCAAATTCAATTTATCTACCCCCACTCACTCCTAAACAAGTTTCAGAGGATCTAATTAACTAAAGCAATTTTAAATAAGAAAACTTCATGGACGATAATTGTCATTCAGCTCTGAAAAGTCCCTCCAGGGACTTGGCAGATCAGCCAGCATAGAGATACCGGCTCTGAGGATAGGCAATGCCTTTGTAAACTGATGAGAGGCAGGAGGGCCACTTTTGAGCATTATGACTCATGGGTTACTGTCCTGTCTTCTTGGGCTTTAATTCCTCACCCTAAAAAAGCAAAACAAAACAAAATGAAATGCATTCCAGTTTAGCAAAACCCACAAACTCAGATCACATTAACTTATAAGAACTGAGAGCTGTAGGAAATGCTGCAGTTCAAACCTCATTATGTGGAGGAATATGGTCTTTCAGGATAACTCTAAGCCAGACCACTAGCACCTGATCTTGATCAAGTTATTAAAAACACTTGAGTGTTAGTTTTCTCAAATGTAAAAGGAGAGTAAATAAGAGTTCCTAGAGTAGGGAATTACATGACATATTTCATTTAATGTGCCTGGAATACAGGAAGAGTTCAATAAATGCTCACCGTCCTCACTGTTTAGCCATCCCACCCAGGCTATTGCACTAGCTACTGACAGGTCCTCAGGCCTCCTGTATTCTTTCTTCCTGACCAAGCTACACGAAGCCAGCTCTCTGATTGGGTAGCTGTGAACATTTAAAATGCCTGTTCTTTGTTAATAATCACAAAGGGAGACAGACACAAGATGCAGAAGCAAAAAATACAAGTGCTCATCTAAGCAGCAGAATTTATTTATATTAATAGGTTACATTAGGTCACTAGTGCCATAACTATATTATTGTTCATTGTATCACTAAGGTTGCTTATTCTGCAGTTACATTCTACAGTTACAATACACAATGTTAGGAGCTTAGTGTAGCTCTCAAGAAAGTCCAGTGTTTGAAGTTATGTTAGACTGGCAGGTCCCCGAGCACTGGAGCTTGGTGAAACATTGTAGCTATCTAGCAAGCAAGTTCCTTTATTCCCAGGAGTTACATGCCCGAGATCAAGGTCTAGGCTGATAAGACTTTAGCACAGAGCCTCCTCATGGAAGGCATAGCTGCAGCAGCTAGGCATCCTGTGTCTTTGCATAGAAACTTTCCCAGTAGCTAGGCATCCTGTACTTTTGTACAGAAACTTCCCCAGCCACCAAGCATGCCACAGCCATGAAGTCATCAGAGACCCCAATCCCAAACACAGAACCCTTACAGTTCTTGGCCCCTTCTTCCTCCAGAAAACATGAAGTCCCAACTCCTCAAACTAATCAGGTCATAAACTGACTCTCCTACTCATGTTCCTGCCCTTATTTTCCCAGTTCCCTCATCCAGCTGAGCCTTATGCCTTGTCATTTCCTCATGCTCTTGCTGATACTGCCCCTTCCAATCTAGTGTCCTCCTCACCATTGCTAGAAGATAAATCTATATGCACCACCAACACCAGGGCAGGAAGCTTCTTCCATGAAACCACTGAATGTCCTTGCCCAATGTGACCCTTCCTTTCTTCCACCTCCTCTCCACTCCCTTCTTCCTTTCTTGTTTCCATCCTCACTCTGTTTCTTTATCAAACCATGTATTTGTTTCTGGTGGCCATTATGTTGTCATAAACCTTATTCATTTATAAATTGGCTGTGGTATACCTTTTGGTTGTCTCTACTAAGAGTAATAATAAATGCCAGCAAAGTTGGATGTTTTATTCTAACTTTAGCAAATAACTCCCAAAAACTTTAGTAAATTGCTCACAAAGTTAATATTTTATTCTGTTGATGCAAAATGAGGACCTCCCAGGAGAGCAAGTTGTGTTCTGAAGATTTCAAAGAAAATTAGTGACAAATCCAAAAGAGGTCTTCCCAGTAGGGCCCATTATTTTCTAAACTTGTTCCACACAAGAACTGATAGTATCCCCATGAAAACAGAGATAAATGGTGTACAGGAAGGAAATTAATGGGAAGAGAGGAGGGATGGGAAAAGGGAAGACTGGTGGAATAAAACTGACCAAACTATCCTATATACATATACGAATATACTGAAGAGAATTTCACCTTTATGTATATCTATAGTCCACCAATTAAAATAAAAAAACTATAAGTAAATAAAAGAAAGACTGCTAGATTAGAGGAAAGAAAACAAGGGGAGGAAGAAAGAGAGGGAAAAAGGGAAGTACTGGGGACTGAATTGGAGCAAATTTTATTCCATGCTTGTGTAATTATGTCAAATGAACTTCAATATTATATATAATTATAATGCAATAATAAAATATAATTTAAAAAAAAAGAATTAAGGCCTATGCTGAAAACCCCAGGATTCTGGGTTTTAAAATAATCAATAGCTTTTATGTGCCCAGGATAATCCACCACTGGTATATGTTTGCCAAAGAAATAGTTGAATACTAATTTTATGAAAACAAAGTTATGTCGCAATTATAAATTCAATTCCTCCAGTCCTCCCAGCTCTTCCTCCCCTCTGGAAGCATCTTTTTACCCATAGTTCACAGGCCCAGAGCCTCTTAAGGGTCACTGGAAGCATCTCACTGGGCCAAAATCTATAGCACACAGGAACATCAGCATAACTATGATGGTCGGATGGGGAAGAGAGTGGCCAGTGCACCTTCTACACGTGAAATGTGTCTCGTCTAGACATTGGCAAGACAGTTCGGAATCAACAGTTTTGCTAACTGACAATAAATAATCCATAGGTTAAACATGCTTCTTTCCAAATTCCCACCTTAGTTAAAACAAATAAAGGAGAGCTTGGAATCTTGAGAATAACAGTAGAGAATCAGGTGGATATTCTGAAGGAAACTCAAGGGCTCCTTCCTTCCTCCCTCTCCCTCCTTCCTTTCCTCTCCCTCCCTTCCCTCTCTCCCTCCTTTGCTTCCTTCCTTGGAGGGCCACTTTTGAGCATTATGACTCATGGGTTACTGTCCTGTCTTCTTGGGCTTTAATTCCTCACCCTAAAAAAGCAAAACAAAACAAAATGAAATGCATTCCAGTTTAGCAAAACCCACAAACTCAGATCACATTAACTTATAAGAACTGAGAGCTGTAGGAAATGCTGCAGTTCAAACCTCATTATGTGGAGGAATATGGTCTTTCAGGATAACTCTAAGCCAGACCACTAGCACCTGATCTTGATCAAGTTATTAAAAACACTTGAGTGTTAGTTTTCTCAAATGTAAAAGGAGAGTAAATAAGAGTTCCTAGAGTAGGGAATTACATGACATATTTCATTTAATGTGCCTGGAATACAGGAAGAGTTCAATAAATGCTCACCATCCTCACTGTTTAGCCATCCCACCCCAGGCTATTGCACTAGCTACTGACAGGTCCTCAGGCCTCCTGTATTCTTTCTTCCTGACCAAGCTACACGAAGCCAGCTCTCTGATTGGGTAGCTGTGAACATTTAAAATGCCTGTTCTTTGTTAATAATCACAAAGGGAGACAGACACAAGATGCAGAAGCAAAAAATACAAGTGTTGCTCATCTAAGCAGCAGAATTTATTTATATTAATAGGTTACATTAGGTCACTAGTGCCATAACTATATTATTGTTCATTGTATCACTAAGGTTGCTTATTCTGCAGTTACATTCTACAGTTACAATACACAATGTTAGGAGCTTAGTGTAGCTCTCAAGAAAGTCCAGTGTTTGAAGTTATGTTAGACTGGCAGGTCCCCGAGCACTGGAGCTTGGTGAAACATTGTAGCTATCTAGCAAGCAAGTTCCTTTATTCCCAGGAGTTACATGCCCGAGATCAAGGTCTAGGCTGATAAGACTTTAGCACAGAGCCTCCTCATGGAAGGCATAGCTGCAGCAGCTAGGCATCCTGTGTCTTTGCATAGAAACTTTCCCAGTAGCTAGGCATCCTGTACTTTTGTACAGAAACTTCCCCAGCCACCAAGCATGCCACAGCCATGAAGTCATCAGAGACCCCAATCCCAAACACAGAACCCTTACAGTTCTTGGCCCCTTCTTCCTCCAGAAAACATGAAGTCCCAACTCCTCAAACTAATCAGGTCATAAACTGACTCTCCTACTCATGTTCCTGCCCTTATTTCCCAGTTCCCTCATCCAGCTGAGCCTTATGCCTTGTCATTTCCTCATGCTCTTGCTGATACTGCCCCTTCCAATCTAGTGTCCTCCTCACCATTGCTAGAAGATAAATCTATATGCACCACCAACACCAGGGCAGGAAGCTTCTTCCATGAAACCACTGAATGTCCTTGCCCAATGTGACCCTTCCTTTCTTCCACCTCCTCTCCACTCCCTTCTTCCTTTCTTGTTTCCATCCTCACTCTGTTTCTTTATCAAACCATGTATTTGTTTCTGGTGGCCATTATGTTGTCATAAACCTTATTCATTTATAAATTGGCTGTGGTATACCTTTTGGTTGTCTCTACTAAGAGTAATAATAAATGCCAGCAAAGTTGGATGTTTTATTCTAACTTTAGCAAATAACTCCCAAAAACTTTAGTAAATTGCTCACAAAGTTAATATTTTATTCTGTTGATGCAAAATGAGGACCTCCCAGGAGAGCAAGTTGTGTTCTGAAGATTTCAAAGAAAATTAGTGACAAATCCAAAAGAGGTCTTCCCAGTAGGGCCCATTATTTTCTAAACTTGTTCCACACAAGAACTGATAGTATCCCCATGAAAACAGAGATAAATGGTGTACAGGAAGGAAATTAATGGGAAGAGAGGAGGGATGGGAAAAGGAAGACTGGTGGAATAAAACTGACCAAACTATCCTATATACATATACGAATATACTGAAGAGAATTTCACCTTTATGTATATCTATAGTCCACCAATTAAAATAAAAAAACTATAAGTAAATAAAAGAAAGACTGCTAGATTAGAGGAAAGAAAACAAGGGGAGGAAGAAAGAGAGGGAAAAAGGGAAGTACTGGGGACTGAATTGGAGCAAATTTTATTCCATGCTTGTGTAATTATGTCAAATGAACTTCAATATTATATATAATTATAATGCAATAATAAAATATAATTTAAAAAAAAAGAATTAAGGCCTATGCTGAAAACCCCAGGATTCTGGGTTTTAAAATAATCAATAGCTTTTATGTGCCCAGGATAATCCACCACTGGTATATGTTTGCCAAAGAAATAGTTGAATACTAATTTTATGAAAACAAAGTTATGTCGCAATTATAAATTCAATTCCTCCAGTCCTCCCAGCTCTTCCTCCCCTCTGGAAGCATCTTTTTACCCATAGTTCACAGGCCCAGAGCCTCTTAAGGGTCACTGGAAGCATCTCACTGGGCCAAAAATCTATAGCACACAGGAACATCAGCATAACTATGATGGTCGGATGGGGAAGAGAGTGGCCAGTGCACCTTCTACACGTGAAATGTGTCTCGTCTAGACATTGGCAAGACAGTTCGGAATCAACAGTTTTGCTAACTGACAATAAATAATCCATAGGTTAAACATGCTTCTTTCCAAATTCCCACCTTAGTTAAAACAAATAAAGGAGAGCTTGGAATCTTGAGAATAACAGTAGAGAATCAGGTGGATATTCTGAAGGAAACTCAAGGGCTCCTTCCTTCCTCCCTCTCCCTCCTTCCTTTCCTCTCCCTCCCTTCCCTCTCTCCCTCCTTTGCTTCCTTCCTTTTCTGTATTTATTTATGTACTGGGGAATGAACCCAGGGGCACTTAACCACTGAGCCACATCCCCAGCCCTTTTTATATTTTATTTAGAAATAGGGTCTCGCTGAGTTGCTAAGGGCCTCGCTAAGTTTCTGAATCTGGCTTTGAACTTGTGATCCTCCTGCCTCAGCTTCTCTAGCCACCGGGATTATAGGCATGTGCCACCGTGCCTGACTCAAGGGTAACTTTAAATAAATATGTTAAAGAGCATAATCATTGTAGAAAGCTTGAATGGTACCAGAATAAATCGGTGTTTTAAAAATACCATTTGCTTTCTTACTACCTGCACATTCTTAACTATTACTAAGTGAGATGATTTCTTCTACATGTGTTTTGCTATTGTTTGGCTTTTCTGTTTGTTTCTGTTTGGGGTCTTCCTCCATTTGTGGTGCAGTTAAGACACATGTATAATTTTTTTTTTTAATTTTCTCCTTTAGCAAGAGAATAAATAATACCTTTGTGGTTTTACAAAACATTGAAAGATCATCAGTAGCTGATATGTACTGATAAAGGACATGATGCTACAATTCACTGTGGCTTAGATGTTCAACAGAAAGAAATGATTGTTTCCATAACTCTCCATTTCTATCTACATTCTACCTAGAGTCAGGGGATCCTGGGCCCTGCAAATTTTACTTCCAAGGAAAGTTATAAAACCATCCTTTCCAAACTATTGTGCGATTTTCTGTTTTGTAAATGTGGAGACCTGAATACTTTTATGAGGTAGAACATTTTCCCTTATTCTATGAAAATCTACTAGCTTTATGTATGTGTTAAAATAGAACATGAAATTCATCATTTTAACAATTCTTATGAACTAATTCAGTGTTAACTATTTTAAATGTCAATTCATTTTTATTGGTTCTTTTCAGTTATACATGACAGTAGAATCAATTTTTAAATATTTATACAACCATGGAGTACGTCTTTTTGTATATACTTATTAGTTATACATGACAGTAGAATGAACTTTGACATATTATACATATATGGCATATAACTTCCCATTCTTCTTATTGTATATGCTGAGGAATTACATGGCTCATGTATTCATATATGCACATAGGAAAGTAGTGTCTGATTCATTCTATGATCTTTCCTACTCCCATTCCTCCTTCTTTCCCTTCATTGCCCTATGTCTAATCCAAAGTACTTCTATTTATTCCCTATCCTCCCCACACTTATTATGAGTTAGCATCCACATATCAGAGAGAACATTAGGCCTTTGGTTTTGGGGGATTGGCTTATTTATCTTAGCATGATATTCTCCAGCTCCATCTATCTACCTGAAAATGACATAATTTCATTCTTCTTTGAGGCTGTGTAATATTCCAATTTTATATATGCCAAGTTTCTTTATTCATTCATCTGCTGAAGGGTACCTAGGATGATTCCATAGTTTAGCTATTGTGAATTGTGCTACTATAAACATTGATGTGGCTGCATCACTGTAGTATGCTGATTTTAAGTCCTTTGGATATATACCCAGAAATGGGATAACTGGGTCAAATGGCGGTACCATTCCAAGTTTTCTGAGGTATCTCCATATTGCTTCCCATAGTGGTTGCATCAATCTACAGTCCCACCAGCAATGTATGACTGTACCTTTTCCCCACATCCTCGCCAACATTTATTGTTACTTATATTCTTGATAATTGCCATTCTGACTAGAGTGAGATGAAATCTTAGTTTTAATTTGCATTTCTCTAACTGCTGGAGATGTTGGACAGTTTTTCATATATTTGTTGACTGATCATAATTTCTTCTGTGAAGTGCCTATTCAGTTCCTCCACCCATTTATTAATTGGGTTACTTAATTTTGGTATTAAGTTTTTTGAGTTCTTCATATATCCTGAATGTTCTATCTGAGGTACAGGTGGCAAAGATTTTCTACCATTCTCTAGGCTCTTTCTTCACATTCTTGTTTGTTTCCTTTTCTGTGAAGCTTTGTAGCTTGATTCCCTCCCTTTTGTTGATTCTTGATTTCACTTCTTGTACTTTAGGAGTATGGCTAAGGAAATTGATTCCTAAACCAACATGATGTAGAATTGAGCCTATTTTTTCTTCTATTAGGCACAGAGTCTCTCTATTCTGGTACCTAAGTCTTTGACCCACTTTGAGTTGGTTTTTGTACAGGGTGAGAGATAAAGGTTGGATTTCATTTTGCTACATATGGACTTCCAGTTTTCCCAGTTCCATTTATTGAAGAGGCTCTCTCTTTTCGCCAATGTATGTTAGGAGTACATCTTATTCTAATTAGGATCACAATCTTGTTGATGTACGCAGTGTTGAGATTCACTGTGGTGTATTCATATATGTACATAGAAAAGATATGTCAGATTCATTCCACTGTCTTTCCTATTCCTATCCCCACTCCCTTCTCTTCATTCCCCTTCGGCTAGTCCACTAACCTTCTGTTCTTCCCCTTACACCTGCTGTGTGTTAGCATCCACATATCAGAGAGAACACTTTACCTTTGTTTTTTTCAGGATTGGCTTACTTCATTTAGCATGATAGTCTCCATATCCACCCATTTACTGGCAAATGTCATAAAGTTATTCTTCTTTATGGCTTAATGTCTTAATGGAGTAATAGACCATTCTGTGATGTCGGCTTAGGAACTGACTTCCTTAACAAGACTCCTAAAGTGCAAGAAGTAAAATCAAGAATCAATAATTCATTCTTAATTCAGTGGCATTAAGTAATTCACATTATTGGCAGACATCACTACCAGACAATCTCCAGAAATTTTTCATTTTCCAAAAGTGAAACTTTGTGCCCTTTAAATACTTGCTCCACATTTTTGCCTATTCTCAGTCCCTCATAAACTGTGTGCTGTTTCTGCCTCTATGAACTTCTCTACTCCTGGTACCTCATACAAGTGAAGTTATACAGCATTTTTTTTTCCTTTTTTGTCTGGCTTATCTCACTTAACACAATGATTTTAAGGTCAGGCTGTTGCAGCCGGAAAGGGATTTGCAGCCCGGAACGGCGGCGGCGCGGGAAGGAGCCCGGAGACAGGATGGAAATGAAAAATTTCTTTTATCTTTCTCTTTCTGTCTCTTGTAATTTCTAACACCACATACACACTCTCACAAGAAACCAAGGCACGTACTCTTACAAGAAACTACAATAGCGTTAACCCCGTCCCTTCTCTCTCAGGTCTCATCTCACGCACCCAAGCAGGAATGGCGCTGGGCCGATATACTGAGTCATGGCTCAAGTCTCTCGAGATCCTGGGCTAAGTCCCGCAAGATCCCAGGCCAAGTCCCGTGAGACTACAGAAGGCAGCAATGCCCAAACATGTCCATGGCCCGTAGTCAACTGCAATCTAGCCATCTCCCCAAACAAGGCTCCTGCAGTCAGACCATGTCCTAGCCTGAGTCAGAGTTTCATTCTTTTGAAGGTTGAATAGTATTCCATTTTCTCTACACAGTACATTTTGTTTATTAGTTCATCCCTGAATGGACATTTGATATGTTTCTGCCTTTTGCATTTGGAGAATAATGCTATGAATGTGTAAGCCAACTTTTTGTAGAAATTCAGAGAAAAGTAAGTATTTTATGGTGAGCTAAGAATGAGAATGATAATTGTAAGACATTGACTAGTTAATATGTACTCATGGAGTGTAACAAAGCACCCAGTCTATAGCAGGCATTGTACTAGGGAACAGCAGTGACCAAAAAGAGTATTTCACTGGAGGTATAGCTCTGTAGAAGGTAGTCTAGTGTGCATAAGACCCCAGGTTCAAAACCCAGCACACACACACACACACACACACACACACACACACAAATGTGCATTTCAACCACCCACCGTACAAATTCTAAATATGTCCAAAAAATATGGGACTAATGTGGAGCTGCTGCTGGTCACGCTGGCAAGGCACAATCTGGCCATAGGCAGCCTCCTAAGGCACTTTCCAAAAATGACCACACAGAGCAGGTCTGAGCCAAGCCCCATGGTACCCCAGAAACTAATTTCAGCAGCCAGTGTTCTGCTTTTAGATTTACTGCAACATACTACTTTGAAGTAATGCAGCCAGCCACCTGAATATCTTCCCAGTGGTCCCACTTGAGGATAAGGGACAAGGATGCTGCAGGACAGGTACATGTTCAAATGCCTGGTGAGATGTGGATAGGAAGGCACTAGTGGACAGTTCCCTGGCAGCTCCACGTGGACTCACAAATTAGTCTTCATCGGATATCTGTACCTGTCAGCTGAGGTGTCCTTTTACTGTTATCTAGTCTATAACATGACAACCTAACCACTCATGAACAGTGAGTAAATTAGAAATTCATCTGGTTTTTAAATACATAATATGAAAATGTTAGATCGTCTTTGAAACCCATTTTCATCATGATAAGAAATTTCAACATTCCATCTATGAAAAGGAGAAAATGCAAAGCTGTTTTTGATCTTTGGCAAGAAAAGAACTTTTATGTATTTTTAAGTATATAACATGTTTATATATAAGTGACAACTCTCTTGTGACAGCTACTCAGTTCTGCCAGTTTCAGAACAGAGGCTGGAGTTGGCCCTGGAGCTACAGCAGAGGAATTCCTACAAGGGAGTTTCTTGAGCCCTCCCAAGTTGGGGCTGACTGTGCTTTCAGAGAAAGAAGCACTAAACCTCAGGGTGATCATTAAAAGCATTTAACAGACAACGTGCTTACAGGTGTTGCAGCAGGAGAAGGCATGTTCTGCCCAGGCAGGCCACAGTGAAGGAAGAGGGCTGAATTTATATCTGGGTTTCAGGAACTGAAGTCTAGGCCAGGGCTAATGTCTTTCAGTGTTTCAGTCAGGAACCTAAACACCTGGGTCAGTGCTTGGGAATGGTCACGTTTTCAGGGGGAAACATGCATCTTGTTGGGTTAGAGAATAATCTAGGCATTCTGTAGTTTTAGCCA
Source organism: Tamias sibiricus (assembly GCA_025594165.1). Classification (NCBI taxonomy): domain Eukaryota; kingdom Metazoa; phylum Chordata; class Mammalia; order Rodentia; family Sciuridae; genus Tamias; species Tamias sibiricus. The sequence goes on along the minus strand of CM046657.1, from coordinate 17,491,339 downwards.
AGACAAAGAGGAAAAAAAATGGAGGAACCTGGGAGACCCCACCATGCCCACATAGCTCCAAATCATCCATAGACAATCCACAAACCAGTGGTAGTAGTTTATGTGCTTATGCTTGTGGGGGTGCCTGGCAACCCAACCAGTGTTTGACAAGGATCCACTGGGAGAATGATGTTTGCAAGGACTCATCGTCTCGGGAAAATGCCAGATGTATGCCTCTGGGCTCTGGTGCCTTTTTTGCACTATTTTCCTAATAATATATTACTCATACTATTCTCTGGTGTTGATCACTGAGGGTGGAAGGAATGCTATGGTATATTTTCTAAAAATATTAATGAAATATTAGAAACCATGACCCCTTCCCTACCACAGACAGTAAATAATCTTCTGCCACCGTGTGATGTGTTTTCTTCCTGGAGTGATCGTTATAAACATGTATTGTTATATGTGGGAATAGACACAGAGCCTCCTGTTTCTCCAGTCATGAGTATGCAAAAAGCACATAGTCCTATTGTTAGTAATCAGAGACAGAATAAAATTATAGTGCTTCCTACTAATGAGACCCCCATGGGAAAAAGTTCTTTTGGTGCCTTCAATCCTGCTCTAGTAAGATTAGCTTTGCTAAACAATATAACAGATTTCTACAAAGAAATTGACCATAAGAACCACTAAAGCCACTGCCCTCTTGCAAGCCCGAACTTAAAGATTAACTTGTGCCGGGCGCGGTGGCGCACGCCTGTAATCCCAGCACTTTGGGAGGCTGAGGCAGGAGGATCGTGATTTCAAAGCCAGCCTCAGCAATGGCGAGGCACTTAGCAACTCAGTGAGACCCTGTCTCTAATAAAATACAAAAAAGGGCTGGGGATGTGGCCCAGTGGTCAAGTGCCCCTGAGTTCAATCCCCGGTACCACAAAAAAAAGATTAACTTAGGCTAATTTAGACAAGAATAGAGTTAAGAGTCTAACACGTTTACCACAGTTAAGCACTAGGTGATAAATTATGAAGAAATAGAAACTTAAGATCAACTTTGCTGATTTTTTTTCATAAATTTAGACATTAAAAATAGAACAATAGCAGGGGACGTGGTGGGGGTGTTATTATCTCATACAATCACTTTTCCTAGTAAGCCTGTTCTGTACTAAGAATTCTATGGGTCTTATATTAACCACATTCTTGGCATGTTATACTTTAAAAAATGTATAAAAACTGTGTGTGAACTCAATTAACTTGTCAGCATTCTACACTGGCCTTTGAGTCTGTGTGGTTGCTGTCCATCCATCGCCGACGCTGTCTCGCCGTCAGAACCCCTTGACCAGGAAGACCCCCGACCCTGCTAGGGCTGGACCCTGGCATATGCTTGACATCTGGATACATTTTTGGTTGCAAATACTGTGGCAAGGAGTGTTGAAGGCATTTTAAGCATAAAAGCTAGCATACAGCTAAATACATTAAAAGGCAAAGGATATCCCCTTAATAAAGAATTATCCAATACAAAAATACTGCTCTCAAGAAACTCTGATGTAAAGATGGCTGTATTCCAATAAAACTGGGTTTACAGACACTGCAATGTGACTTCTAAATAATTTTTATGAGTTGTGAATTATTCTCCCTCTGATTTTTTTTCAACCATTTAAAAATGCAAAAGCCTTCTTAGTGTGTAAACTGTAGTCAAGGAAGTGTCAAGCTAAATGTGGCCCATAAACCATAGTTTCCTGATCTGATGTTCAGGCTTATCAGCACCTCTAATACTGGACTTCTCAACCTTCAGAACTGTGAGGAAGAACTTTATTTTATGTGTAAAATACCCAGTCTTTGGTATTCTGTTATAGTAGCACAAAATAGACCAAGATAGATAATCGGTATAAAGAAGCAGGGCTGTTGCTGTAACAAAAACATGAAAATGTTGAAGCAGCTGGGTAATGGGGAGAGGCAGAAAGAATTTGGAAGAGCAGTTTGGAAAACCCCCAGACTGTCATGAATGGAGCAGTAAGGGCAATTCTGTGAGGGCTCAGAAGAGGACCAGTGCTGTAGAGAAAGCCTAAATCTTCTTAGGTATTTCTTACTACAGCTGTGATCAGAATATTTAGAAATGTGAACTGTAAAAAGCCATTCTGATGAGGGCTCTTGCACAAATAATAACAAGGTATTGGAATCTGGAGAGGAGGCCCTGCTTTTACATAGTGGCTGGAATGTTATCTATGGCCTAAGACATTGTGGAAGGCAGAGCTTAGAACAATTACTTTTTTAAAATTGTTTGGGGGCACATAACCACCGAGTCACATCCCCAGCCCTTTTTATGTTTTGAGACAGGATTTTACTAAGTTGCTTAGAGTCTTGCTAAGTTGCTGAGGCTGGCTTTGAACTTGTGATCCTCCTGCCTTTGCCTCCACAGTCGCTGGGATCACAAGTGTGCATCCCCACGCCGACTTACCTCTGTTGATTTTACAGGGAATTTCTTCTCAACCGTAGTCTCTTATCAATCACCTTACTCTGAAACACTTCCCCATAATACAAGAAAAAACACTCTGGAATAAAGTTTTTTTTTCTGTTTACATACAAGAACCAATTTGAAGTTAAACTCACATGGATAATTCATTAGGGATCTAACATTTCTATCCTCATCTCCTAACTGACTCAGTATATGATTCCAAGAGGAGGCTTCATGTCTCTTGAACCTCATTTTTTTTTTCTTTCAAACCAGGAGCATTCGTTGTAAACAGAAACACAAAATACTACTTAAGTTAAAATGAAGAGGTTTTTATTTTTTAATTAATAACTTTAATGGTTACTTCTGACAGTTCCCCTACTAATGCAAAGGAAAAAATAAAGGTGCATATATATGCCTTGACTCATTATCATAAGAACCTAAAAGGGAAGTCTCCTTATGGGAAATCTCACAGTAAAACTACAAAGTCAGGACTCCCATCAGCAGAATGGACCCTTGGGACAGCAGTGAGGTGTTCCCAAAGGAGACTGGGGGTCTGACCTCTCCCATTTCCTATAGCTCCAGTCAAAATAAAAACTGCCAACTCAACAAGCACGCCTGTGTTTTCAGTTGGAATGATGCAAAAATTCAGAAGGAGCAGGAAGAGGAAGACTTGCAGCTGGAGGTCACAGTCCCTGCCTGTGGAAGTGAAATCAGTGCCCTCCTGTAGTTTTCACTAGCCATAACAGTTTCTAATTTCCACTAGGAGAACAGAGGTCATACAATTTATTTACAAAACATGCCTTTAAAACCAAAACCTGCAAATACGTAACAGGAAAGGAGAGAACTAACTGTTCTAGTCAGCTTTTGCGCTGCAGTGACTAAAGGACCCAACCAGAACAATTGTAGAGAAAGAAAAATTTAGTTAAGGGCTCACGGTTTCAGAGATCTTAGTTTATAGACAGCTGGCTCCATTCCTCGGGGCTTAAAGTTAGGCAAGAAATCATGGCAGAAGAATGTGGCAGAGGAAAGCAGCTCACATGGTGATCAGAAAGAAGAGAGAGACTCCACTTTCCAGCTACAAAATATAGACCCCATAGCCACACCCCCAATGAACCACTTCCTCCAGCCACACCCCACCTGCCTCCAGTTAACAATCAGTTAATCCCATAGGGATTCGTTCTCTGATTAGGTTAAGGCTATAACCCAACCGTTTCTCCTCTGACCCTTCTTGCATTGATTCACTGCATTGAGCTTTGGGGGGACACCTCACAGCCAAACCATAACAGTAAGCAAGATACGAGTTCCATACACCCTGCAAACGAGAGAATGAAAGTGAGATGCAGGTCTGAAGCCAGGATGGTTTAAGACCGTGGGAATCCATCTACACCCGGGGAGAAAATGGAAGTCTACACACATGAGCAGCTTGCTCAAGGTACCAATGACTAATTACTGGTAGAGTAGATTCTAGACTAGAGACCTAGTAACTCCAACTTGAATGAATCCTACCGGAGTCCACCAGTGGAACACAGACCTGGGGGAGCCATGCAGAGGAGTGGGGGTGGGGTCAGCTGGAGAACTAAGCAGCCAGCCATTTCTAGTCCATATGCTACGCACTGTATAATTACAAATAAGGCTAACGACATGCTCTCCAACTGCTCTGGAGCCTTCCTCCTCTGATCCTGGGGAATTTACTTGTCTTCATTTATTAAATGCAAATAATAATAATAATAATACCTACCTTTGGCTGGAGACTCCAGACCCTGGGCCCCCACCCCTGTGTTCCAGAGCACTTCCTGTAGCTGGGGTGGATTTGGAAGAGCCAGCAGATCCAAACTATAAAGTTTGCTGAAAGTGAGGAAAGAGTCTAAAGCCAGGAGCTTTAATAACAGTGGGAAATGATTTCAGAGCTGTCTAAGATGGCAAGACGGGTGGGCAGCTCTGGTTATCCAGAATCTACAGCTAGGGTTGACAAGCCATGCCTTTTTGCAAGATACCCCTGGACTGTGAAGGACCTGGCACTGCAAGGGGAAGAGGGTGACAGGTGTCAATCAGGAGGAGGTTTGCCAGGAAGACTCATGGAGATGTTAACACTGCTGTGCATTGGTGTTCTCTTTGGCAAAACAAGAATAATAATGGAATGTAGTTTTTAGAATTATTGTGAGAATTAAGCAAGTTTATATATATTACAAGCATGGATCAGGGTCAGCCATGAAGTTAGTTCCCTATAAACATTAGCTATCATTTACCTCCATAGAGATCAGAAACAAGGAAGCCACATGAAACCAAGTATTAGATGACAGTAGACAAGACTAGACACAGATCTCACCCCCTAACCCCCAGGTAGGGTCAGTGTAGTCTCCACTGAGAGATGCAGAAGAGGAGGTTCCCAGGGACAACCTGGTTTCATTTGCTGCCCAGAGTAAAAGTAAATCTTCCACGAAGAGGTAGCTGGTCCAGGCAACACGGATTCAACTGTATCCTAGAAAAGATTGGGGAAAGGAGTTGGTGGCAGATTGTCCCAGGAAAGGGACACATGGAGGAGTTTGTGGAGGAGACTGGGTAGGAATATGATGAAGACAAGTGTGTCACTTACCTTCAGAAGGGAGCAAGGAGAGAAAAATTTGAATATATGGTTTATTGAACTCGGCGGTTCAAAATGTGCATGTGCATTAACTCTTTGACCCCAGATGATGGAGGCCATAACTTAGTTAATTCAGCAAAATCATATAGTGTCCAGGGTTCACTGGTCTGGCTGTATCTGCTGCTAAATACCAAAACACACCCATACTCTTTGGAAAACAGCAGCCTAAGTCACCCTTAACAAGCCTATCACCTCTCCTGACCAGTCTAGCTCCTCTACTCCAACTGAAGACCACCCTACCTTCCAGTCACCAGAGCAGGGGATGGTATGCAGGAGGCTTCAGGAGGCTGCTTAATCCCACCTTCTTTCTGATGGATCAATACGCTCATCCTAAAATTTTAATGCCCACTCTCCTAAAGACTTCATGACGTGAGCTAAGGAATGAAAGCAAAAGGACCAAGAAAAGGGTAGGGGAGGATTTAGATGGTTATTAAAGTGATTCAATTTACTTTCTTACATATGTCCTTATAAGCTGAACTACATTAATCACACACACACACACAAAAAAAATAATAATAATTCAGTATTCTTGGGTAAGCTTGTATCAGGGAAAAGGAATCACTAAAGCAATTAAACTACTCCAGTTAATAACCTTTAATCAAAATTTCCACTGAGGGATTATCTGATTTGTACAGGGATTATGTCTTTTAAAATAACCCTTTAAATTAAAATTGGTCCCAAATTTAAGTCAAACATTTCACTTTGGAACTATATCAAGATAAATTCCAAAAATAATAAGTGGTGTGTGCGTAATATATCATGCAGGCTAAATAATAGCATTCTATGTAAGTAAGGTTTAGAGCTCAGAGACACTGGTAGAAAAAGCAGAAGACGGAATCAAATTGATATTATGCTTGATGTTTCCTAATAACAACATACTCGGCAGAGGAGATAGTTCAGTAGGAAAAAGAGAATCCGAGGAGCAAGAATTTAATTGACATCTGTGCCTGCCATTCCCTGCCATCTGGCTTCTTGTAAGTCACTGCACTTTAAGGAATGACAGGTTTCCTTTTCTATTTTTTTTAATAGGGCTCACCCCATTTTTTAAAATTTATTTTTATTTTTTTATTTGTTGTTGTTGTTGTTGTAGGTGAACACAACACCTTTATTTTATTTATGTGGTGCTGAGGATGGAACCCAGGGCCTCACACATGTGAGATGAGTGCTCTACCACTGAGCCACAGCCCCAGCCCCTCCTTATCTCTTGACTAAGGATAATCCCCACTTCACAAGAATTGTCTTAAAATAAAACTGTCTGTGCACAGCGTACAACACCAACAGTTACTTAAGATTATAGCACCTGTTTTTAAAGAGCATCTTAAGAGCTCAATTGATATTAACATTTGAAAATTATCATTATTATGAATATGACATTAATAGTAAGGAGATTACACTTTAGATGTTTTGAAATAAAAGTAAAATACAAGTGTGAAAAAAGCCATAAGAACACAAAAACAAACATTGGCCAATTATTCTAATCTCTGGTCAATTTTGAAAGAGGAGAAGAGCAATAAAAACAGCAAATTTTATTATTTTTACTTATTTTGAAAATATCAAAGGATAGACTGGAAAATTATTTGCAGAAAATGTTAACAACCTTTTGGCTTTTCATTGCTTTGATGATATAAGGAGTATCAGAATATTTGATAAGTCAAAAGCTCTTAACCATGAGTTTCTAGAACAGATGTGATATAATTCCATTGTGTATCATGGGAAACTAATTTCCCTTTATAAGTAAGTTACACGATCCAAACTTAGGAATGTTAAAATACATCAGCAATTTAAAATATTTATGAACCATGAACTTGACAATTTGATGAAAATTATGGTCCTTCCCTGTGGAATAATTCTGCATAGGCACCAACACGACCTGTATGGGATTTCACAGCCCTCCAAAATTCATTCTTAGCCTTTGTAATTTTTCCCCCCCTTTTGCAAGCCTATGGTCTTAAAAATACTGGGCTCTTGAACACAGATGTATAAGGTAATGTCTGTTTTGTGGCTGACAAGCCGATGCTGCCATCTAGTGGCAATATCTAGCAACACCTGAAGCAGAAACAGCCGAGGGCGGCTACTTCCCTTGCCTTGAGCAGGGCTTGCTTTTTCTGAGACCCTGGAACAGATGCCTGGAGCTAAGGAAAAGGAGATTAAAATACATTTTACGGAGCTGTGACATTCTCATGCATAGTAACTGTAAAAACGAAGTTTGACACTAATGTTCTGAAATAGAACTAGTATTTAAAACTACGTTTGTAAAAATTCAGGATACAGAGGGAAAGGGGAAATGTTGGGGAATAATATATTGGCCAAATGATATTGTTATATTATGTGCATGTATGAATGTGTAACAACGGATCCTACCATCGTCCATAACTATATTGCACAAATAAAAAAAAAGATGGAAAATTTCAGGATATAAGGTCATTTAGGGGGAATCTTTATTAGCAGAGAAATTGGAGAAGGGCAAATTAAATTTAGGAATTAGTCCTTAAACACATTCCTTTCAAAACGGCACTAGAAGGAAACTGAATATTACAAAGCAAGGTCTCCTCAGGGTAAAAGATGAGAAATAATTCCTCTATTTCTAGTCCAATAAAAGTCTTCAAATTTTAATCAGGAGCAGATGATGTCGTGTCTTTCTGACATCCACAATGTTGGCCATTTAGAATTCATACTAATGGACATCAATAATAATAATAATAATAACAATAGTAATAATGGAAATATCAGCCATCATCTTCTGAATACTCCACTGTAATGTCATATTTAAACAGGTAATAATATAATGCCTTACATGACGTTATTCCCATTTCATAGATGAGTATACTAAATTTTTGGTTTAAATTCCTATAATTTTAGATATGTTCTTATTTGAATTTTTTCAATATGTAGCCCCAGTTGTACAACCTGAATATAACCCTGCCACGCACGTTTAAAGTTCCTTTCTCCCTTACCGTCTCCCAGCTTGCCACCCCCCACCACACCCTTGAACTAAAAGTATTAAAAATGGACTGTTTTAAGACTTCTCATACTGGGAAAGACAGAGAGTGTGAAAATGGTGTTTCTCATCTTTCTTCTCTCCAAAACATTTTGCTTAAACTTTTGTTGCTTTTCAAGATCCCATTCCAAATGTTGCTCTACCCTGCCAGGTTTCCCTTTCCCTTCTTTAAGCCACAGACCCACATGCTCTTAGTGCCAATGACTTGTGCCTCCCCCAGGGGGCAGGACTGTCCATCATGAGGCTCTGCCCCTCCCCACAACCAGAAATAAGCTTTTGATCCAGTAGAGCAAGTGGAGGCCCTGGGCACAGCAACCAGAGCAGCAAACATTGACCAAACACGGTGGTTGATTTTTCTCTCTCTCCTTCTTTGAGGATTTCAAATTAGTGACAGAGAAAAAGTCATATTGAAAGGGGTATTTAATAGACAACAATTTATTCCAAAATATGTAGATATTATGATTTAGTTTAAAGGCCAGTTAAAAATAATACATAACATGAAATATTTTTGTAAAAATATTATATATACATGAACATAGAAAAATACTAAAAGAATATGAGCAATAGATCTAGCATAGATTATCTGTACAAACAAAATTGTACAAAACATGTTTTTTAAAATCCTATTGTCTTAGAAAATGAACTATCTCAATTATATATTTCTGAATTCTAAATATACTATATAAATGTACATATTTAGGGAAATATTCAAAATAAATATATTAAGTAGGCACTATCTTTATACATGAATAGTAGTTTTATGGTTTTTTGACTTCTTTTTGTTCTGTTTTCCAAATATGCTACAATGATTTTAGCTCCTACCCCCCTACAAATTATGATTTTCATTGCTTTTCCTAGGCAACAGTAACAATGAATTTAAACATATATATTTAAAATGCATTTTGACTCAACTTACATATTAAGCTATAAATGATCTAAGTAAGTTCAAATATTTAATCCATTAAAAAAATTTTTGCTTCACCATTAAAAATAAAAGAGAGAGAGAGAGAAAGTGACTCTGGGGTCTCTAAGAGGAACCAAGATCCTCTCATCACACTGAGTGGAATCTGTTGCTAGGCTATATAGACAAGTCTGCTCTTTGGCACCACCCTGGGATTTGCTTTGGAAATTGCAAAATATATTTGTCCTTGGAATTGCTTGAGTGAGATTCCAGGAGATGGCTGTTCCTGGCCGGTGGCTGTGAGTTCAGACGAGGGCCCTGTCTGTGTAAATGCATGCTGTGGTCCACTCCTTGGAGGGGCTTCCAATAAAACACCAAGGGCCTTAGAAATGCGGCAACTACACATTGACTCCCTTTGCTTCTCGTGAATTTCCAAACACCGGAAGACCTGCTAGTCCCTGCTGCATTCTGAAGATGGATTTCTGCATCCAGGGCTATCTCAGCTGCACAGAGTAAACCCTGGCCTCACCCCGAGGTAACTCACCTTCTGTACCTGGCCTGGGAGCATGCAGGGTGTCCTCCTCTGCTCAGTGCCAGCAGGCCGAACCAGATCTCCCTGGATCCCACAACCAATGTGAGAATGACTGGTGATGGGTAGCCAGCACAGGTGAAGGGGCTGTTTTTGTTTTGTTCTGTTTTTTCTTTTCTTTTTTTTTTTTTTTTTTTTTGGGGGGGGGGTGTTGTTTAGTATTGCCTGTTGCCTATTTTTCTTACACCAATGTCATAGAAAAAAAGACATCATAAATCAGAATTATGGGTGTAATTTATAGCATTAAACTTAGAGATGAGACATTCTACAGCCAAACACCTATGGAGGGTTGGAAAGAGGCAGTGGAAAGGGAATGCTCTAGAACTTTCCTTGGGTGCAGAGATGCAATCATGAAACCTTGAGGAAATGCACGTGGCTCCAGGTCTTGATGAAATGCAATCTCCTGAAGATGAACTGGATGTTCCTAGTATGAGATTTGCCTTTACTTTTTCTTATTCAGAGAAAGAAGGAAACAGGGATGACAGGAAAAATGATAGGAGCATGGGTAAGTGGTCTGGAATCCTAGGGTCCTGGGTAGTCCAGGCTCACTTGCTTTGCCTGGAAGCTCTTTTTTTCCCTGTTTCCTATACTAACTATGAATTTAGGCCCTATTCTTTGCAGATAATCTTATTGCTGATGGGACTCAATATCAGAAACATCACAACATGAAATGCTGACTCTTTTAAAGAGAGCCAGGAAAACTTGCTGCACATAATTAACAGATATGGAAGTGATGCCCATCCAGACAGCATTCATGGTAACAGCACAAGGGAAGACTGCCTTCCAGCAGCAGAATGGATTCTACAATGGTAGTCAAGAAGTAAAGGAAGAAACTGGGCACACGTGGGCAAACTTGTAATCTGAGCAACTCAGGAGGCTGAGACAGGAGGATCACAAATTTGAGGCCAGCTTCAGCAACTTAGTGAGACTCTATCCCAAAATAAAAAATAAAAAGTTTGGCATGTTACTGAATGGTTAAATGCCCCCGAGTTGGATCTCCAGTACAAAAAAAGAAGAGGAAGAGGAAGAAGGAGGAGGAGGAGAAGTAGAGGAGAAGAGAAAAAAAAAAACGAAGAATATATAGATGTTAAGCCACCAAAGTTTGCTGAACTTCAAGTTAACTTCACATTGAAAGGACAACAACCTGGGTAATGGGGACATAAGGATTCATTATTCTACTTCATTAATGTATGCAATTAAAATTACCTTAATATAATACTTTTAAGGGAAAATGCATTGGACCAAGTATCAGAATATTCAGTGGTGCATAGTAGAGAAATATCTCAAAAACAATAATGGAGAAGAATTGGAAATCAGAAGCTGTCATGAAATACTAAGATGTTCGTGAACCCAAAGCATACAGCTTACCCACTCCTGAGACACAGCTGTTGTAGGACAGGGCAGTTAACAGAGCCCTGGGTTTCAGTGGATGCGTATGAATAAGTACCATGAATGACCAGAGGAACCCTATGCAGCCACAAAGGTCCAAAGAACCTCTGCTGCTGAGCACAGACCAAGCCTTGATAATTTTCCTTTTTGCAAGAAGAAGAAGAAGAAGAAGAAGAAGAAGAAGAAGAAAGAAGAAAGAAGAACAAAGTTACCTTGTTTACTATAAGCAGCAAACACATTCATATCTGTGATTATTTATGCCATCTTCCACCTATTTCTTTCAAAAATAAACAAAAAATATACATTGAATGGAAGAATTTGTGAGCTACAGTCTGTACAGTATGAATCCATTCAGTAGCCTCCTGTGGGCACTATTTCTGTCTGTCTGGTTTTCTAGCTCATGACTCGTTCTGTCCCCTAATCCATCTATCCAGCCCCCTGCACAGCCTGATCATCCCCTCTGAACTCAATCGACTCTCTCATCGGTGCCTGTAAAAAGCTACCTCTGGAATACCTGCAATACTCAAAGGGGGTCTTCCTATCCCTGGAGGAGAAAGCAAGGATTGTGACACTCAGCAGCGGACTCCATCTCTTTATCTCAGAAAGCCCTGGCACACCCCACCTTTCATCCTGCAGACCCTGGTTTTACCAAATAGACACTTTTCAAGCATAATTTTATCTCCTCTGAAAATAACTGTAATCCTTCTTGAATTCTTCAGCATATTTTCAGATAGTAAAGAGGTGTTAAAAGAACCTTTGAATTTCATTGCCTTACAATTTGGAAACAACAACAAAGACCAACCTGAAAAAAGGCTATAATTTTTCTGCATCTTAATTAACCTCTGACTTCTCCATTCCCATGGCCTCTGAGTTTTTAGAATTTTTCTGGTTTTCTCATTCACTTTTTTGCATTTTATATTTAATTCCTATAGTATGCTATTCCTACTGATTTTTATCTGGAAGAACTAGCAAAAAATAGATATCAAATACTAAAGTAATAGCTGGAATAACTTAAGAGTCAAATACATAGAGAAACATCTGGAACTTATTATCAATATTTGACCCTGGGTAAAAGAGTATGATTATAAGGATTTTATTTATATTTATGTATTTATTTAGTACTGGAGCTTGAGCTTAGGGTGATTTACCAACCACTGAGCTACATCCCCCAGTTGGTTCTGGAGGATTTTTTGTTTGTGTTTTAGATGGAGTCTTGCTGAGTTGCTGAAGCTGCCCTCAAACTTGCAATCCTCCTGTCTCAGTCTCCTGAGTCTCTGAGATTACAGGTGTGTGCCACATGCCCACCAGGGTTTTTACTTTTATTGTTGTTCTCCTTTTGTTTCTCTGTATTCTCTTTCTCTTTTGTAATGACTATGACACTTTATTTTTAAGAAGAATAAAGTCTTCATGAAATAAAATTTAAAATAGATATGAGAAATTCCTTGAGTTAAAAACCGATCATTTATGGACTTATTGCACTGCTTGATATTTTTCAGTTCTGCACAGAGGGATGGGGAACGTGTGTTGCTAGGAGGGATATTCACATTATTCCAACTGCTACAAAGTGTATTATGTAGTTCCAGCATGTATTGGGTCTTATTGCATTTCCAGTAATAAGGATATCTGAAAGAAGTGGAAATACTTCTGACTCTGTGAGTGACTAGGAGTTTTAATCGTTTATAGGGACATGATGAAATGGGGCTTAAAATATTAAGTAGCAAAATAAAATTCATGTGGAAGGAGAGATGACATCCCCAAATTCTGCAAAAGGTTTGGCGTCCAGGTAGTCTAACCGCATCCGGAAGCTTTTCCTTCGCTCTGTTTTCTGGTTTGATGGGAGTTTAATGCTTGATGAAAAGCTTCCCCTTGGCGATGGTCCTACCCACGGCAGCTTTCACCTCTTTATTCCTCAAGCTGTAGATGAGTGGGTTCAGCATGGGGATCACGGCCGTGTAGAACACCGACACCACCTTATTGAGGTCCAGAGAAGAAATGGCACCTGGCCGCACGTAGATGAAGAAGAGAGTCCCGTACAGGATGGCGACGGCCGTCAGGTGGGAAGAGCAGGTGGAGAAGGCTTTGCGCCTGCCGTCGGCCGAGCGGATCCTCAGGATGGCCACGAAGATGTAGAAGTAGGAGATTACAATGGTCAGGCTGCTGACCACCAGGACAGCTCCAGCCACGAGGAAAACCAGCAGTTTGTTGACGCGGATGTCAGCGCAGACGAGGGACAGCAGGGGGGACATGTCACAGAAGAAGTGATTGATGACGTTGGAGCCGCAGAAGGGAAGTCGGAAGGCGGCCGTGGTGTGCGTCATGGTGTTTAGGAAACCCACAGCGTAGGGTCCAGCCACCAGCTGTATGCAGAGTCTCTGGGACATGGCGACTGAATACAGTAGTGGGTTACAGATGGCCACGTAGCGGTCATAAGCCATGGAGGCCAAGAGAAGGCACTCGATGGCCACGAAGAAACCAAAGAACCACTGCTGCAGGGCACACCCCAGGAAAGAGATGGCTTTCCTCTCCGAGAAGAAGTCGGTGAGCATCTTGGGACCCACGACGGACGAAAAGCAGATGTCCACAAAGGACAGGTGGCTGAGGAAGAAGTACATGGGGGTGTGGAGGCGGGAATCCACACGGATGAGGACGATCATGCCCAAGTTCCCCGTCATGGTGACGAGGTAGAAGAGCAGAAAGAGCAAGAAAAGGAAGACCTGCAGCTGGGGATGGAACTTTAAGCCTATGAAAATGAACTCTGTGATCCTTGTGTGGTTTCCATCAGCCATCAGCGAGTTTGGGTCTCTGCGGTGAGAAAAAGTCAAGAATTTATAAGGCATGCAGCATCCTAAAATCATAACATGATTCAGAGAAAAATAAATTAGAAATGTTGATTTTTTTTTCATTGTCCAATTTCCTTTTATTTATTTTTTAATCAATTAATTTATTTTAGATAGGTATTGCAGGAGCCCTGTTTAGGGAGATGGCTTAAATTGCAGTTGACTATGGGCCATGGAGTTTTGGGCATTGCTGCCTTCCTTAGTCTCAGGGGACTTGGCCTGGGATCTCGAGTGACTTGGCCGAGATTGCTGATGGGTCAGCGCCATTTTGGTGGTGTGTGTGGCGTGTGTTAGTCGTTGTTAGAGCCAGAGAGAAAAGTTATCAAAATAAAAAGCTGTTTGTTTCCAGTTTGCCTCTAAACTTCTTCCTGCGGCTTTGTTGCTCCAAACGGCCATCGCTTCAGGCGACAACAAGGTATATATGGCAGCAGAATGCAGTTTGATTCATTGTACACAATTGCAGCACAATTGTTCATGTCTCTAGTTGTACAAGATGTAGCGTTGCACCATATGTGCAGTCATACATGTACCTAGGGTAATGATGTCCATCTCATTCCACCATCTTTCCTGCCCCCATGCGCCCTCCCTTCCCTCCCTCCCCTTTGCCCTGTCAAAGTTCCTCTATTTTTCCCATGCCTTTCCCTCTTCCCCTTTATGGATCAGCCTTGACTTATCAGAGAGAAATTCAGCCTTTTGTTTTTGGGGATTGGCTCACTTCACTTAGCATGATATTCTCCAACTCCATCCATTTAATTGCAAATGCCATAGTTTTATTCTCTTTTTAATGCTGAGTAATATTCCATTGTGTATATATACCACAGTTTCTTTGTGCATTCATTTATTGAAGGGTATCTAGGTTGCTTCCACAGTTTAGCTATTGTGAATTCAGCTGCTATGAATTGATGTGGCTGTATTACTATAGTATGCTGATTTTAAGTTCTTTGGGTATAAACTGAGGAGTGGGCTAGCTGGGTCAAATGGTAGTTCCATTCCAAGTTTTCTAAGGAATCTCCATACTGCTTTCCAAAGTGGTTGCACCAATTTGCAGTCCCACCAGCAAAACATACATCAGATAAAACAATAATCTTCAGGATATATAAAGAACTCAAAAAACTTAACACCAAAAAAAAAAAAAAAAAAAAAAACAACCCAGTCAATAAATGGGCTAGGAGCTGAACAGACATTTCTCAGAAGAAGATATACATTTTAATCAACAAATATATGAAAAAAAATGTTCAACATATCTAGTAATTAGAGAAATGCAAATCAAAACTACTCTAAGATTTCATCTCACACCAGTCAGAATGGCAGTTGTCACAAATACAGACAACAATAAATGTTGGTGAGGATGTGGGGGAAAAGGAATATTGATTTTTTTTTAAGCCTAAATAAAATGCTAGCAAATCAAGTGTATTACAGTGCCAAAGAGTAATATGACTTAAAGAGAAAACTGGTGTTTAAGAAATGGTTCTGCATTAGAAAACCTATACTACCTTTATAGACTAAATGGAAAAGCAAAACTACTTCAATAAAACTTGAAAAAGTAATTTAATAAAATGATACTGTCAGAAAGCTTTTCAAAGTAGAAATAAAAAGAGCTATTATTTAGTGAAAAGAAATTTCCAGTAAATGCATGCGTGCAGTGATAAAACATCAGAAACATTTGTCATATTATTAGGGACACAATGGGCACCATTTGTGGGCAAAATAATTATCCACATAGAAAACCTAGAGGAAGGGATAGGTATGTAACTCAGTGATAAAAACATGAGTGAGGTCCTGGGTTCAATTCCCAGTACCTGTAAGCAAGCAAGAAAGAAAGAACAAACAAAGAAACCTATAAAAAATTGAGACACATTTTTTAAAATAAAAGTTCAGAAATGGTATAATAGATGAATATGAAAAATAAAAAATAATTACATATAAATTTTAACAGGAAAAATACATAGAAGTTTGAATTGATAAAATAACTAAGTCTAGCAAGGAATCCTCAAGATTTGTGGGAAACAAAATATACACTATGCAACTTTTACTGCAACAAAGAAGTGACTGAATAAGTGGAAAAAATACATTTTATGAACTCCATTGTAAAGATTCACTTTTTCCTTTAAAAGTTTTTCTGCTCTCACTAGGAAAGTAAGCACCTGCTTGGCCATTCTTCAAGCTGGTCTAACAGACATAGATCAAGCCAACTGTGAAGTTAGGAGAAACCATATTTCTCCCATCCATATGCTATAGCAACAAGCTGTTCCAACAACCCTCTCCTTTGAGAGACTGCTATTTTTTCACACAACTAGTAAAAGTTTTTGGTTAGAAATTATGTCAGTAGATGAAACATTCTTTTCTGAAGTATCATGTCACTGACATAGGAACACAGGGTAGATTTTCCACGCAGGTAGACTGTCAGGGGGCTTGTGAATGCACTACTCCACATCCATCTTAACTCTGCAGTTTCCAAGGAAACAGAGCCCTGTGTCTGCATTGTTTCAACCTGAGGTTGATTCCTTTGCATGCAGATCTTCTTTCCTTTGAACCTCTTGAAATGTTTTCTTGATATAACTTTCATCTACACTCAACCTCTGTCAATGACTCTGTTTTTCTTTTGTTCAGTGAGACACTTATGGTTCTGAAAGTGTGTGGTCTCTCTCATTGCAAAGGACCAATAAAGTTAATTTGGTCAGAAAACAGGCTGACTCTTGGTTTTCCTAGGCTGATTAAGTAAGGATACTCACCAAACTATTTGGAAATTTAATATGCAATTCCAACTGTAATCTAAAAATAAGTTTTAATGAAACAATCCAATTTAAAAATATGGAAAAGTGATCAAAATTTGCCAAAATGATTTTTTTTTCTGTCCATGTTTTGTTGTTGTTGTTGTTGTTGTTCTACTTAGTTGTACATGACAGCAGAATGTATTTCAATTCATCATACACAAGTGGAGTACAATATTTCTATTCTCTGTTGTACACGGGGTAGAAACGAACCATTTGTGCAATCATACATGTACCTAGAGTAATGATATCCATCTCATTCCACCATCTTTCCTTTCCCAATGCCCACTCCCCGGCCTCCCCTTTGCCCAATCCAAAGTTCCTCCATTCTTCCCATGCCCCCCCATCATAGATCAGCACCCACTAATCAGAGAAAACATTCAGCCTTTAGATTTTACTTCGCTTAGCGTGATATTCTCCAACTCCATCCATTTACCTGAAAATGCCATAATTTTATTGTCTTTTAAGGCTGAGAAATGTTCCATTGTGTATATATGCCACAGTTTCTTTATCCATTCATCTATTGATGGGCATCTAGGTTGCTTCCACAGTTTAGCTACTGTGAATTCAGCTGCCATAAACATTGATGTGGCTGCATCACTATAGTATGCTGATTTTAAGTCCTTTGGGTATAAACTGAGGAGTGGGATAGCTGGATCAAATGGTGGTTCCATTCCAAGTTTTCTGAGGAATTTTCACATGCTTTCCAAAGTGGTTGCACCAATTTGCAGTCCCACCAGCAATGTATGAGTGTACCTTTTCCCCCACATCCTCTCCAATGCATATTATTGTTTGTATTTTTGATAGCTGCCATTCTGACCTGAGTGAGATGAAATATTAGAGTAGTTTTAATTTGCATTTCTCTAATTACTAAAGATATTGAACACTTTTTCATATACTTTTGATCGCATGTATATCTTCTTCTGAGAAGTGTCTGTTCAGTTCTTTATCCCATTTATTGATGGGTTTTTTTTGTTTTTTGTTTGTTTTGTTTTTGGCATTAAGTCTTTTGAGTTCTTTATATATCCTGGAGATTAGTGCTCTACCTGATGTGTGTATAGTAAAAATTAGCTACCATTTATTAGGCTCTTTTTTCACCTCAGTGATTATTTCCTCTGCTGAGAAGAAGCTTTTAAGTTTGAATCCATCCCATTTATTAATTCTTGATTTTATTTCTTGTATTTTAGGAGTCTTTTTAAGGAAGTCGGAGCCTAATCTGCCATGATGAAGATTTGGGCCTACTGTTTCTTCTATTAGGCACAGGGTCTCTGGTCTAATACCTAGGTCCTTTATCCACTTTGAGTTTTGTGCATGGTGGGAGATAGAGGTTTAATTTAATTTTGCTGCATATGGATTTCCAGTTTTCCCAGCACCATTTGTTGAAGAGGCTATCCTTTCTCCAATGTATGTTTTTGGCACCTCTGTCTAGTATGAGATAACTCTATTCATGTGGGTTGGTTTCTATTTCTTCTATTCTGTACCATTGATCTATATGTCTATTTTGGTGCCAATACCATTCTGCTTTTGTTACTATAGCTCTGTAGTATAGCTTAAGGTCTGGTATTGTGGTGCCTCCTGCTTCACTTTTTTTGCTAAGGATTAATTTGGCTATTCTGGGTCTCTTAGTTTTCCAAATGAATTTCATGATTGCCTTTTCTAGTTCTATGAAGACTTTCATTGGGATTTTAATAGGAATTTCATTAAATCTGTATAGTGCTTTTGGAAGTATGGCCATTTTGACAATATAAACTCTGCCTATCCAAGAGCATGGGAAATCTTTCCATCTTCTAAGGTCTTCTTCAATTTCCTTTTTTAGCGTTCTATAGTTTCCCTTATAGAGGTCATTCACCTCTTTTGTTAGATTGATTCCCAAGTGTTTTATATTTTTGAGGGTATTTTGAATGGAGTAGTTTTCCTAATTTCTCCTTCAGTGGATTCATCACTTATGTATAGAAATGCATTTGATTTATGGGTATTGATTTTATATAAAATACACAGAATTTTGCTCATTATTTTATATATAAAATAAATACCCATAAGCCAAAATGATTTTTAAAAAGAAAAACAAAAGAGGGGTTGTTCTATATCAGATGTCAACACAAATTATAAAGCTGCCATAATTAAAAGAGTCAGGCATTGTTCCTAGAACAGAAAAAGAAATGAATAGAAAATAGATCAATCAAGAAAACTAAAAGCTGACTAAGCACATATACCAGTCCTGCATAACATAAGTAAATGTTTATTTATGAGCAGTGAATAAATCATTGCTTTGAACAATGTAACTAACCCTGGTCAGTGAGACATTGCTTCTGGGAATCTTTCCGTGGAAAAGAGCCTGCAGAGGGAAACACCCATTTGCAGTTGACTCCTGTTGATGGGGAGAATTCCATGCTTGTGATGGAATTTACTAGTTCAAAAGCCTTGAATTCAAATCCCAACTGCCAGAAGTAAAAGAAATGGGTGTGAACTGATAAGCCCCAACCAAGCTGTTTTGCCCACAAACTTCATCCTTTTTACCTTGAAGAAGGCTTTTCACAGTGAATCCTTTTGATGTTTACCCCTATATAATAAATACACAAACTTTCGCTCATTAGTAAGCTAGACTCCATCAGAGCTGGTTTACCCACCGTGTCCAGCTTCCACTCATAATTGAGCCTTTTGTCTTTATTTTTATAATTTCTAATTTTCCTAATCCAACCTACTGCTTGCGTTCAGAGAAAGGAAATGAAAATAAATTAGTCATCAAAAGGTATTACAATATTTGAATGCGTTTGAAAAAATAATTGGTGTTGAATATCTATTGAACACTATTAAAACTAAAAAAATATTAACTGTAAACATAAGAAAACAGTAAACAGAATTATTATTTTGTTATAGAATGGTCTTCTTAAATAAAGCATAAAATCATTTAAAAATGAAGAAAGTGAAAAGAATTGTACTATCTCTCATAAATTTAAATGAAAGTATGTCAACATGTACTCTATGTAAAATTAAGATATTCAGATGAGGGAAAACATTACAACACCCACTGCAAGGAGTTAAAACCAGAACACACACACACACACACACACACACACACAGAAATGTTGTACAGACCATTAACAAATAGCATCACAGCAATGGACAAGAACAAACAAAAAAAAAAAAAAATATATATATATATATATATGTACACACACATATATACACACATACATATAAATGTATTTAAAATTATGTATAGATATAGATATAAAAAAAAAATCCTACCGCAACAGAGAGACGTACAAAGTCTAATAAGCATGAAAAATGCTCAGTCTTTCTAAAACCAGAAACCAAATTAAAACAACAATAATATACAATTTCCACCCATCACATCCACAAAGTTTTGAGAAATATGAAAACATGAAGTTCTGAGGAGGCAATGAAAGTCATAATCAAGGATACATGAGGGTTGGAGCCTCCGTGTGTGGCAATTTCCCACTAACTACATTTAGGTTTTTTTGTTTGTTTATCTGATGAGTCAGAAAATTCCACTAGTTTCCACCCTGAAGACACACAGGGGGAAAACAGGGGTGCCCAGGCCACCATTCTTTAAAATGATGCAAAACCAGGATCTACATAAATATTCTCTGAAACAATAACAGCAAAATAAACCTGGGTATAATCATTTAATAAACACTGTACCAAAGTTTCAAAATAAGGTGGTTTTAGATGTGCCGACATAGCCATTTTTTAAATATAGATTTAAGAGAAGAAACTTACAGAATTATGGACACAAAATTACATTTTAAAAATCTCAACATTTTAGTTAATGATAATTATTTAAATTTGTATGTAAATAATACAAGTGTGGAAGAAAATACAACAAATTAGCAGTCATGACCTCTGAGGAAAAAAGGACTAGGAAAATGCACTTGGTGAATAATCAAAGAGAATTCTAGCTTTACCACAACTGTAAGATTTTTAAGACAAGAAGAAAGTATAAATTACCTTTGTTATTACAAAATAATCAAAAACCACACCCAGAAGAAGAAGAATCTAAAGCAATTCCTTAAACTATTGCAGCAATCACAAAAAGCAAAGAGCCACAATCAATCATTCTGGAAAGGACCAAGAAGATGCAAGAAATCTGTGAATCCTTAACAGGTAGGAAATGAGGGGGGGGGGGGAATTACAAGCTATGTCTTTAGACCTTTAGATTTCTAAAATACTGACACTAAAAGAACTCTAGCCCCAGCCTCACCGTTTAAGAAAACAGAGTCTTTTCAAGCTGTGTGCTCAAAGACCACAGAAATGGTGGCAAATTAGAAAATCTCTTTCTACTGTATAGTGCTAAAGACTGGGTGTGACTGGCTCCATGATACAGAAGATCTGGGGTACAGTGAGTATGAGACTAGGAACAGCAATTGTGCAGTTTCAGGGCTCAGCAGACTCTGCCCAAATTCCTTACAAACACCAGCACATTTGATGTGCGCTCAAGTCTGGGTAAAGAAAAAGGTCATCTGCATGCAACAAAGCAAGCAATCAAGGCTCTGAGTGTGCTGATCTAAGTCCCAGAGCTTGTATTTCCTAGAGTGCTATGAGATCAACACTGTCCTGTGTGAATTCAGAGCCTCCAGGATTTCAACTATACTACTTCTGGAGGAGGGAACCTCAGATCTCTTGAGGGCTTCAGGAAGACTGAAGTTCCTGTATGGAACATGGCTTCGACTTGATCCTAACCTCTTTATATGTCTCTCAGTTCACAGTACTTCTTGCTAGAATTCAATGCAATATTTTAACCACTTATGGTCCGATTATAATACCGTTTATAGAGACACGGCCACATCAATGTTTATAGCAGCTCAATTCACAATATCTAGACTAAGAAACCAACCTAGTTGTCCCTCAATAGATGAAGTGATAAAGAAAATGTGGTATATATACTCAATGCAATATTACTCAGCTTTAAAGAAGGGTGAAATTATGGCATTTGCCAGTAAATGGTTGGAGTTGGAGAATATCATGCTAAGCGAAATAAGCCAATCCCACAAAACCAAAGGCCGAATGTCTTCTCTAATATGTGGACGCTAATTAAAAATAAGGTGGGGGGCACTAGGGAAAATAATGTTACCTTAGATTAGGTAGAGGGAAGTGATGGGAGGGAAGGGAGAGGATGTGGGGATGGGAAAGATAGTGGAATGAAACAGACATTATTACTGTATGTATATATGTGACTACATGGCCAATATGATTCTGCAACATGTACACTTAGAAAAATGAGAAATTATATCCCATCTATGTATGATATATCACAGTGCATAAATAAATTCTATCATGTATAAATAATTAAAACAAATTTTAAAAATCTAAAAAAAAGTTACTTTTTAAACATCAGTTATATTTGTTTTTTTATAAATCCACTTAATTCACTTCACTTCTCAAAGTGTAAACAGAGAGGCAGAAATAAAAGTTAAGTGACACTTATACTTACTTTCTGATGAGTTCCTTTCTCCTTTGGAGATATCAAAAAGAATTAAATTAATGTGGAGCGTAGACCCTACTCCTTTGCAGCCTGCCGTCCATCCCCCACCCTTACCTGTGCCACTGCACAGAGAAGTCAGAGCTTCCAGGAGTTACTTAGTTTTATTCTTAATCTTCTTAAGGAACTAGTGGGAGTCCACTTTGGGGCAAATTAAGTGTCTTCTTCATTTTTCATTCATTGCAGAGTTCCCAGAAGCAGTTGCATCATTTTCATTCTGGGAGAACATGTCCCTGAAGGATGCCATACCTTGGGAATCTAGTTGATGGGAGAGAAGTAAATTAACGTTTTCTTGCTCTCTGGGATCAGCTTATTTTCCATATTTCACTGGATACTCTCCTTTTTCCTTATCTTCTTCCTAGACAAGTAAATAAAGAGAAAACCTTTGTGTTATGATGAGACAGACCACTCTTGAGTGTTTCCTGCAAGAAGTACCACGAAGTTTCTGGAAATGCTTAGCTGAAGAGCATTATATTAGAGGATGGACCATGGAGACACCTTAGACCTCCTGCCCCAAACTCTGTGCCCAAATGCTCTGAAACCAAAAGAATATATAGATGGTGACATTTGCCCAGGTTGGGGGTTACCCAGCAATGCTAAGGATAAGACACTTCAAGTATCATTCCATTTCCAACCATCTTTAAAAATACTCATCCATTCATTCAGGATTTCTCAGTCACCTCACACATTTCAGGTACCAATGTCGTTGGAAAGATGTTCCTTGACATCAATTATCCTCATGAACATATGTGGACTGTCAGATGCTATTGGATCCTCATCCACCTGCATCACCTTCTTCTTTAGATAAGAAAACACACACATACTCACACTCACGTGCACAAGTGTGCATACACACATGCATGTACATACACATGCATGCACACACAAGCATCTTTCTCTTTTTTTTTTTTTTTTTTTTCGTCAGGGATTGACTCCAGGGTGCTTGACCATTGAGTCACATAACTAGTCCTTTTATTTATTTATTTATTTATTTTGAGACAGAATCTCACTAATTTGCTTAAGGACTCACTTAGTTGCTGAGGCTGGCCTCAAACTTGTGATCCTCCTATCTCAGCTTCCCAAGTCACTGGAATTATAGGCATGTGCCATTGGGCCCAGCCTCCTTATTCTTTAATAACTTAACATTTGATTTTCTTCCAAATCCAGTATAGTTCTCTTTCATTGATTGTAAAGTATTTTCTCAAAAGTGTATAAGTTTTTGTTTTTCTTTCTTCATTCTTGAATGAGGATCTAGAATAGATAAACCCATAGGGTATTCATTTAGTAGAATTTCATACAGGTGAGATAGAATCTTATCCTTCACACTAAATCTTCATAACCTGAACCTCTGAACTTGGGGCTGTGTGAAATATTTCTTCTTAGACTTGAACATATCTACATATTTCCTGGTATCTTGTTAAAAATACAAGTTCTGATTCAATTGATGAAGAGTAAGTCTGCATGGCTAGAGGAGAGCAAGCCTACACTTTGAGTAGAAAGTCTGTGATATATAAGAGGAAATAGGAGCCCCACCGGGCAACGTTCGTGCTAGATGTGTTTGAAGTCCTACACAAAACAATAATATGTACAATGTTCCCCCTGCTCATCACTGGAAAACGTATTCTCATGTCTCAAAAATAAATGTCTGGAGAGCAGAATGCTAAATGCTGAGTTTTCTGATTGATTCTGATCCTGAATCTCCAAACACATGAATGATTGACAAAATATCTTTCTGCCTTTTTAAGGGTTGGGTAAGCTGTCATTTCTTTTATGAAAGACTGCTTGAGTTTAGCCACTCACACTTGGTTTACTTCCTGGTGCCAAAATGATAGTTCATCTCATTTTTCTAGGGCAGACAGGGAAAACCCTGCTTTGGAACATGTGAACAAGCTTTGCCACATCTGAACAGATATTTTCTGAGACCCTCCTAACAAGAGAGGTTGAACCAAGATAATACAATGTCAATGCTGCATTTTAAAACTTTTACCAACAAACAAAACTTGAATGAAAAAGACCATAAATCTTAAGTTTTGTGTTCAGTGAATTATTACAAAGTAAAAACACCCATATAACCATCACTCATATCAGAATGGAGAATCACCACTATCCACATTTAGTGTATGACATGCATTCTCTGTTGAACAAACCTGTAGTTCATATATTTTATATTACTGCTAGTATTCCATGATATGAATATTATACAAGAGACTTGTTATTTTATTGCTATATTCTTGGAAATATACCAGGGATCAAATTGCAATTGAACTGTCAGACTAAAATTATACCAGAAAGACAGGAAAGATTTTATTCAAAACCATTGCAATAGAAGAATGATATTGAACTCAGCTTTTCTGGAATAAAAGGTAGAAGAGGTTTTAAACACTGGAGAGAGCTAATGAATAAGTACTAGAGTATATTAAGGAGGAAGTGAGTCAACTGGATTAGACCATCCAATTATTAATTGCCAAAACCTGAAGTTAGGCTTCTATTTTCTCACAGAGACTGGAGGGCAGAGCACTCTTTCTTGATGATTGATTACATGTTCAAGATACAACTCCCAAGTCCTTGAGAAAGATATGTCTGCATTGTAAAACTGGCAAGAAAATGGGAAAAAATTCACAGATCAAAGAGACCAAGAAAGAATGGACAATTTCAAGTTTTCTAACGTAAATATTCCAAGGAAAGGGAGGTCAGAGGCCTCTAGTCAAGAAATAACTTGCCTAAAGTTTACTCAAGCTGAGAGTCACCGTAAGGTGATCGTGGATGTTAAGATACATGTCAATTAAAATGGAATGATCATCCAAGTTTTCTAAAGGGTTAGTGCCACACATCCCAAAGTAGTGTATGAGAGCCAATAATAATAATTTTAGCTATTCTGACGAGTATATAAAGGTATCTCATTGCCTGTTTAGTTGTAACTTCCCTGATTTCTAGTAAAGCTAGCAACTTTGTACTATTATAGTGTCTAACCTGGTGTGCTTTTTCAATAGGATGCCTCTCTTTTCTTAAATTACAGTGTTTTCATATATCCTAGATAGGTTAGCTATGTGTATTATAAATATATTTCCCACTCTGTGGTTTGTATGTTCATGGTCTGAATGGTGACTTTTGACGTATCAAAATTAGGTTTAACAATACCAATATTTTCCTTCAAGTTTAGTGTTTTTTACATTCTGTTAAAAAAAATATGTTCCCCTACCTCTAGGCACCCCATATCCTAAGTACATTCTCTGATAGAGTCTTCTATATTATTCAGATAGGTCTGATTGTTCAGGTTCCTGCCATTCACATCTTGATCTCCACTCCACCCCCCTGGTGTATTCTTGGTGTGTGCTGAAAGACAGGGATAAACTCCATTGATTTCATACAGACATCCAATGGGTCTAATACCATGTTTTAAAAATCTCCTCATTCCCTGTTTCCTTGCCATAAATAAAGGGTTCATGCACAGTATCTGTATATACTTTAATAATAAAGATAATGCATCTGTACTTTCTGCAATGCTAACAGGGCCCTTAGTGTATTCTTGATCCTGTCTTGACTGCTTTATATTCATAAGTCTATATCCAATAGAGAAAGACACCCACCTTGATTTTATTCCTCAAGACCAACTTGGATATTTTGGTCATTTATATTTCCATATAAATTTTTCAGTCATCTTAGTGTCTTAGGAAGCTGTAAGCCTGGACTCATTCAATAAAATTTTTTTAATCCTGTAGAATATGACTTGACTGCTTCTGCTCCCACGATAGGGGCATTGATGTTTCAGTGTGGTCTGTCAATGTGTCATCCCCACTTGACAACATATGGCCCGTTTTCCTTAACCTATTCTTACTGTCCCTTCTCACTTATAGAAATACTGGAGATTAAAATTCCTTGTGTACTATATAAAATATGTGCTAATAATAACCTTATCCAACAAGCTTTTTCTGATTCCAAGCAATCAGAGCAATCACTCCCTTTGAAATTCAACAGCATACGTCTGTGTGCCAGGATGAGACAGGAGGACTGAGAGTTTGAGGCCAGCCTTAGCAACTTAGCAAGGCCCTAAACAAATTAGAGAGACCCTGGATCAAAATTTAAGAAATAAATAAATAAGCAGGGCTGGGATGTGGCTCAGTGGTTAAGCACCCCCTGGGTTCCATTCCTAGAACAAAGAGAAAGAATTAGAAAACTTGCAGTGGAATAACGTTTCATCTTAGGCTACCTACCAAGAATCACCTGTTGAAATGGTAACAAGGATTTTAATAAGCTACAAACATGATAAGGTTTTTTAGTACTCATATAGTTCACAGTGAATCACATCTCTCAACACAGCATTAAATAATCTCGTCCTGCTTTTAGGCTTCTCCATTCCAAAAACATCCATAATATATAGCGGAAAGAAAAATATCCTGAGGATCAGAAGAAACAATGATTTAGCAAATTAAATCCCTCTTCTGGAAAACACAAAGTCCCTGTCACCATTTTATGGAGGGTCCTTTCATCCTTCTCTTCCAAACAATAATAGCAGACTTCATGGAAAGCCATGCAGTATGGTCTCCATCTTTCTCAGTCCCTACTCTTTTTAAAGACATTTCCATTACTACTCTTTCTAAAGTATAAAATCTTACACTCTATCTTGGTTATTTGATATTTTGACACAGAAATCTTTATAATCAAATTTAATTTTTTCTTCATATACTTTTTTATTTTATTTATTCTAATTTGTTATACATGACAGCAGAACACAATTCAATTCATAGTACACATATAGAGCATAATTTTTCATGTCTCTGGTGGTATGCAAAGTAGAGTCACACCATTCGTGTCTTCATACAGGTACTTAGAGTAAAGATGTTCATCTCATTTAATTTTTTTGTTTTTTAATTGCTTGTTTTTCCAACTCTTCTAATCTCTAAATTCATGAATACTTTTACTCCCACTCAGTATGCACAATAATGACTGGCATATAAAAGAAACACATAATAATGTTACACTAATTCACAACTGCAGAATTTTTTGACTCTCATTCCATCTTACACATCATCCTGAATATTTCCCCAAACCATTGGTAAAGACAGACAGCATTGAGTGCAGAAAGTATGATGAAGAAACATAGTAAAAAAAATAAATAAATAAAAAGAAATAAATTATAGGTCATTAAAACTTCTTACACCCTTTAAGGTCTGTGGAGTAAAATTAAATATCTCTCAATGAAGGTCTAACAAGGAAAGGTAAAGTGGGGTTCCCAATGAGTCTAACATCTGTGTCAAGCACATGTTCCCCTCATTTCTTGCACCAGTTGCTATGTTCCAGTAAAGGAACACAAACATAGGATTGAAAGAATATTATAGTGGGAGAAAAAAAAAAACACGATATCAAATGATGAAGTCATAGGAAATAAATTGACTCTTCATGGCTATCAGGTATGTCATCTCTAAACGGTAATTAATGCCCTGCCAGAAACACAAAACCCAGTAACAATAGTAATACCTACTACATGATTTAAAAAACTGCAGTCCATGCTGTACTTTAGGTACATAAATAATGTATTTGGGGGGCAGAATCCTGACAAGGTGCGACTGTCACCACAGTGCATACAAACAAAAAAGTCGCCAAACAACATCTACTCCAAACATACGGAGAGTTTTACAAAGTGCCATGATTGCATTCTAGCAGAATAATGCCATATGTAACTATTTACATTTTAAGACACTCAAGAAAGATAAAATAAAAATTTTTGAATTTTTAAAAAAACTAAAAAAACAAATGACCAAGTTTGCAGGACTTAGCTCTGACTACCAGCACTGAGTTTCTCTTAATCTCATTGGTTATGATTTTTTACACTTATTCAAGTTTTAACAAAGAATATTGATTTCCTAGACATAACTGTAGGCATCATTTTCTGAATTTGATGGCTATATAATCCCCTACCATCTAAGTCTGAATTTCAAAATCTCATTCTTGTTGATGAGAACATTGAAATACTAAAATTTGACCAAAGATTTTGTAAGGTCTAATAATGAGATACACCGTAAAGAGAGAACACCATCTAAACTTCCGGGCTCCTGTCACCCTGTCCAGTGGTTTGGGCTTCATCACATGTTATCTCCCTCTGCGGTACAGTTAGAACCCTAGTCTATCTGCCAATAAGAAGCTTCTTCCTCTGCAACACCCTTCTGAATGAATCTTTGACCTCCTTATTTCTCAGGCTGTAGATAAGTGGGTTCAACATGGGAATCACAGCGGTGTAAAACACGGAAATCACTTTGTTGATATCCAGAGAGAAACTAGAGCCTGGACGAACATAGATGAAGAACAGAGTCCCATAAAGGATGGAGACAGCCGTCAGGTGGGAGGAGCACGTGGAGAAGGCTTTGCGCCTGCCCTCAGCAGAGCGGATCCTCAGGATGGCCACCACAATGCGAATGTAGGACACCAAGATGATCACACCACTGAGAACTCCAAGGGCTCCAGCCAAGGCAAAAAGCAAAATTTTATTGACCTGGGTATCCGCACAGGCCAAGGAAATAACAGGAAGAAGGTCACAGTAGAAGTGGTTGATGATTTGGGGACCACAGTAGGGTAGGCGAAAGGCAAAGGTTGTGTGGGTCATGGCGCTTATAAATCCCATGGCATAAGGCCCTGCCACCAGCTGCACACAGACACACTGGGACATGATGAGTGTATACAGCAAGGGCTTACAGATGGCTATGTACCGGTCATATGCCATGGCAGCCAGAAGGAAACATTCAGTCACTACGAACTGACCGAAAAACCATAACTGGGCAGCACAACCCAAGAAAGAGATCACTTTTTTCTCCACAAAGATGTCAGTCAACATCTTGGGGCCAGTGATGGAAGAGGAGCACGCATCCACAAAGGACAAATGGCTGAGAAAAAAGTACATGGGGGTTTGGAGTCGGGAATCCATCCTAATGAGAGTGATCATGCCCAGGTTTCCAAGGAGAGAACCCAGATAAACAAGGAGGAAGGTCAGGAAGAGGAGGACCTGGTACTCAAAGCAATTTGTTAGGCCTACGAAAAAAAATTCAGTCACCAAAGTTTGATTCCCATAATCCATTTTTTATTTAATCTGCTGAGAAAAAAATAAAACTTTTTTATATAATCCCTTGTAAGTAAAGACTTTTTAGTTTTGCATCTGAATTTTACTTTTACCTTTTAAAAGTTACACAGTATAAGCTGACAGCCAACTCTCCTGAGTTCTACTCTGGAGGACCTGCTAAGACTCTGCTAACCATCTGGATGCTTCTGAGTTATTTACTGAACCTCACTGGATTTAGTAAACAAAGACGATTTTTGTCCAGAATCAGAATTTGACAGCTAGAAGTGAACTCTGGAGGCTCTCTAAGGCAAGTCCTCTCACTTTTCCATGTTACTTATCCCAAAACACCCATTTCAAAAAAAAGATATTTCATGAAATCTATGAATTCAATGTGATATCTATAGTCACTTGGGATTAAGTATATGTGGGTATTAAGAATATATTCATATAGGAATACAACAACCAATGTAACTCCACATCATGTACAACCACAAGAATTGGAAGTTATACTCCACAAATGCATGATGTGTCAAAATACACTCTACTGTAATGTAGATCTAAAAAGAACAAATAAAATGGTTTTTTTTTTTTAATGTAACTTCTTTTCTACTCTCTTAGATTCTACAGAAATAGTAAAATTGTCCCAAAGGTAACTATACATGTCTCAGGGACAGGAGGGAAGGCTGAAACAAGGGAACTGAGTTTTGGAACAGGGATCAAACAACTCACAATCTCTCCTTTGGGATGCACTTTCTGATCCACCTCATTTCCTCATGTCATTGCAGTAGAAAATACCCATTAATCCAATTACTCTCCATTGAATTTTGAAGTCCATCAAAGAAGGGACCAATTCTTAAACACTGAGTGGCTGTTGTGACCCAATCATTGCTACTACATACTTGGGAGAGACAAATAAGTATTTGAAGAAACAAAGGGCATACCTGGGCATTAATCTGAGAGAAATAAAAACTTACATGCATGCAATAGCTTCACAAAACTTTTTACAGCTGCTTCACTTATATTATCAAAACCCTGAAACAATCTTAATGTCCTGCAACTGTTGAATGGTTACACTGTGACAACCATGAACACACTAAGGTGTACCAACACCTTGGGTGGATCTCAAGGGAGATATTTGTGGTGGTGACATAGCATGTCCTGACGGTGCTTATGTTTAAACAAATCCATACATGTGATAAAATGGTGTGGAACTATACACAAATATCATATCAGCATTATTTCCATGTTGCCAAAGATGTACTCACTGGTGAAACTGGACTTAAGACACCTGTGACCTCTGTGTGCTATCTTTGTGCATCTTCTGAATATGCAATGACTTCAAAATAAAAATTTGGAACAAAGAAAAAAGAACAAAAGATCTGGGAGAAGAAGGGAAAGGGAGGACACTGAAAAATGAAAGTTGAGGAAGGGCAGCATACATGTGGGGTTTGAAATTTTCATTACAATTTCAGTGGTGAAACCACAGAAGATATTTGTGAGAGTTCATATGGGAGACTAATACAAATAATGTAAAAACTCCCCCACCCTGGGTAAAGAAGACTTTAAAAAGGATTGTTGTCTGAATAGATAGGTAGATATACAGATATAGACATATAAATGTTGATTTTTTTAACAGTACTGAGAAGTGAACCCCGTGGTGCTCTACCACTGAGTGACATCCCGAGCCCTTTTAAATTTTTATTCTGAGACTAGTTCTAATTAAATTGTCCTGGCTGGCCTCCTGAGTAGCAGAGATTTCTCCTGTGTGCCTCTGTACCCTGATGACTAAGTGAACATTAATAAAATTTAAAAAACTACTGATTTCTTGTAGTATCAGAAACAATGGAACTTGGATAAGAAAAAACCTGTGATTAATCAGAAAAGCTACACCTCAGTAGGAAAATGTTTCAACATGTCATGTTCTCATTCATTCTACACATAGAAAAATAATTTCAAGTTCTTCATATTTTTAGTATTTACTTAAAAAGAAGATGGAAAGAAAATATTTTAAGTGACACAATAAAATTAATTCATGGAAAAACTACACAGTTGATAATAAAATATACACATCTTTGGGGTTTTTTTATTTGTTCTTTTTAGTTACATATCACAGTAGAATCTATTTTAATATATTTATACAAACATGGAATATATCTTATTCTAATTAGGATCCCAATCTAGTGGATGTACATGATAGTGAGATTTCACTGTGATGTATTTCTATAGGTACATAGGAAAGTTATGTCCAATTCATTCCCGTCTCTCCTATTCCTATCCCCCCTCCCTTCCTGTCATTCCCTTTTGTCTGATACACTGAACTTGTATTCTTCCACTACACATCTTTGAATACAATCGATTGACTCTGTAAAAAACAGGTAGTGTACTACATAAAAACTGATACTTATTACTTTTTTAAACTTGAAATTCTGTTGGAAATAATAACTGACAATTGTGAAAAAGGAAAACAAAAACCTATCAAACTATTTTTTTCCCCAGCTTTATGGTGAGTCAAAGATTTTAATAGACAAAAAACATCACCTTACTTGCTTATGTGACTTCAGGCATGAGTAGGAGCAGAATGAGCAAAGCATGTTCAGAGGATGCTTTCCTGTTCCCATTATGTAAGCTATGCATAGTGAAGAACAGGACCTGCAGAAGCCAAGTCCTCTTCATTCTCACCTTCTCTGAGCCCAAAAATCTTCCATCATATATCTCTAGGTCTATACCAGACCCCCAATTCAACCAAAATGCAGTTTGCTAAATCCATAACCAAAAACACCAAAGAATGCCGACTAAATTCTATTTGTACAGATTTGTTTCCCTGATGAGCTTAGTGATGGTGTTTTCAATCTTTCATAACAAATTTTTGCATACCAGGTCTTGTGGATGCAAATAAGAAAACAAGTTCACCTGCCTCTTTGAAGAAGCAAACTCTGGACTCTGCCTGTTTTTGTCAAACTGAATTACAAAACTAACCTGTTTCTGCTTCAAAAATGAATTACCCCAAAATGCAGACTTGTCCTTCTTCTATACTTATTCAGGTGTTCAGAAAGATAGTGCAGTGACACCATCTTCAAAACTAAGCCTTTAAGTAGCACCTTAAAAAAAAAAAAAAAAAAAAAAAAAAAAACAGTTCATGAACTAGTACTGCAAAGCACATACAAGAGATTTTTCAAAGACCTCTGATTAAATGGCAGTCAACTCCCCAAGGAAGCAGAAGCACAAGAGACTAGGTCTCATGGGAAAGATATTGATGTTATTTATTTTTTATCTTTTTAAATTTTTTTTAGTTGTAGTTGGACATAACACCTTTATTTATTTATTTATTTATTTATTTATTTATTATTTATTTATTTATTTTTACGTGGTGCTGAGTATTGAACCCACTGCCTTGCAAGTGTTAGGCAAGCTCACTACCACTGAGCCACAGCCCCATCCCATACTTGATGTTATTTTTAAGAAAATATTTTTGAAAGTTTTGAATCTACTGCAACTGTACATAATAAGATCATCTCCCTTGTAGACTACCTCTGCTTTAGAAATTCTAGTTTTAAGCCTTCAACAGTTACATAATGATGAGCCCTTAGCACCATGCAGACTTGAGAATTTTAAGAGAGCCCTGCTTTGGAGAAATTAGCATGACAAGGGGAGTCTCATGGTGCCCCATGGTAGGTATAGGAGTGCTTAGGTGGGTAAGCTTTCCAACACATCCTTAGAAAGTAAACAGAGAGTTTGAAAATAGTCTCCTAGAGGTGAGGTGACAAATCCCAAAGGAAGGCTAAGATATGAGGAAGTAAAATTAAAATGAACTGGGGTTTTCTTGAAGCAATAGGCATCTACAAATTTAGACATCTTTGACAGATAAAGGGCTGTCTACTTTGGCTATATAAAATTTCAAATTTTTAGTTTGAAAACAGATTTTTGCCTAAATTTGATTGTCATTAGGTAAAAGAATTTGAACTTTTTTTTTTCCTTTGGACCAGGGATTGAAATCAGGGGGACTTACCCACTGAGCCACATCCCTAGGCCTATTTAGAGACAGGGTCTCACTGAGTAGCTTAGGGCCTCACTAAGTTGCTAAGACTGACTTTGAACTTGCAATCCTTGTGCTTCAGCCTCCCAACAACTGGGGTTATAAGCACGTGCCACCATGCCCTAAAGAATTTGAGTTTTTGTGTTTGTAAATAATCAGAAGTCTTCCAAGTTGTTTCAGAAAACAGATGGTATGCATTCAGATAAAATTGTCACAAGACATTACTCTTGTCATTCTTGGTGTTTATCATATATGACACATTCTTCTAAGTGCTTTGAGAAATCTCCTTGTTGAAACAGCATGAGAACACAAGGAATAGATAAATAGAGGTATGGAATCCCCTACTTTAGCTTACTCAGTTCACTTTTTCTTCTTTAAGCTAGCAAAGCAGGATCCTACCTCAGAATCTTCAGTCTCCTTCATTTGTCTGCTTAAAATATTTTTCTCCCCATGTAGTGACAAAATTTACTTAGTCCTGATTTCATTCATGCTTCTGCTACAGTACACCTCATGAAGGGATTCTCAGAGCCAAGTTCAGTTTTTTTACCTAT
Organism: Tamias sibiricus; assembly: GCA_025594165.1. Taxonomy (NCBI): domain Eukaryota; kingdom Metazoa; phylum Chordata; class Mammalia; order Rodentia; family Sciuridae; genus Tamias; species Tamias sibiricus. The sequence continues at coordinate 17,457,653 of CM046657.1, read as the reverse complement.
GATCACTCTGTATCTACCTAGATTTTGAGCACCCTTTTAGAGTACAGTTGACCACACCCAAGAGTCATTGCCTTTCTGTCTCATTATCTAGTTCTATTTTTCTTTAGAGAAGTGATCATTACTTAACACTGAATTTTTATTGTATCTACCCACTTCATAAAAATAAGCATAGATTATAAAAGACTGTCTCTCCAGTTTCCAAATATTTTCTTTAAAAGTAAGTCTATAGTAACTATTTTTACAAAGGTTTTAAATAAATAAATGATTATAAAAGTATTGCTACAGGAAGAAGAGTTAGGAGATTAATATAACTTCTTTCAGAAGTTTGATAATGAAAAACTCTTCTGAGATTAGAAATAGCATTACTGCTATTTCCTTGAGATGCACTTTTAGGAAACTCGAGCCTGACAGGACAGGATTTTGATTTGTGAAGGACAAAGAAGGAGTTGAGCCAAGATTGATTTCTAAGTGCCACAATTGTTTTCAGAACTGTTCCTCTACATCTTCCTTGACTTCAATGACACTTGTTCCTTGCTTTTGTCCTCCTATGGCTTCTGTAATTTGTTTGTACCAAGATCATGAGTGACCCAAGAGATGTAGAGTTTGTCTCAACACACAGACCATGGGGTTTCAGAGGTCCCAGTGGAGCTCCCATTTCTTCAGAAAAGACCTAAGTTTTCTTTGGGCTAGCCTATGCTTTGCTGTCTTTCTTCATTCCTTGCCTGACCTTGTGTCCTCTGAGAGTTCCAGGAAGATAGACACAGGGATATATATCCAGATAACATTCCAGGAAAAGATTGCAGCCCAACTAGGGGATGTGCAACAGAAATTACTGTATAGTGTGACCTCACCTCTGTAGATCCAAGATGAGTTGTTGATTTTTAAATTCATTGAGCTTTTAAAGTCTTTGTTAGGATGGATTCCTGACTCCTAAGCTTCTTACATGCCAGTCTGATGCTACTTTTTAAGCTCTTATTGACAATAATGGCAGTCTTTACAGAAAGTTGCACAAATCTTAGGTACATTGCTCAGTAAATTACTAGAAAGTCAACACATGTATGTAGCCTCCAGCCACATAAGAAAATAGAGCATCACCACCAACAGCATCAAATGAATTATTTTGTGTGTGAAATTCATCTTTTGTTAAATAAATCTGTAGTCTGTGAGTTGTTATTGCTGATAGTATTTCATTATATGAATATCCCACAGATGATTTACATATTATTTTTTCTATAGTATTTGAGTTCTCCAGATTTTATCCATTGTGATTTTTTCTCAATAAGCATCCATATATACATCGTTGGTAAACGTGAGCATGCATTTATTTTGGGAATATCCCTGGAATCACATCATTTGGTTGAACTGTCAAATATAAATTGCACCAGACTAAGTTAAATAGGCAAGGAAAGTGTCTTTATTCAAAACAATTATAAAGGTGAATGTAATGGTTAATCTGAATTTTCAACTTGATTGGACTAAGAGATGCCTAAGATTAAGAAGATGCAGGGTGTCTCAATAGGGGTGTTTCTAAGAATGATTGGCATGTGGAACAGTACATGGAAGCAGAGTCCCACTCCAAGTGTGGGCAGTATCTCCAATAGGTTAGAGGGTTGGATGGAACAAAAGTTGGAAGAACAAGGAAGCAGCAGCTGACACAATTCTTGATTCTTCTTGAACAGGTTCTTGATAGTTGTGATCAGCTGAGACCATCATACTCCATCTCCTTCACTCTTCCACATCAGACTCTGCCCAGTGACTCTCCAGGGAGTTTGCAGGCCTTCAATCCTAGACCGGAGCTGTGTCATTGATTCCTCTTGTTCTGATGCTTCAGCTTCTCAGACTGATCAGTTACTGGTTCCTCCAGCTCTCTGGAGTAATAGTAAACTCACTTCCACTGGAACCAAGCTAGACATTTTTTCTGCTGGAGAGAGCTACCAAAAAAAAAAAAAAAAAATGCTGAAGAATAATGCTAGGGTGGCAGGGTGGTCAATGCAATTAGGCCATCTCTTTGTTACTTTCCAAAAACAAGCTAGACTTACATTCCCACAGAGACCAAAAGATAGGGGCCTGACCTTTCTTGATTATGTATTAAGAGACAGGTCCCAAGTCCTTGAGAAAGATATTTCTGGATCATAAAAGCGACAAGAGAATGGAAGTTTACCATATATATATATATATATATATATATATATATATATATATATACATATATATATATATACATATATATATATATATACTGATTTTTATTTCTTAATGTAAATGCCCTATAGAAAATGGTGGTTCAGGGCCATAGTTAGTATGAAAATTGTCAAGCTAAGTGCCACTGTTAGGCAGACTTGGTCGATGGGATACGTGCATGTTAAAATGGAATGATAATGCAGGTTTTTCAAAGGCTAGGACCACATACTAAAAAACTAGTGCCCTAGTGGGAATAACTATAATTTTTACCATTCTGATGAGTATGTGATGGTATCTCATTTCATGTTTAATTGTCATTTCCCTGATTTCTAGTGAAGTTGAGCAATTTTGCAATATTCAATTGTTCAGATTGGTTCTACTTTTCCACTGAATTGTCTGTCTTTATTTTTTAAATTATAGCATAATTTACACATCCTATATATAAGTCACTCATGTGAATTGTAAATATGTTTTCCCACTCTGGGGTGGCATGTTCGTGGTCTTAAAGGTGACTTTCAATGTATCAAAATTGGATTTAACATGGTTCAGGATATCAATATTTTCTTTCAAATTAGTGTTTTTTTTTTTTTACTCTGTCTGAAAAACGTATTTCTCTACCTCTAAGCACTACCACAGATCTTAAATACATTCTCTGATAGTGTCTTCTTCATGATTTAGGTCCCTGCCATTCCATCTTGATTACCACTCCACCTGGTGTGTTCTTGGTGTGTGCTGAAAGACAGGGGTAAATTCCATTTATTTCATGCAGAAATCCAATGGGTTTAATACCATGGTTTAAAAATCCCATTATTCCCTATTACCTTGCCGTAAATAAAGTGTTTATGCACAGTATCTGTATGTACTCTAATAATAAAGAAAATGCATCTGTACTCTCTACAATGCTAACAGGCTCCTTAATCTATTCTTGATCCTGTCTTGATTGCTATAGTTTCATAAGTCTATATAGAGTAGAGAAAGACCCCCCACCTTGATTTTATACCAACTCTTCTAATATCTAAATTCCATGAACATTTTTATTCCCACTCAGTTTGCATAATAATGACTGTCACAAGTAGAAACACATAATAACATTAAAATGATTCACAACTGCAGTCTTCTTTAACTCCCATTACCCCTTACATGAATACCATCATCCTGAATTTTGCTATTTAAATCATTGGTAAAGACAGACAGCATCCTGTACAGTAAGCATGGTAAAGAAACAAGGTTAAAAAATATTCTTGCCGAGCACAATGATGCATACCTGTAATCCAAGTGGCTCCAGTGGCTCTGGAAGCTGAGGCAGGAGGATGGTGAGTTCAAAGCCAGCCTCAGCAAAAGTAATGCACTAAGCAACTCAGTGAAAACCTGTCTCTAAATAAAGTACAAAATAGGGCGAGGGACGTGGCTCACTGGTCAAGCGCCCCTGGGTTCAATTCCTGGTACCTCCCTAAAATAAATGCTAGAACATTAAGACTTCTTGCACTTCAAGTTCTGTGAACTAAAATTAGATGCCTCTCAATGAAGGTCTACAAAGAAAAGGCAGAGCAGGAATCTCAACAAGTCTTACATCTGTATCAAGTACATGTTCTCCTCATTTCTTGCATCAGTTGCTATGTTCCAGGAAAGGAACACAGAAATAGGATTGAAGAATATTATATTGGGAGAAAAATAAACATCAAATCTAATGACAAGTTCATAGGATATAGAATGACTCTTAATGGCTATCAGGTTAGTGATCTTTAAAATGGTAAATAATGCCCTGCCAGAAACACAAAAACCAATAACAGTAGTAATACCTACCACATTATTAAAGAACTGCAGTGCATGCCCTAGTTCATGCACATAAATCATATACTTGGGTGGCAAAATCCTAACAAAGTGCTACTATTACCACAGTATATACAAAGTAAAATGTCTTCAAAAAACATCAACTCCGAACATACAGATAGTTTTACAAAGTGCCATGGTTGCAGTCTAACAGCATAACACCATTTGTTAACATTTTACATTTAGAAAGATTTAAAAAATAAAAAGACCAAGCTTGCAGGACGTGGTTCTGACTACCAGCACTGAGTTTCTCTTAATCTCATTGGTTATGATTTTTACATTTATTCAGGTTTTAACAAATAATATTGATTTCCTAGACATAACTGTAGGCATCATTTTCTGAATTTGATGGCTATATAATCCCCTACCATCTAAGTCTGAATTTCAAAATCTCAATCTTGCTGATGAGAACATTGAAATACTAAAATTTGACCAAAGATTTTGTAAGGTCTAATAATGAGATACACCGTAAAGACAGAATATCATCTAAACTTCCGGGCTCCTGTCACCCTGTCCAGTGGTTTGGGCTTCATCACATGTTATCTCCCTCTGCGGCACAGTTAGAACCCTAGTCTATCTGCCAATAAGAAGCTTCTTCCTCTGCAACACCCTTCTGAATGAATCTTTGACCTCCTTGTTTCTCAGGCTGTAGATAAGTGGGTTCAACATGGGAATCACGGCGGTGTAAAACACGGAAATCACTTTGTTGATATCCAGAGAGAAACTAGAGCCTGGACGAACATAGATGAAGAACAGAGTCCCATAAAGGATGGAGACAGCCGTCAGGTGGGAGGAGCACGTGGAGAAGGCTTTGCGCCTGCCCTCACCAGAGCGGATCCTCAGGATGGCCACCACAATGCGAATGTAGGACACCAAGATGATCACACCACTGAGAACTCCAAGGGCTCCAGCCAAGGCAAAAAGCAAAATTTTATTGACCTGGGTATCCGCACAGGCCAAGGAGATAACAGGAAGAAGGTCACAGTAGAAGTGGTTGATGATTTGGGGACCACAGTAGGGTAGGCGAAAGGCAAAGGTTGTGTGGGTCATGGCGCTTATAAATCCCATGGCATAAGGCCCTGCCACCAGCTGCACACAGACACACTGGGACATGATGAGTGTATACAGCAAGGGCTTACAGATGGCTATGTACCGGTCATATGCCATGGCAGCCAGAAGGAAACATTCAGTCACTACGAACTGACTGAATAACCCAAACTGGGCAGCACAACCCAAGAAAGAGATCACTTTTTTCTCCACAAAGATGTCAGTCAACATCTTGGGGCCAGTGATGGAAGAGGAGCACGCATCCACAAAGGACAAATGGCTGAGAAAAAAGTACATGGGGGTTTGGAGTCGGGAATCCATCCAAATGAGAGTGATCATGCCCAGGTTTCCAAGGAGAGAACCCAGATAAACAAGGAGGAAGGTCAGGAAGAGGAGGACCTGGTACTCAAAGCAATTTGTTAAGCCCACGAAAAAAAATTCAGTCACCAAAGTTTGATTCCCATGATCCATTTTTGATTTAATCTGCTGAGAAAAAAATAAAACTTTTTTATATAATCCATTGTAAGTAAAGACTTTTTAGTTTCGCATCTGAAATTTTCCTTTTTTTTTTTTTTTTTTTTTTTTTTTTTTAATTTACACAGCATTGGCTGACAGGCCACCATCTGAGTTGTACCCTGGAGGTCCTGCTAAGTCTCTGCTAACCATCTGGGTGCTTCTGAGTTATTTACTGAACCTCACTTGGTACTTCAGTGTCCTTTATAGTTAAAATATAATTTGGGGCAGGGGGCCTTGGTGTCGTAGTTCAGTTGTAGAGCACTTGCCTAGCATGCGTAAGGCACTGGGTTTAACTCAGCACCACAAAAAATAAATAAGTACATATAATAAAAAGTTATTTAAAAAAAGATGATTTTTGTCCAGAATTGAAATTTTACAGCTAGAAGTGAACTCTGGAGGATCTCTAAGGCAAGTCCTCTCACTTTTCCATCTTACTTATCTAAAAAAAACCCCTTTTCAGACAAATGGACATTCCATGAAATCTGTATCTACACTGGTATCTACACTCACTCTAGATTAAGTATATATACATATTAACAGTGTAACCTCCTTTCTGCTGTCTTAGATTTTATAGAAACAGTCAAGTTGCACAAAAGACAACTATAGATGTCTCAGACACAGGAGTGAAGGGTGAAACAAGGGAACTGACCTTTGGGGCAGGATCAAACAACTCACAGTCTCTCCTTTGGGACACACTTTGTAATATACTTCATTCCCTCAGGTTACTGCTATAAAAAATATTCATTAATACAATTACGCTCCACTGAATTTTGAAGTCCATCGAAGAATGGATCGATCAACTTTTATTACTGAGGGGTGTGGTGACCCAATCATTGCTACCAGGTACTTGGGAGAGACAAACAAATATTTGAAGAAACAAAGGGCATACCTGGGCATTAATCTGAGAGAAATAAAAACTTATGTTCACACAATTAATGTACAGAACTTTTTATAGATGCTTCACTTATATTATCAAAAAACTTGAAACAACCCTGACATCCTGCAACTGTTGAATGGTTACACTGGACATTGCTTGGTGGCAACAATGAACACACTAAGGTATACCAACACCTTGGGTGAATCTCAAAGGAGATATTTGTGGTGGTGACATACCACATCCTGACTATGGTTATGTTTAAAAACAAATCTGTGCATGTGATAAAATGGTGTGGAACTATACACACATATCATACCGGCATTATTTTCCAGGTTTTTAAATTTGCACTACAATTGCTAGAGATGTACTCACTGGTGAAACTGGACATAGTTACTGGCAACCTCTGTGTGTTATCTTTGCACATCTTGTGAATATGCAATAACTTCAAACTAAAAATTTAGAACAAAGAAAAAGGAATGAAAGATCACAGAGAATAGGGTGAAGGGAGGACACTGAAAACAGGAAAGTTGTGGAAGAGCAGCATGTTTGTGGGGCCTTGAAATTTTCATTACAATTTCAATGGCAAAACCACATAAGATACTAATGAGATTTGATATGGGAGACTATAGAAAATAATGTAACAAATCCCTCCCCCAATAAAAAAGATTTTAAAAAGGATTATGTCATCTAAATAGATAGATAGGTAGAGATACAAATATAGATAAGATATAGATACAGATATAGATATAAATTGATTGTTTTTACCCTCTAGGGAGTGAACTCAGTCCACTGAGTTACATATCAAGCCCTTTCATTTTTTCATTCTGAGACAAGTGCTCATTAAATTGTCTTGGCTGGCCTCTCAAATAGCAGGAACTGTTCCCATGTGCCACTGCACCCTGCTGGCTAAATGAACATTAATGAAAAGAAAAATTACTGATTTCTTGAAGTATCAGAAGCAATGGAACTTGGACAAGAAAAATCCTGGGGAGATATAATTTAAGACTAATCAGAAAAGCTATATCTGAATAGTAAAATGTTTCAACATGTCATGTTCTCATGTGTTCTGTACATAGAAAATAATATCAAGTCCTTCATATTTTTAGTATTTAATTTAAAAGAGGATGGAAAGAAAACATTTTAAATGACACAATGAACTTAATCCGTGGAAAAAGTATACATAGTTGACATTAGAATATACTCATCTTTGGGGGTTTTTTATTTGTTCTTTTTTGTTATGTATCACAATGGAATATATTTTGATATATTTATGCAAGCATGAAATTTATCAATATTCTAATTAGGATCCAAGTCTTGTGGATGTACATGATGGTGAGATTCACTGTGATGTATTCATATAGGAACATAGGAAAGTTATGTCCAATTCATTCCCTTGTCTCTCCTATTCCTATCCCCCTCCCTCCCCATCATTCCCCTGTGTCTGATTCACTGAACTTGTATTCTCCCTCTACACATATTTTAATACAACTAATTGTTTCTGTAAAAAAAAAAAAGGTAATGAACTATATGTAAAACTGATACTGAATTGTGAAGAAAAAAAAAAATATTAAGATATTTTTTCCCCAGATTTAGGTGAGTCAAAGATTTTAATAGTCAAAAAAAAAACACCATGTCACATGTTCATGTGACTTCGGGCATGAGCAGGAGCACAATGAGCAAAGCATGTTCAGAGGATGCTTTCCTGTTCCCATTATTTAAGCTATGCATAGTGAAGATCAGGACATGCAGAAGCTGAGTTCTCTTCATTCTCACCTTCTCTGAGCCCAAAAATCTTCCATCAAACATATCAATGTCTATGCCAGACCCCCAATTCAACCAAAATGCAGATTGTTAAATCCATAACCAAAACCACCAAAGAAAGCAGACTGAATTCTATTTGTACAGAATTGTTTCCCTGATGATCTTAGTGATGATGTTTCCCATGTTTCTTAACATATTTTTGCATACCTGGGCTTGCGGATGCAACTTAGAAACCAAGTTCACCTGCCTCTTTGAAGAAGCAAACCCTGCCTTTGTCAAACTGAATTACAAAACCAATATTGTTTCTGCTCTGAAAATGAATTACCCTGAATCAAAGACTTGTCCATCTTCTGTACTTCTTCAGGTATTCAAGAAAATAGTGCAGTGATACCATCTTCAAAACTAAGCCTTACAGTAACATCTTTAAGAACAGTTCATTAACTAATGCTGCAAAGCACACACAAGAGATTTTCCAAAGACCTCTGACTAAATTGCAACCAACTCCCCCAAGGAGGCATAAGCTCAGGAGATCAGGTCTCATAGGGAAGATATTAATGTTATTTTTGAGAGTTTTGAATCCAATGCAACTGTACATAAGATCATCTCCCTTGTAGACTACCTCTGCCTTAGAAATTCTAGCTTTAAGCCTGCATAATGATGAACCCTTAGCACAGTGCAGATTTGAGAATTCTAAAAGAGAGCCCTGCTTTGGAGAAATTAGCATGACAAGGGGAGTCTCATGGCACTCCATGATAGGTACAGGAGTGCTTAGGTGGGTAAGCTTTCAAACAGCTCCTTAGAAAGAGCATACAAACAGTGTTTTGTAAAAAGGTGCTCTATATGTGTATTAGGAATTGTAATACATGCTACTGTTATATATACAACAACTTCGAATTAAAAAAAAAAGAAAGTAAACAAAGAGTTTGAAAATAGTCTCTTGGAAGTGATGAATCTCGAAGAAAGGCTAAGATGGAAGTAAAATTAAAATAAACTGGAGTTTTCATGAATCAGTGGGCATCTAGAAATTTAGACATCTTTGACAGATAAAGGGCTGTTGTCCACTCTGGCTGTCTAAAAATTTCAAATTTTTAGTTTGATAGCATAGAGTTGAGCCTAAATTTGATTGTCATTAGGTAAAAGAATTGAATTTTTATTTTTTCCTTTGGACTGGGGATTCAACTCAGGGGCACTTACCCAGTGAGCCACATCTCTAGCCCTGTTTTGTATTTTATTTAGAAACAGGGTCTCACTGAGTTGCTTAGGGCCTCACTAAATTGCTGGGGCTGGCTTTGAACTCCTGGTTCTCCTGCCTCAACTCCTGAGCTGCTGGGATTATAGACATGTGCCACAGCACCAAGCAAGGATCTGAATTTTGCTGGGCAAGGTGGCCCACACCTGTAATCCCAGTGGTTTGGGATGCTTGGGCAGGAGCATCAGGAGGATCAGGAGTTCAAAGCCAGGCTCAGCAAAAGTGAGGTGCTAAGCAACTCAGTGAGACCCTGTCTCTAAATAAAATACAATACAGGGCTGGGTATGTGGCTCAGTGGTTGAGTACCCCTGAGTTCAATCTCCAGTACCCCCCTCAAAAAAGAATCTTAATTTTTGTGTTTGTAAATAATAAGGAGTCTTCCAAGTTGTTTCAGAAAACAGATGGTATGCATTCAGATAAAATTGCCACAGGATATTACTCTTGTCACTCTTTGTGTTTATCCTATATGACACATTCTTCTAAATGCTTTGAGAAATCTCCTTGTTAAAACAGCATAAGAACTCAAGGAACTTTTTCTTTTTTAAACTAGCAACGCAGTATCCTACCTCAGAATCTTCAGTCTCCTTCTTCCTTCTGCGTAAAATATTTTTCTCTGCATGTAGTCACAAAATTTACGTCCTGATTTCATTCATGGTTCTGCTACAGTACACCTCATGAAGGGATTCTCAGAGCCAAGATCAGTTTTTTGACCTATGATCACTCTGTATCTACCTAGATTTTGAGCACCCTTTTAGAGTACAGTTGACCACACCCAAGCATCATTACCTTTCTGTCTCATTATCTAGTTCTATTTTTCTTTAGAGAAGTGATCATTACTTAACACTGAATTTTTATTGTATCCACCCACTTCATAAAAATAAGCATAGATTATAAAAGACTGTCTCTCCAGTTTCCAAATATTTTCTTTAAGTCTACAGTAACTATTTTTACAAAAGTTTTAAATAAATAAATGATTATAAAAGTATTGCTACAGGAAGAAGAGTTAGGAGATTAATATAACTTCTTTCAGAAGTTTGAAAATGAAAAACTCCTCTGAGATTAGAAAGGCATTACTGCTATTTCCTTGAGATGCACTTTTAGGAAACTCGAGCCTGACAGGACAGGATTTTGATTTGTGAAGGACAAAGAAGGAGCTGAGCCAAGATTGAATTCTAAGTGCCACATTTGTTTTCAGAACTGTTCCTCTACATCTTCCTTGACTTCAATGACACTTGGTCCTTGCTTTTGTCCTCCTATGGCTTCTGTAATTTGTTTGTACCAAGATCATGAGTGACCCAAGAGATGTAGAGTTTGTCTCAACACACAGACCATGGGGTTTCAGAGGTCCCAGTGGAGCTCCCATTTCTTCAGAAAAGACCTAAGTTTTCTTTGGGCTAGCCTATGCTTTGCTGTCTTTCTTCATTCCTTGCCTGACCTTGTGTCCTCTGAGAGTTCCAGGAAGATAGACACAGGGATGTATATCCAGATAACATTCCAGGAAAAGATTGCAGCCCAACTAGGGGATGTGCAACAGAAATTACTGTGTACTGTGACCTCACCTCTGTAGATCCAAGATGAGTTGTTGATTTTTAAATTCATTGAGCTTTTAAAGTCTTTGTTAGGATGGATTCCTGACTCCTAAGCTTCTTACATGCCAGTCTGATGCTACTTTTTAAGCTCTTATTGACAATAATGGCAGTCTTTACAGAAAGTTGCACAAATCTTAGGTACATTGCTCAGTAAATTATTAGAAAGTCAACACATGTATGTAGCCTCCAACCACATGAGAAAATAGAACATCACCACCACCATCATCAAAAGAATGTATTTTGTGTGAAATAAATAAATTATGATAAATAAATCTGTAGTCTATAAATTGTTAATACTGATAGTATTTCATCATATAAATATTTCACAGATGATTTACATATTATTTTGTCATTAGGAATTTGAGCTTTTTTTCCAGATTTTAACCATTATGAGTTTTTCTCAATACGCATCCTTATGTATATCTTTGGTAAATGTGAGCATGCGTTTATTTTGGGAATATGCCTGGGAATCACATCATTTGGTTGAACTTTCAAATATAAATCACACCAGAGTTAAATAGGCAAGGGAAATTGTCTTTATTCAAAACAATTATAATGGTGGATATAATGGTTAATCTGAATTTTCTACTTGATTGAATTAAGAGATGCCTAAGATTAAGAAGATGCTGGGTGTCTCAGTGGGGGTGTTTCTAAGAATAATTGGCATGTGGAACAGTAGATGGAAGCAGAGTCCCACTCCAAGTGTGGGCAGTATCTCCAATAGGTTAGAGGTTTGGATGGAACAAAAGTTGGAAGAACAAGGAAGCAGCAGCTGACACAATTCTTGATTCTTCTTGAACAGGTTCTTCATTGTTGCTGTGATCAACTGAGAACATCAGACTCCAGCTCCTTCACTCTTCCACAGCAGACTCTGCTCAGTGACTCTCCATGGAGTTTGCAGACCTTCAATCCTAGACTGGAGCTGTGTCATTGATTCCTCTTGTTCCGAAACTTCAGGTTCTTAGACTGAGCAATTATTGGTTCTACCAGGTCTCCTGTCTGCAGACAGCTATTGTAGGACTATGCAGCTCTGGTTATGTAAGCCAATCAAATAAATCAAACAGGAGATTATATATACTATATGTGTAGCATAATATATAATAATATAATATAAATTATAATATATATAATAATATATGATACATAATCTCCTGTTTGATATATATGTATGCATGTGTGTGTGTGTGTATACACACAAGTTTATATATATATATATATATATATATATATCTGTATATATATATATATATAAAATCTTGGTTATGTTTCTCTAGAGAATACTAATACTTTGGAGTAATAGTAAACTCACTTCCACTGGAACAAGGCTAGACTTTTTAGCTGCTGTAGAGAGCTACCAAAAAGTGCTGAAGAATATTGCAGGGGTGGGGGGGAGAGTGGTCAATGCAATTAGGCCATCTCTTTGCTACTTTCCAAAAATTGAAGTTAGACTTACATTCCCACAGACACCAGCAATTAGAGGCCTGACCTTTCTTGATTATGTGCTCAAGAGAGAGTTCTTGAGTCCTTGAGAAAGATATTTCTGGATCATAAAACTGACAAGAGAATGGGAAATTTATTTTTTAGAGATAATGTATTTATGATTTTGATTTCTTAAAGTAAATTACCTAAAGAAAATGGTGGCTCAAGGCCATAGTCAGTATAAAAATTGTCCAAAGTTTAGCCAAGCTGAGGGGCATTGTAAAGCAGCCTTGGTCAGTGAGAGATGTGAATGTTAAAACAGAGTGATAATACAGGCTTTCTGAAGGCTAGGACCCCATACTAAAACTTAGTGTCCTAGGGCAATAATTACAATTTTGGTCATTCTGATGAGTATGTGATGGTATCTTATTGCATGTTTAATTGTCATTTCTCTGATTTCTAGTAAAGTTGAGCAACTTTGCAATATTCAATTGCTTGGCTTGGTGTACTTTTCCACTAGATTCTCTGCCTTTATTTTTTAAATTATAGTATAATTTACATATCTTAGATATGTCACCTATGTGCATTGTAAATATGTTTTCCCACTCTGAGGTTCCATGTTTATGATCTTAATGGTGACTTTTGATGTATCAAAATTTGGTTTAACATGGTGCAGTTAACCAATATTAGCCTTCAAGTTCAGTGAATTTTGTACTCTTTTTAAAACCTGTTTTTCTAAGAGAAGGTCTTAACACATATGGCTAATATGTTCTCTAATATTAAACTCTACATGCTTCATGTTCTTCACTTTCATATATCAATGTCAAGTTCAACTGGAAATAATTTTTGTTGTCTGATAGGATACAAATCCATTTATTTTCATATAGACATACTGAACACTCTGCTTTGTAATCCTGTTTTCTGACTAACCTTGCCAGAAATAAAGAATTCATGTATGGCATTTATTTGTTCTTTAATAATAAAGCTATTAGCATACATTAGCTAATGCATCGGTACTCTTCTCTGCACAGTCCCATTGAGGCCTTTTCTCTATTCTCGATCTTGTCTTAACCAGTACATATTTGTAAATCTATATCTAGAAAAGGAAGACATCCCTCTTTGATATTATTTTAGTCCTTTGTATTTTCATATGAACTTCAGAGTCATCTCAATGTCTTAGGAAGATCTAAGCCTGGACTCATTCAATATTGCATTTTTAATCCTAAGGAACATGACTTCACAACTTCTACTACCACTATAAGGACACTATATGTTTCAGCCTGGCCTGGCCATGTGCCACCCCACACAGGAAACATACAGCCCTTTTTTCTAGTCTGACATTCCCTTCTCAATTATGGAGGTAGTAGAAATCAAAATTCCATGAGGACTATGAGGGACATGTTAGTTATAACTCTATCCAGATAACCTTTCCTGATCGCCTGCCATCAGAACATCCAATCCCTTTGAAATGCAGCAGCACCTCTTCCTCTCTTCTCTCCCTTAGACATCACCATGTATTACCATTCTCTATTTGAGCTTGATTTTCTTTGCTAGACAATACTCCCACTGAGCAAAGATCATATTTTAATGGTTTCAACAGGCAGTGTCAGAAGTCCTACTATGTATAAGCTTCTATGTTTCAAGTTGTTGAGCAAATGAATATGATAATTACACAAATTATCCTACAGTCAGAAAAATGTTTCTGTATTTTTCAAATTAAAATGAAAGAACTTTAAATAAAACAAAGAGGGAGGAGGGCAGGAAGGGGAGAAGAGGATAGGAATAGTGGTAGAATGCATTATCCATCATTACCCTAAATGCATGTATGAAGACACAATTGTTGTAAAAATACTTTATATAAAACCAGCAACTTGAAAAATTGGGCTCTTTATATGTAATGTGAGATGAAATGTACTCTGCAAGCATGTACAACAAATTAGAATAATAAAAAATTAAAACAAATTAAAAATAAAAAAATAAATACATTTAAATAAAGAGAAAGTGATTATCAGAACACATTTGCAAACACTTTCTCATGTGTTTTTCTTTTGCCTTAGATGATTATCTCTGATAGCTTTACACTAAAATCTTATTAGTTGAGGAGTTTTATATAATTTTTTATGATTTGGATATTAGGAGTTATGGTTTTGATATAAGGTGTTCCCCAAAATGTTTCTGTATTAATGCATAACTATTCAGAGGTAAAGTGATTAGATTATGAGAGCTGTAACCTAATTGGTTCATCCTAGTTTGAATGGACTGACTGGGTGGTAACAGTAGGCAGGTGAGGCATAGCTGGAAGAGATGGATCTCTCTCTCTCTTTCCCTCTCTCTCTATCTCTCTCTCTCTCTCCCCCTCCCTCTCTCTCTCTTCCCTCCCCTTTTCCTGGCTGTCATGTCCTGATCTGCATTCCTCTTTCTCACTCTTCCACCATGATGTTCTGCTTCACCTCTGGGGCCAGAGCTACAGAACTGACTGATTTTGGAATGTACTTCTGAAACCATGAGCCAAAATAAACTATTCCTCCTCTAGTTGTTCTTTTCAGGTCTTCTGATCACATTCATGAAGAGATGACTAAAACCTGAGGTGTCCTGGAAAAGCTTCTTTGATGATGCAGGAATATTTGGAGGTGAAATAACTGGATTGTGAGAGCTACAACCTGGTCTGTCCATCCAGTTTAAAAAGACTAGGTGATAAACTATAAGCAGCTGGGCAAGAGTGGAGGAGGTGGGTCACTAGGGGCATGCCCTGGAAGAGTATGTATTCCTTGTGGCGCCTTCCCCTTCCCTTCCTCTCTGCTTCCTGGCTGCCATGAGGTAAGCAGTGCTCCTCCACCATGCCCTTCCACCATGATGTTCTGCCTCACCTTGGACCCAGAGCAATGGACTTGGCTGACCATGGGCTAAACCTCTGAAACCATGAACCAAAATAAACTTTTTCACCCCTCAGTTGTCTTGTCAGGTATCTTTGATCACAGAAATGCAAAATATTATTCAAATGTTATGTTCAATTCTGACTTTCTAAATAATCTACTTATAATTTTAGTTTGGAAGAATAAACAAATGAGAATCTAGAGATATTCAGACCCTGGGCACAGAAATAAAGGGTAAGTTTTATTCCCACCAAATGACCTTCCACCGATTACCATGATGAGACCTTGCCTCTGGAGGATTCTAAGTGACCTCAAATGTCAATTCCTCCATTTTGTAGATCCATTTTGTAGATGTGTTGACCGGAAGGAAGTGACTCCAGTCCTCTGAAGCCCCAAGTTCTCCAGCTATAAAGTAGAACTAATAATTCACTACAAATGGGAGCTAAAGACCCAACGAACTTGTTAGTACAACATGTAGTTGATGTATATGATCCTCAGCAAATGTATGATTAAATCATTACTTAGTGCTTCTGAAAATAAGATAGAGGCATATAAACAAACACGCAAAAGCATCAAAACTATAGAAACATATGCACAAACTGAAAGAAACATATATACAAACTTACATTTCATGAATCAGCAAGGGCATGTTTAAAGGTCAATTATTCTCCTTACTGGGCAATTACTTGTTTTTGAAATACTTATTGAGGAGAATTGAACATCGGTGTGATTGGTAGAATTTCCATAATGGCCCTGCATAGGTGACCTAGAATCTGTCAACGTGATGTTATTCACATCATTTTATTATGTTATATGGCCCAACTAACTTTAGAAAGAAGATTATCCTGGAGTAGGTCCAGAGCTTTCTCCAGTTGATAGGAGAAAAGTCAGAGAGTCTCAAAGTGTGAGAAGAACCACATGTGTGCTGATGGAGTCTCACGAGAAGCATTGTGGGCAACGCTAAGTGATCCACAGAGGCCACTGGCTGACAGCTGTTGAGGAATAGTCAGTCACCTTGGTCTTGCAACCCCGAGGACTGAATTTTGTCAACCAATCAAATGAGCTTCAAAACAGATTCTCACCCAACACCCCCAGAAAGGTGTCTAAGCCAACCAACACACTGATTTCAGTCTTGTGAGACCCTGATCATAGAGGCAGTGATGAGGTTCCCAGACCCCTGACCCAAAGAAACCATGAAGTAGTAAATTTGGGTCATTTTAAATTACTGTGTTTGTGATAATTTGTAAAGCAAACATAGAAAACTACTGCATTCCACATTTTAGTCCTTTAAATGGAAACAGACTTATTACGAACAACAGAAAAGAATTCTGAACAGCTCACAGCACACTGCCTGGGATATTGTGAAAGTTAAGTTAATGGAAATTATTAAAAATATTATTCAACAAATGGAATTGGATTAGCTGATCATCAAAATATAGTAATTTTAAAAGGAGCTGGATCCTCAACTAATATTTAAATATAAATATATTCCTAATTAAATCTATTCCTTTCTCCTCAGATATGCTAAATAATCAATTCTAACATCAAATTATGTTGAAGAAATTACTAAATGAAAATAATGAACTTTGAATACTTTTGAAGACCCACAAAAACTGGGCAATATGTCAGAGGCCTTCAGTAGCAAGCAACAGAAATGAAGATTCTTTATTAAGTATGCTGGGTAGCTCACAGCAATAATTACCAAAGCATTTCAAAATCTCCTATTTCTATTACTCTCTATCTAGAAATGCCTACATCATAGAATGGAATGAAGTAAAATTTCAAGAATCAGAATAAACTGGCTCATAAACTTTGCCCTGTTAAAATTTCATATATGACCATTTCCTCTTTTTCTAACCCCAATTCCACGGAAAAGGAATTTGTTCATCTTTCCCAATTCCTACCCTATGTAAAGAGTCTTTTCTTACCACCTATTCTAAAGTTAGACCTTTTACACTCTCTCAGTCCCTTGCCTGTCATGGAAAGTCAAAAATAACAAAAAATAGCTTACAGTAACTTCCACTATACTGAAGAACATAGTAATGATGGGGTCAACACTGCTCTAAGAACTGCCATGCATTCTACACTTCAGATGCATAAATCATATGCTTACAGTGGCAGAATTTTTTAAAAGATACTTTAAGTAACCATGTAGATAGGACCTCATTGTCAAAGGTCTACTCCAAACATGAAGATACTTTTAGAAAAGGACCTGGTTCCCTACTACCTGAAAATATATGCTTCAAAAAGGTTGTTTCAAAAGTTTCCAAAGGAAGCTCAGAGATCACTGAAGAATTCAACATCCTGTAAACCAAAACTGAGTTAACTGTTAGTTCTCTGTTTATGACTTTTCCATTTATTCAGAATTTAACAGTCTCTCATTCCTAGTCACAAAAACGTGGAGCTTTACTAAAGCTGTGAGGTCCTATCATCCACAGATCTCAGGTTAAAGCTCTGATTCTAAATTCCTTGGGTTTGAAAAGAAGTCAATGGAAATGAGACAGTTGTAACTAAAGATGTCATGTCCCAATTCCCAGCCCACTGTTCTTGCCTCTATACTATATCATCTCCTAGTCTAAGCACAACTTCCTTTCCAACTCTTTCTGGAGGAATCTTTGACCTCCTTGTTTCTCAGGCTGTAGATAAGTAGATTCAACATGGAATCGCAGCTGTTCAAAACATGGAAATCACTGCATCGATATCCAGAGAGAAACTAGAGCTCAGATTACGTAGATAAAGGATGGAGACAGCCGTCAGGTGGGGAGAACAGGTGGAGGAGAAGTCTTTGCACCTGCCATTAGCAAAGTGGATCCTCACAAAGGTGATGACAATAAGAATTAAATGAATTACATGAATTCAATGAATTTCAATGATTAACTCCCCTCAACTCAGGTTCAAGATAAACCGGTATTCTACTAGGAACATAATTTTCGTTCCTTCTCCCTTAGATTCTATAGAAACAATTAGTTGCATTGTATAAAACATAATTTGCGGTATCTAAGAGATTGGAGGGCAGGCAGAGACAACAGAACATGGCTTTGGAACAGGGATTAACTGATGTAGTGTCCCCTCTGGGACACATTCTCTGCTCCATCTCAGTAGCTCTTTCAAAAGCACAACTGTCACAAAGACTTTTCCAGGATGTCTTGCCAAAGAAGTACTGATGGAAGTCACTGTTCCAAATATCTATAAATACAGTCACTATTCATATAATTTCGAAGCCCATCAAAAAATTGACTAATTCTTAAATAATGATCATTGTCAGAATCCTGGGAAAGAAAATTAAACATTTTAAGGAAGAAAGGGACACTCCTGGGCATTTATCCCAGAGAAATGAAAATTGATGTCCACACAATAACCCGTATATGAATGTTCAGACAATCTTGATGCATATTAGGCAAACAGTTGAAGCAATCAAATTATCCTACACTAGTGAAAGTTTAAAAAAAAAGTATAATACAAGCTATCTATAAATGAATCTCAAGCACATTATACTGAGTTAAATAAAGCCAAGCCCGAAGGTCGCATACCTTATTGGTCCATTTAGATAATGTCTCATAATGCCAGAACTGTGAGATGGAAAACACATCAGTGGTTATCAGTGATAAAGGAGGGTGGTCTGCCTATGAAGGGGTATCACAAGGGAGACCTCTGAGAAGATGGAAGTGTTCCATATTATGGTTACGGTGGAGGTTGAACAAATCTACAACTGTGAAAAAATGAGAAGGAATTAAATGGACACATCATACCAATGTGATTTCCCTGTTTTGGTGATATACTGTGTGACATAAAATGTTCGCACTTATGAAAACAAGGTGAAGGGTGCACAGGACCTCTCTGTACTAGCTTGTGCTCCCTGTGAATCAAGATAATTTCAGAATTAAATGTCTAAGTCAAAAAAAGATGGAAATCAAGGTGAGACATGGAAGAAAGAAGGACAGTGCAGAAAAAGTAAAACTGAGGAAGAGAAGGATTCATTTTAGACCTTGAAATATAGGTAGCTCTTGCAAGAGGATAACACACAAAGACATTCTTGGGGTGTGCTGACAGAAAAGTATAGATGGAAGTCTAACACTTTCTTCCCCAGTAGGAAAGCTTGAAAGGGGTTTTGATGAACACGAGACTATCAAAGGAAAAGCTGCTGACCTCTTGTGGTTTCAGAGACAGTAGAGCTTAGAAAAGAATAAGCATAGAGGGATGCCAACTAATGTTGTCAGAAAAACTTTGAGTAGTAAGACTTTTCAATAATTTCATACTTTCCAGATATAGAAACTCATTTCAGGTGACTTATATTGTATTAGTTATTGCAAAAGGAAGATAGAAACAAATCATTTTTATGCATCACAGCAAATTAAAGCTATAGGAAAAAATGTATAAGACTGAAACTAGAATACACATACCTGTGTTCTCAAATAATAGTCCCTATAAACAAAAGTACTGAGGTACATGCATCAAGGGAAATCGTTATGATTATTAAAACTTTGTGCTCAACTTGAAATCCTGCATCAAAACAATAGCTGATTCACAATAACCTAATATATATGTTATGAATAACTAGATGATAAAAGCTTCCGGCTCCAAACATAAATTATAAGAAGATTGAAGCACTGATTACTCTGATTTTATCAGTAAATATTGCATACGTGTTTTGAAATATCACACTGTGCCACATAATTATAGTTATTACATGTTAATCAAAAGAATGGTTTAAATGTTCAAGGAGTGGGAAATATTAACTACCCTCATTTAAACATTGTGCACTGTATACATGCACCAAATTATGGCATTGGACCCACAATTTAGTACAATTAAAATAGATAAAACAGAACCACTGTAGTCAAAAGGGGAGTATGAGTATACAGCAACTCAAGGGACTCTGTGGTGGCTTCAGGAAGAAAAGTTAGGAGATGGGTCCAGACTCTTTTAGGAGTTGGATATTGAGAACTTTCTGTGGAATGAGAAGGAACTCAGAATATTTCCTTAGAGATGTCCATGAGAAGATTGAATCTGAAAGGACAAGATTTGGTCCCTGGGAAAGGAAGAGTTGAGCCAAAGTTAAATAGTGATGTAAAATTCTCCATAAAATAATAACAATCCAAATCTAAGAGCACATCAAAATATATATATATGTATATATGTATATATACACACATACATATATACATATGTATATACACATACATACATGCATACATATATATCATTATCTTAGGTATGCAAAAATGCTTCAACATATGCAAATCAATAAATCCAATTCATCACATCAACAGAGGAAGAATAGAAACCATATAATTACCTCAATAGATAAGGAAAAAAAGAATCTGATAAAAATCAACATCACTATTTAAAAATCCTCAACAAATTAGAGAAGGAATATATCTCAATTCAATAAAGCTTGTATATGACAAAACCACAGCCAATATCATAATGAATGGAGAAAAACTGAAATTATTTCCTCTAATCCTAGGAACAAGAAAAGAATATCCACTTTCACCACTGGTATTCAACATGGTACCAGAAGATTTAGCCAAAGCAATAAGACAAGAGAAAGAAATAAAAGGCAAATAAGAAAGGAAGAAGTCAAATTATCCCTCTTCACGAGTAACATGATAGTATATTTAGAAAAACCTAAAGATTGCATTAAAAAACTGTGAGAAATGATAATTCAGTGACATTGTGGGGTACAAAATTGACACACAAAAATAAGTTGTATGTTAATCATTTTTACACACCAATTAAGAGATTTCTGAGAAAGAAATCACATAAATAATCCCATGCACAATAGGGAAAATCACAAAGAAAAAGGCATAGTGTCTTGATGGCCCTCTTGGGGTTTGGAGACAATATACTCCACAACTAGGAATATTGTTCCAGCCCATACACCAAATGACACAGGAAGCTGCCAGCATTAAATGGGATGCAGAGTCAGAAGTGGCACCATTGTAGCACAAATAATCCTGCCACAATAACTACAAAATACTGCAGACTTTATGATATTGAAGGGTTTTATAATGGGAAAGAAATAGTAAGGAATTTATTAAAACCACAGTGTGAGATTTACTCATATCTTGGGATTCGGGAGCAAGTCCATGCCATTCACATTCAAGAAATTTTTGGCTTTTGCAAAGCAGCTCCTAATCTGTATCTACACCCTGATAAGAAAGGGATGTTTACACACAGATTTGGCAATGCATCCACACCTCATGATGAGCAGAATCCTGTCATAATCTCCAATACATAAAATTATACAGGCATAACAGTGATCTTTACCAGAAAGTGAAGATGATATATCCGAATTGAGCCCAAGCAGCACAATGAGTTAAGCTACAATTCAAATGCATAGGAATTCAAATGTATAGGGAAAACTTTCTATTCCTATCTGCAGTGCTCTCCCATTGAATAATCAATGTAATCAATGTTCACTTTACTGTTTATCCTTCCTAATTCTCCTTGTGTTCATACACACATACATATGGAGACACTTTTTATTAATTAGAGATTTTTGCCTTTTTTTTTTGTACCAGGAATGGAACTTAGGGGCATTCGACCACTGGACCACATCCCCAGCCCTTTTTTGTACTTTATTAGAGACAGGGTCTCACTGAGTTGCTTAGTGCCTCGCCATTGCTGAGGCTGGTTTTGAACTCATGATCCTCATACCTTAGCCTCTCAAGTGCTGGGATTACAGGCATGCGCCACCGCACTCAGCTTTGCCTTTTTTTAAATATGTAATCAATGCCACACATTGATCCATAACTTGACTTTGTTTTCATCTAACAGGGACTGCACAAAATAGTTCTTTCCAGAAATCAAGAAAACTATTCCATTCACAATAATCTCAAAAATAAATAGATAAAATACTTGGGAATAAATCCAACCAAGAAAGAGAAAGATGTGTACAATGAAAACTATAGAACACTTAAGAAAGAAATTGAAGAAGACCTTAGAAGATGGAAAGATTTCCCACATTCTTTGGTAGATAGGCGGAATTAATATTGTCAAAAGGGCCATACTACCAAGAGCATTATATAGATTCAATGCAATCCCCATCAAAATATCAATAACATTCTCCATGGAACTGGAAAAATTCAGCTGGAAGAATAAAAGACCCCAAATAGCCAAAGTAATCTTGTGCAGAAGAGTGATGCTGGAGGCATCACAACACCTGATCTCAAATTATACTATAGAGCTACAGTAACAAAAACAGCATAGTATTGTCATCAAAACAGACATGAAGACCAATGAAACATAATAAAAGACACAGAGACAATACACATAGAAACAGTCTTCTGATACTTGAAAAGGTACAGAAAAAAAAAAAACATTCATTGGAGAAAATACAGCCTTTTTAACAAAAAATGCAGGGAAAACTGGATATCCATATGTAGAAGAATGAAACTAGATCCCCATCTTTCACCCTGCATAAAAGTTATCTCAAAGTGGATCAAAGACCAGAAATTTTGCAACTGCTAGAAGAAATCATAGGCTCAACACCTCAACATATTTGTTCATACACTGCCAATATGTTGACTTCCTTCATAAGACTCCTAATGAAGACCCTTAAGCTCAAAAAATAAAACCAAGAATCAATAAGTGGGATGGCATCTAAATAAAAACCTTCTGCACAGCAAAGGAAACAACTGAGAACATGAAGGGAGCTTGCAGAATGGGAGATGGTCTTTGCCACATGCTCCTCCAACAAGGGATTAATATCTGAAATAAAAAAGGACTCAAAAAGTGTATCTTTACCAGAAAAGATACACACACACACACACACACAAGCACACTCACACAAAAAAAAAACCCACAAATTACCCAATCAATAAGTGGGAAAAATAACTAAAAATACCAATGGCCAACAAACATATAAAAAAAATTTTCAACATTCCTCGCAAGCAGGGAAATGCAAATCTAAGCTACATTGCAATTCCATCTCCCTCCAGTCAGAATGGCAATAATCAATAATACAAAAAAATAATAAATGCAGGAAAGGATGTAAGACAAAGGATGTCTCACACATTGTTGGTGGGACAGAAAATTAGCACAGCCACTTTGGAAAGCTGCATGGAGATTTCCCAAGAAACAAGGAATGGAACTACCATACCACCCAGCTATTCCGCTCCTTGATATTTATCCAAAACATTTAAAATCAGCATACAATAGTGTACAGGCACATCAATGTTTACAGCAACACAATTCATAATAACCAAGTTATGGAACTAGCCCTGGTGCCCATCAAAAGATTAATGTGTAAAGAAAATGTGGTGTACGTATATACATTGAAGTTTTACTCAAGTCAGAGAGAGGAATGAAATTGTGGCATTTTCTAGGAAATGGATGGAAAGGGAGAACATCACGTTAAGTAAAATAAGCCAGACTCAGAAAGTTAAGTGTTGAATGTTTTCTCTCATATTTGGAAGCTAAAGAAAAATAAGGGGCAGGTAGGGAAGCAAGATGATCCCAAAAAATAGCAGGAAGATCAGTAGAATAGAGTAAGAGGATATGGGGGGAGAAATGAGGGGCAGTAAAAGAGACAAACTGTGGAAAGAAACTGACAACATTATTATATATATGAATATGCCATAGAGAATTTCACCTTTAGATATATCTATAAAGCACCATTAAAAAAAAAACTACAAATAAATATAAGGAAGATCAGTAGAGTTGAGGAAGGGGAACAGGTGGAAGTACTGAGGATTGAAGTGGAGCAAATTATATTCCATGCTTGTATAATTATGTCAAAATGAACCCCAATATTATGGAAATCTATAATGCACTAATAAAAACATTTTTAAAAATAATTCTTTCCAGATCATTCAGTGAATACCTAATTCATTCTTTTTATTTGTTGCAAAATATTTTGCAGAAAGATTATTTATTTACTTTCTTCTAATGGATAGTCAAATAATTTCTTTGCCACTTCACATAATGCTGCAACATATGTAATCTTTATGCATCACTGTTTATATTTCTGTGGTCTAGATTTCTAAATGAGGGGTTTCTAAGTCAAAGTGTTAGGACTCGGGGTGTAGAAAGAGAGATCGGATGATGAGAACCAAAACACAGTTAGATAGAAGGAACAATTTCTGACCATTTTGCAGTGCAGTGGAGTGACTATAGTTCACAATAGTCCACTACATATTTTATGAAGCTCTGAAAGAGAGGAGCTTGGAGACTCCAAGCATACAGAAATAATAAGGAGGGGGCAAATGTTAATTACTATGACTTAACTGGTACCCACTATTACCCATGTGATGAAATATTACTCTAAACCCCATTAACATGTACAATTAATACACATTAATTTAAAAAATAAAAAATGATTTTTAAAAGGCATGACTGGGGTCCTAATTAGAATAAGATATATCCCATGCATGTATAATGTTATCAAATACTGTCATATATAACTAAAAAATAGCCAATAAAAACAGCATGTAAATTTATCTTTTTAAATGGAAACTACCAAATTTCTTTATGGAAATGGAGTCATACATACTGTCAGAAGGAAACAAGCACACATAGTCAAATAAGAACCTCAACACATAGTCAAATAAGAACCTCAACATGATTAAAACCATTCATTTTTCTTCTGTAAGGAAAGGCATTGCCTTTGTCGTTTGTTTTTTTTTAAGAGTGGATTTTTTTAAATTCTTGTTGGTGTAGATGACACAATACCTTTATTTTACTTATTTATTTTTATGTGGTGCTGAGAATTGAACCCAGTGCCTCACACCTGCTAGGCAAACACTCTACCACTGAGCCACAACCATAGCCCCTACATTTGTTTTAATTTTACTTCATTTACCTTATCAATAATTATGTTGAACATTTTTCTGCATATTTTTGGCAATTAGCAATGCCATTTCTGTGAACTGTGTATTCATCCACTGGCTTATGCATTTCTTTTTTTTAATTTCTTTTATTATTTTAGGTTTGAGGCTCTTTGTGTATTAAGGATATTACCTCACTGTTGGCACATTCACACAAACATTTTCTCACCCTTAATTGTTCTCCTTTTAACATTGTAGTGCTTTGACCTTTTCTTTATCACTTCCAGTTTTCATGTCTGGATTAAAAAATATTCACATACTCAAGATTCACCTAATTTTCCCCTAGTATATTTTTACATTTATGTCCTCAATTCATCTCTAGAGTATTTTGAAATACTTATCTGTCACAAAGAATAAGACAGAGATGGAAAAAATATTTAAGAACGTCCCCATTTTAAAAATAATCTGTGCAAAGGCCAAGTAGGACTGACACACAGCCTTTGATTCCCAGTCCAGCACTCCTTTTACTATATATTTAGCATTAACATCCATGGCCCTATGTAAATAGAATCCTATCTTACCTAGCTATTAGAAAATATTTCCTCTCCAACTGCCTCCAAAAAGCATCTTTCACCTCCTTGTTCCTCAAGCTGTAGATGAGGGGGTTCAACATGGGGATCACCAGAGTATAAAACAAAGAAATCGCTTTATTAATATCCAGAGAGGAACTTGAGCCAGGGCGGACATAGGTGAAGAAAAGCGTCCCGTACAGAATAGTGACAGCTGCCAGGTGAGAAGAGCAGGTGGAGAAGGCTTTCCACCTCCCTTCTGCAGTCTGGATCCTCGAGATGGCCACAAGGATGCAAACATAGGAGACCATGATGATCAGACCACTGAGTACTCCGATAGCTCCTGCCAAAATGAAAAGCACCAACTTATTGATGGAGGTGTCAGCACATGCTAGGGAAAGCAACGGGGAAATATCACAGAAGAAGTGATTGACAGTATTTGGACCACAGAAGAGTAAGCAAAAAGTGAGTGTCGTATGGGTCATGGTGCTTATAAGAGCTATGGCGTAAGGGCCTATAACCAGCTGCACACAGACTCTCTGGGACATAATGAGAGTATACAGCAAGGGCTTACAGACAGCTGCGTATCGATCGTATGCCATGGCAGCCAGGAGGAAACATTCAGCTGCCACAAAGAGACCAAAGAACCACATCTGTACAGAACAGCCCACAAAAGAGATGGCTTTTCTCTCTGCAAAGATATCACTCAGTGTCTTAGGTGCAATGGAAGAAGAGGAACAAACATCAACAAAGGACAAATGACTAAGAAAAAAGTACATAGGGGTGTGGAGTCTGGGATCAATACTTATGAGAATGATCATCCCCAAGTTACCCCCCAGGGTGACTAAATAAACAAAGAGAAGAAGGATGAAAAGGACAATCCTCTGATGGAGAAGATCTGTGAGGCCCAAGAAAAGAAATTCTATCACCGCTGTTCTATTCTTTTCTTCCATTGGTCAGTTGGAATCTGTTGCAAGAAAGAAAAAAAAAATACATATATTTTATTTCAAAAACTCAATCTTTAACAGCCATAAATAATAGTTTAAGTCAATGACAGACTATCTTACGTAGGTCTATAACAAAAAATTGTGAAACAGCATTGAACAATAGTATTCCTAACTACTAGATCTGGAGAGTTGTGCAAAAGATCCTGCATAAACTTGGGCAACCTACCTTTGGCCTCTCAGTATTCTATCCCCACCCACATCAAGAATGGTTCAACTATATGGTATAAAACTTTCTCAGATTATTGAAATGAGAATTACTCTCCATATTTCATCTTACTCTGTGATAGGACTATACAACCCACCTACGAATACCTTTATGGAGAATCCTATGTAAAAACAAATGGGAGGTTCAGGTCCTAATGTTGGATATCAGGGAAAAGCTAAGCAAGGGAATTCTTATTCCTATTGAATGCTCAATAATGTCATAATGATGTTACTGTATAATTTACATGTATGTATTCGTCTATTCCCTCTTCCTTCTTATAAAGGGATGTGGAAAAGACAAAATGCACATTAGACAAAGAGGCTGCTCATTCTGAAATAAGTGATAGTTACTTATGTTCATGAGAAGAGAAAATAGATTTACTTAATGACAGATATGAAGTCAGAAGAACCATCATGAAAAAAAAAGATATGTGTGTGTGTGTGTGTGTGTGTATGAAAATTGCTAAGCAAGATTTTAGCAAATATATATCTCAGAGGAAAAGATTGAGAAGAAAGAAAAGTAGAATTTTTCTTAACCGCGTAATTCCTATAAAAGAATGAGATGCCATGGAAGGATATGAGATACTGTGATTTAGAGACCAAGTGGTCTGACAAATGTTGACACAACTTATCATGGAAATTGTATAGAAAATAAAGCATCCACTGAGCTAAAATGACACAGAACCCTGTTAATAATTGCCCATATTTTATATAACTTATTTTAAGGCACTCCTCCTGAAATCAGTGCTAGTAATGAAATCAGTGAAATGTCAAATGTACTTTGAGGGAAAGCCCTCAAGAAAGTGTTTTCTGAATGATTCATTAGTCAAGTAAGAACAAACAAAACAGTTTAAATTTCCTAGAAGAAGGCAATTATGTCATAATTTATAGGAAAAACTCCCAGTTTATGTAACATAATCAGTTAATGTACTGTGTAAGAAACAGCCATCCTCAAGTTATATAATGATTATTTCCTGGAGTTCAATACAGAATATTTTCAAATAATAATGACTTCATCTACTTGATTTTTTTATTATTTTTTTCATTATCATTATTATTGGCTTAATGTTCTGTGGAGTATATTTTCAGCAGTGACATAGATAACTCTAGATCTTTTATTAGGAGCATTATCCATTGAAGAAATGATTTTGTTTGATGCTCATCTAACTATGACAAGGTAGGAGGGTGGGGATAAGAGGAAGTGTAGATGGCTTCTTGTTTTAGTCCAGTGACTATTTATTTGTTCATTTATTTATTTAGATATAGTCATCTTGAGTCTTCTACAAAATGAGAATAATCATTATATCTTTCCTATGTCTAACATTTGCATGTAATCTATCTTTTTTACAGAATTTATTTTTAATTTACAGATAAACACATATATTTCTCAGGTACACTGGGATGTCTTGAGATATGTATACCTTGCAGAGCATCTACCTCAAGCTAATTCACAGAGACATTGTTTAACATACTTACCAGGTTTATGGTGAGAACACCTAAAATCTTGCTTAGTAATTTTCAAAACTACAGTACTTTGTGACTAACAATATCTTTATATTACTTTTAAATAAATGCAATTCAGTCCAGAAAAAGATACACAAACCAGTTGTTTGATCTCAGGAAAATGTGAACAAAATGTCCAAGTCTGCTCTCTTTAGAGTACTTGGGGTGGGAGATTAGATTTCCTGGACTCAAACTAATCCTGGTGCTTCCCAAACAGATTTCAAAAACTTCATATTGTCCAAAATGCAGTCTACTCAATTCTCGAAAGACGTCCTTTATGTATCCCCTTCATCTACTTCAAAGGAAATGATCTTTTCTCCAGGTAATCTCCAGGAAGACTCAACTTCCTTCCTGGCTGTAACGTTTCCAAAAGCAAGACTTTCAGG
The DNA here is from genome assembly GCA_025594165.1 of Tamias sibiricus. Taxonomy (NCBI): domain Eukaryota; kingdom Metazoa; phylum Chordata; class Mammalia; order Rodentia; family Sciuridae; genus Tamias; species Tamias sibiricus. Next base: position 17,428,872 of record CM046657.1, on the reverse strand, counting down.
GCACTTGGTGAAGAAGACAAACCCCTGGTCATCAAGAGATAACACTTGTCCTCTTGTCCTGCATATTATACAGTCTGTACACATACTGTACAGAACAAGGAACATTTTCTTGGGAGTTTTCAATAATTTAGAGCCAGGCCCCTAAAGAATTGAAGCCTCAAGGGCTTGAATTTGTCCCTGAAGGGACAAAATTTAAATGATCTCACTAGCATTTGGGCCAAGTTTTATTTCCTAATAGTATCTTATCTCAAAGACAAGATTCCTAAGAAAAGTGTGTGTGTGTGTGTGTGTGTGTGTGTGTGTGTGTGTGTTCCTCTTGGGATCCTCGTTGACAAAGCCAAAACCAGCCTTCTTTTCTGTCAGTGGAGACTGATGCATGAGATGGGGTGAAGTAATCCATTGCCTGGACTCTGGAGCCACATTATTTAGGCATAAATGTCAAATCTTCAGTTAACTGACTGTTACTTCAGAAACTATTTCATCCTGTCCATACCTCATTCCTGTCATCTCCAAAACAGTAACAACAGAGGTTTATAGCTCACATAAATGTTGGAAGGATTGATTAAAGTAGTACACATACTTAAAAGAGTCCCCAACACAGTAAGTCCTTGTTAATGTCACTTCTTAGAGATCAAGGCATGGCTAGATTACACAGACTTAAAAGAAAAGAGTAAGACAACTGTGGCTTTTGCTTATCTTGTTTTGTTTTGTTTTTCTTTTTCTTTTTTTAGTTTTTAATTGGCATTTGCTTATCTCTAGGTAATCTTAGAACGCAGTCACTTAAGTCCAAAGGAAGCTGGAGTAGATGAGAAAGTGTTCCCAGGAAGAATTGTCTAGACAGTATAATTTAGGTAAACTAAATTAAGAAGAAAGCCATTCTTAAGTATTAATTAGATGAGCAGAAACAGAGAAGAAGAAACAGAAGTAAGGAGATTGTGATGGGACAATGACACAAGCGAGAAAATGGGATGATAAAGGTTGAACTATCACAGTCACTACCTTCTCTGAAAACCTTGCTGCTTATCCCTGTTGGGGACTTAAGAACACATTGGCTGAAAGAATGGAAAAACTTCACTCCCTGATACAGACTTGGCTTAATCAGGAGGCGTTCCCCTGACGTGTTGTGAGAACTGAAACCAACCTAAGGATAGGCCAGGGGCTCCACCAATGTGATTTGCCCATGTTCCTTATGTGTCCCTATAATCTTTCTGCTGATTGGCCTATGTCTTCTATAAAAGCTGTCCAACTTCCTCAATAAACTTGAGTTCTAGCTTTGACCGGGCTCCCTGGTAGGTCTGAGTGTCTTCCGTCATGAAGGCTGGGTGGCCACCAGCTGGCCCCTACCATTCTTGATCACGCCTGCGCTGGGGCATTTAAGTTTTAATCAGCTTGCGGTTATTTTTGTATATGATATGAGACAGAGTTCAGTTTCTTTCTTCTGCATGTGGATATCCCATTTTGCCTACAACACTTGTTGAAGAGATTATCCCTTGCCTATCATGTAATCTTGTGATCTTTGTCAAAAATCACTTGACCATAGATTAATTTCTCAGCTCTCTCACCTGTTCCATTGGCTAATGATAGATGGGCTACCCTCTCCCCCAGAGGTTTCCGTATCCTGAGCAAAGCAACCTTGTTTCATTTTCCAGGCAGGAGCCGATGGTCTTAAAGGTCGCTCTGTTCTCTGGGAAGGATGTTTCTTCCCCGGACAGGATGTTTTTTTCCCTAGGCAGGAGCCAATAGGCTTAAAGGTCACCCTGTTCCATGGGCAAAAATGGTGTTGGGGTCACTCTGGTGCACTCCCCACCAGAAATCCCTATATAGGGTCCCATTCGAGAGACTCTTACACAACAACAGCTCGTCCCTGCGGAGAGGAGGAAGCCCCTACACCAGCCTTAGACCCATCACCTCCAACCCAACCACAACAGCCCCAGCCGACAGCTCCAGACCCACTGCCTCCAGCCCCGTGGCAGCTGCCCAGCTGACAGCTACAGCCTCCAGCCTGACAGCAGCTGCTTTAGCCAACAGCTCCAGAGATCCAGCCAACGTGACCAGGCACCCACCTTCCGTTCAGAGCTTGCACACTCCCCTCTCCCTAACTCCTCTCTTCCACCAGAGCTTGCACACTCCCCTCTCCCTGACTCCCCTCTCCCAGCACCTCTTCGACCTCCAACCAGCCACAGAGGCTGTTGAATAAATCTCTTGGCTGCAGGGCTGTCCCTGGTGTGATTTTTGCCCTTCAGCTAATGTGTCTATTTGCAGGAGCCCTGTTTGGGGAGATGGCTTAAATTGTGGTTGACTATGGGCCATGGAGTTTTGGGCATTGCTGCCTTCCATAGTCTCACGGGACTTGGCCCGGGATCTCGAGTGACTTGGCCGAGATTGCTGATCGGGTCAGCGCCATTTTTGGTGGTGTGTGTGGCGCGTGTTAGTCATTGTTAGAGCCAGAGAGAAAAGTTATCAGAATAAAAAGCTGTTTGTTTCCAGTTTGCCTCTGAACTTCTTCCCGCGGCTTCGTTGCTCCAAGCGGCCATCACTTCAGGCGGCAACATCTATTCAGGCTAGCACCGTGCTGTTAGATTACTGTAGCTTCAAAACATATTTTAAAATCTGGTGGTATGTATCTCCAGTGTTGTTCTTTTTCTCCAGATTGCTTTGTTCACTTCAGGACTTTTAAAATTTTATATCAACTTGTAATTCTTTACTATTTCTCTGGAAAATACCATGAAATTTTTCATAGAGATTGCACTGAATTTGTAGAACATTTTGAGAAGTGTGGGCATTTTAACAATATTAATTCTTCCAATCCATGAACACAGAATGAATCTCTAGTACCTTGTGTCTTCTTCAATTTTTTTTCCATCGATGTTTTATAATTTTTCAATAAAGAGATTTTTCATCCTCTAGATTAAATTTGCTCTTATTTTATTTTTCTTGACACTATTATAAATGAGATAATTTTCTTAATTCTTCTTCAGATAGTTTATTGTTGACATAATCATCCAACATTGGTTATAATTTGTTCCATTTCAGTCCCCAGTACTTTGTATTTATGGAATTTGTTTATTAATTCTAACATATGTATATGTGTTTGTGTATTCTTTATGGTTTCCTACATATAAGGTCATATTGTCAGTAAACAGAGACCAATTTACTTTTTCCTTTCCAATTTGGATATATTTTTATTTCTTTTTCTTGCCTAATTTCTCTGGCTAGGACTTCTAGTACTATGTTGAACAGAAGTGATGAGAATGAACATCCTTATCTTGCTCCTGATTTTTGAGGAAAGCTTTCAACACTTCTCCATCATATATGACATTAGCTTGGGGCTTCTCATCTATGGCCTTCATTATGTTGGGGTACATTTCTTTTTTTAATTTATTTGTGCTTCTTGGTTATACATGATAATAGAATCTATTTTCATATATCATATATACATGGAGTATAACTTCCCATTTATGTAGTTGTACATGATACGGAGTAATACTGGTCATGTATTCATATGTGAACATGGGAAAGTTATGTCCAATTCATTCTACAATCTTTCCCATTGCCCCTCCCTTTCTCCATATAATCAGATGAACCTCCACTCCTCCCTCCCCACTGCCTATTGTAAGTCGGCAACTGCACATCAGAGAGAACACTAGGCTTTTGGTATTTAGGAATTACCTTATTTCACTTAGCATGATAGTCTTCAGTTCCATCCATTTACCAGCAAAGGCCATAATTTCATTCTTCTTTATGGCAGAGTAATATTCCATTGTGTATGTGTTCCACATTTTCTTTATCTATTCATCTGCTGAAGGGCACGTAGGTTGGTTCCATAGCTTAGCTATTGTGAATTGAGCTGCTGTAAACGTCAATGTGGGCGCATCACTCTATAATACTGATTTAAAGTCCTCTGGGTATATGCCAAGGAGTAAGATAACTAAGTCTAATGATGGTTCCATTCCAAGTTTTCTGAATCTCCATACTGCTTTCCAGAGTGTTTGCACCAATTTTGCAGTCCCACCAGGAATGTATGAGCATACCTTTTTCACCACATCCTTACCAACATTTATTGTTATGTGTATTCTTGATAATTACCACTCTGGAGTGAGATGAAATCTCAGTTTAGTTTTAATTTGCATTTCTCTAATTGCTATTGATGTTGGACATTTTTTCATATATATGTGAACTGTATTACTTTTTCTGTGAAGTACTTGTTCAGTTCCTTTGCCCATTTATTGATCAGGTTTTTTTTTTATTTATTTTTTTTTTTTTTTTTTTTTTTTTTTTTTTTTGGTGTTCAGTGTTTTGAGTTCTTTATATATCCTGGAGATTAATTCTCTATTTTAGGTAGGTGGCAAAGATTTTCTCCCATTCTCTAGGCTCTCTCTTCACGTTCTTGATTGTTTCCTTTGCTGTGAAGAAGCTTTTTTGTTTGATTCCATCCCATTTATTGATTCATGATTTTATTTTTGTGCTTTAAGAGTCTTATTTAGGGATTTTGTTCCTAAACCAACTTGATGGAGAGTTGGGCCTACTTTTTCTTCTAGTAGGCACAGGGTATCTGGTCTTATGTGTAAGTTCTTAATCTACTTTCAGTTGAGTTTTGTTCAGGGGAGAGATAGCATCTAATTTCATTTGGTTACATATGGATTTCCAGTTTTCCCAGCTCCATTTGTTGAAGACACTATCATTGCTCCAATTTATGGTGCCTTGTCTAGTGTGAGATAACTCTATTTATATGGGTTTGTCTCTGTGTCTTTATTCTGTGATATTGGGCTTCATGTCTGTTTTGGTGATAAAACCATGCCATTTTTGTTACAATAGCTCTATAGTATAATTTTAAGGTCAGGTATTGTGATGCCTCTTGTTTCATTTTTCTTGTAAGAATTGCTTTGGCTATTCTGGGCCTCTTATATTTCCAAACAAATTTCACAACTGCTTTTTCTATTTCTATGAAGAACATCATTGGAACTGTAATAGAAATTGCATTAAATCTTCATAGTGCTTTTGGTAGTATGGCCATTTTGACAATATTAATTTTTCCTATCCAAGTACATGGAAGATCTTTCCATCTCTTAAGGCCCTCTTCAATTTCTTTCATTAGAATTCTGTAGTTTTCATTTTAGAGACGTTTCACATCTTTTGTTAGATTGATTCCCAAATTTATTTTTTAGACTTTTGCGAATGGAATTGTTTTCCTAATTTCTCTTTGAGTTGATTCATCATAGATGTATAGTAATGCAATAGACTTATGGGTGTTTATTTTGTATTCATATACGAGTTCTGGAAATTTTCTAGAGAAGTTTTGGGGGGTCTTCTAAATATCATGTCATTGGTAAATAGGGATAGTTTGATTTCTTCTTTTCCTATTCATTTCCTTTCATTTCTTTTTTTCTAATTACTATGTATAGAGTTTCCAGAACTATGTTGAATAGAAGTGGTTAAAGAGGGCATTCCCTCTCTTGTTCCAGTTTTTAGAGGGAATGTTTTCAATTTTTCTCCATTTAGAATAATGTTGGCCTTGGTTTTAGCATAGATCATTTTAACAATGTTGAGGTATGTTTCTACTATCCCTAGTTTTCTAATGTTTTGAGCATGAATGGATGCTTTATTTTGTCAAGTTTTTTTCTTCATCTATTGAGATAATGATGTGATACTTGTCTTTAAGTCTCAATGTGATGAATTACATTTATTGATTTCCATTTGTTGAACCAACCTTGCATTCCTGGAATGAACCCCACTTGATCATGGCACACTATTTTTTAATGTTTTTATATATAATTTACCAGTATTTTATTAAGAATATTCACATATATGTTCATCAGGGATATTGGTCTGAAATTTTATTTCCTTGATGTGTCTTTGTTTGGTTTTGGTATCAGGGTGATACTAGCTTCATAGAATGAGTTTGGAAGGGTTCCCTCCTGTATTTTCTTTCTGAGGTCACTTTTTACATCATCCTTTATCTCACAGATTAATTTAACTATATACATTCCAAACTCCTTCTCTGACATGTTTTCCACTGTGATAGTGATGGATTCTATTATTGGAGTATCTTGGTTTGTTTGGGGAAGTTTTTCCCTTGCTTTTTCATGTTGTTTGTGTTTCTACCCATCTAACAGTATAAGTGTGAGGCAGTATAGTTTCTACCTTGTAGATTTATAGTGTCCCTGAATGTTTCCAGTACCTCACCATTTAGAGGTAGTCAAATAATAACAACAACAAATGCAAACAATATACATAATTAAATCAATTACTTCCAGCTATGACATCTATAATGTCGTCACAATAAACAGAAATGACATGATCAGCTATTGCTACAATAAAAACAGTAATTTTTAAAAATGGTTTATAATTTCTCTCACAGGAAGAGAACAGAAGTGATGTAGGATGTGATGATTATGAGGGAAAAGGAGAGAGGACAGAAGTAAAAATGTTTAAGGAAGAATGAAAGAAAATAATAAGAAATTAGTTGTTGGCAGAAGGAAAGGGAGAAAGAGAATCAAGAGAAACAAGTTAAAGAAAAATATATAAAGTTAAAATATTTTTAATTAAAAATATAAAAATAAAAGAATACAAAACAAAACTGAAATATGCTAATCAATCTTCCTAGTCCTCAAAAAATTAAACCATGAAAAATATCTGGTTTCAAAAATGTGAGAAATAAAAAAGAAAAAAAATTAATTATGAAAATGTATAAATGTTGATAACCCATTAAGTTCACAATTAAGCAGAAAAAAGGAAAAGGGAAAAGAAAAGCTGTTGATGAAAAGTTAAAAAATTCTTTTTGTTGGAGTTCAAAAGATTCTCAGCTTCCCTTCTCAGCAGGGAAGTTATCTGGAGTATGATGTTTGCTCCACCCTCAGGGTGGATTTGCTAGGGTTAGAGAGGTAATCCCATAGGTGGAACTCTTGGAGATGGGGATTAGGTGTGGGCAGGCCTCAGACTCTTTGCTGAATGCCCACTGGTCTGGATATTTTACATGAGTGCAGCTGCAGGGCCCTGCAACCACCTGTCCATGCTGGAAGATTTCTCCCCAGGATCCCCCTGGGTTCCACTGCTGTGGTGGAGGAGACTTTTTTTTTTTTTTTTAAGTTGTTGATGAACCTTTATTTTATTTATTTATTTACATGCAGTGCTGAGAATCGAACCCAGTGCCTCACCTATACTAGGCATGCACTCTACCACTGAGCCACAACCCCAGCCCTGGAGGAGCCAATTCTTAATCTACTCTTTTCCTGGTCTAAGGTTCAGTCTCCAAACTCAATCTCTCCTGCAGGGCCCCTTCAAATTCCCCACCAGGTGTGCCTCTCCCAGCCAGTCCTGCAAGAGGCCAGATTGGAAAGAAGGGGGAGAGCCAGGTGCATTTCTGTGACCAGTTGTGCCCTGTGTAAACCTCTCTCCATGTTTGATTTTCTCCTGGTCACTTAGGCACACTCGGTGACATGCAGTGTGGGTTTGCCAGGTCTATATTTCCAGCCAGACTCAGGTTTACCAAGATTCAGCTCCCTCAGGTGTCAGTCCCCATGCTGCGGCTGCAAAATGGTTCCTTCCTCTGTCCTCCATGTGCCACAGGGAGAGATGCAGCTTCTTTCCCCATACAAGGCTGTTGTCTGGCACTCCTTTCAGTTTTGTCGGGCAGTGTCTTTGATATTTAAACTTTCTGTACCCAGACATGCCTCAGTCCTTCTAAAAAAATGCATGTTCCTTTAATTCCCTTACCCCCCAACTGTGCTCAAGGAGGGACCACTCTGGTGCCTCCAGCCATGGTGGCAGCTGTGGCACTGGAGATTTCTTCCTTATTATTTCTCCCCTTTTTTTTTTTCATTCACTCACCTTGCTCACCTTGCTTGTTTAATGCCAGAAAAGCAACCTGCCCTATTCCACCACCTTGAAACCTCTGGTACATTTCTTTTGTACCTAATTTTTGAGAGTTTTACCATAAAAGGATGTTGAATTCTGTCAGATAGCTTTTCTGCTTCTTTTGTGATAGTTATATGATTTTGTTGACTTTCATTTTATTAACATGGTATATTCCATTTATAGATTTGTGCTTGTTGAACCATCCTCACGTTCCAAATATAAATCCCACTTAATTGATGTAAATGATCCTTTTCATTTGCTGATGAATTTGGCTTGCTAGTATTTTATTGAGAACTTTTATTCATCAAGTTTATTGATAAAAATTTTTCTTTTCTTGTAGGGTCCTTGTCTGATTCCAACATCACGCTAGCTTCATAAAATGAGTCTGGAGGTATTATTTTCTTTTCTATTTATTTGTAGTCTCTCAGATACAGTATATGTATTCGGTGTTCACCTAGAAAACATGACTGTCACAACACATGACTAAACCAGTCAGGGTCACTCCAGGTGAACTGGGCTGGCATGAAATAATCACACAGAGACAGAGAAATAGCTTTTTCTTTGGGTTCTGTGATGGCTCCTATGATGCAGCTCCCACAAAGGAGGCAAGGCAAGCAAGAAAGAGAGAGAGAGCATGCCTCGGACCTGGTTTTATTGGGGAGAAGCCATTCAAATGAGGCAAGTGGTCAGGTTTCAGGGGGTTGAGTCTAGCTTCCTGATGTCTTGCAGGTCATCAGGTTGACTGGCATCTTGGAGGTCCATGCTCATCTCATGTGCTGTGTGGGGGAACAAGGGCAGAACAAGTGAAAGGGACACACAAGGGGAGTTTCCATGGAACATTCTATGCCAAAAAGGGCAAGGGGTAGGGTTACAAAGGAACAGGTGGGCATAACTCAACCCCACCAGGTGATGCCTACTCCTGGAGCTGCACCTCATTATCCCAGCTGGGGTAAGGCCCAATGTGTCGAGGGGTGCAACAACTGTTCCATACTCCTTTACTCAGGACTTAAAGGTGGGTATAGTCCAGAGTGGCTCCCAACGCATGGCAGCACACATTAATAGTCTTGCCCTAGGATATTTTAATTCGTCTGCTCTCAGACACTACTTTGTGAAGCAAATTTGACTGAGCAAACAAACACTCATCATGCTAGTGGAAGAGGAAGTGTTCTAAGCTAAAAACATACTCAACCTTCTGAGATGTTACGAATTTGTTTGGGTGTTTGGTCAGGTACCTGGAAGAAGCAGAATTAGAAGATGAGAGACAAAGAGATCTGAATGACAAATGTGCACATGGAACTGTGCATGCATGTATAGATACATGAAAATCTTTCTGTCCTATATTAGTGTCAACTGATATCACTCCCTGCAGAAGTCCTCAACTTGTAGACAAGATGACTTTGCCAGTTGATGGCAGCCTGTTGTTGTCCTCAATCACTTCAATGATATCACAAAGTGTCCATGAAAAGAGTAACCATGGTGTCAGGGATGAAGGTCATGCATAAACTCAGTAGCATGGGCTCAATCTCACCAAAGCTAATTGACCAGCATTGCTGATTCTGTTAATGCTAAATGTTCATTTTATCAATACAAGAGATTGATTATGGGTCATTGGTTGGGTACCATCCTTTGAGGAGAGCAAACAGCCACATCATATTAAGTTGATTTTATCTTATCTTTCACACGTTGGAAGAAACAGTGTTTTCATCTACTGAGGTTAACAAAACTTTCAGCTATAACCTGCCCTCCCAGCCTATAGTGCTTTAGTTACCATTTTAAACTGGAAAGCTCACAGAATGTCTAATTTATCATTTTGGGATTTCACCTAACATCATCTCAGGTGAAGGGTAAGGAAGAAGCACCAAGCATATGACCACGTGACTGAGATGATCTCCTTTATGCCACACAATCCAGGAGCTACTGGCTGACTGAATACTGAAATGGCCTCATAAACAGCATTAACAGTGTTAGGGTAACGGTTTGGGAATAGTGCTAGGATATCCCTAACAGTACCCCACAATCAGGACACTGATTTCCAGGGACATATGCTGTGCTTGGTCCCCAGAAGCTAGAATGCATTGGTGTAAGGTTGAAGAGATGTACATAGAAGTAACCCCATCAAAGTGACTCACAGACTGACTGGGGGTGGGGTTTATGTTTCCTGCCACTGCAAATTTAAGACTGATGGATGCTGCACTTTTTAGCCTGAAGGCATTCACTACCAACCATGTGGTTGTCCCAAAGTGTTGGCTAATTGACAACCCCAAAAAGCTACTTTCAATGTCAGAATGATGAGAATTGGTGTATAAATGTCCTCAGGTGGGGTATCTCTGAATTATATTTTATACAGCCTCCCAGGCTCTCCTTGACTATATTAATCTCCAGTTTCCCACAGTTGTGGCTACCTTTTACTGGTCACCTTATTTCTCCTGCATCTTTTTCTTACATTTATATTGGTCTTTCCTTCACCTCCAAGTTGTGCAAACTTGAATCCTTGTCTCAGGTTCTGCTTCTAAGAAACACAAGCTGGGAAACCCATCTGTGAAGCAGCCTTTGAAACCGGCCAGTGACAAGAAACGACCAACAGGTGGCAGCACGTCCACATAGAAAAGAGATTGGCTGTGTTGACTTCCTGTCTGCAAATTATTTTTTCCCCTGCTTAAAATTACATCAATGTCCTGACCATGTTAAATTATCTCTTTTTCCTATGTAAGTTTCAAATATCCTAATGACTAATGTTGCTTCCAACTCAGAATCTCTCATAACAGTTTGCTTCCCAAATCCTTATTGTTAGTTAATTGATTTGCACAATCAAAAATAACGTTTAAGAACATAAGGCATATCATTGAACTTAAGGTTTACTTATGAATCCATGCTAGTGTTTATGCAGATATATTTACCTTAGGTTTTGTAGGCCTTTCACAGGGGTAACATTAAGATGCCTCACTCCAGGTCCACAGCCCCTCCTACTCTCCCCAGAAATCTTTGAAATAAAAGGAAATTGGGATCACAATATGAAAGTAAAGCTGTAAGTTAGTAAAACAATAATTGAGAAAGAAAATATAAAATGTTGATTTTGAAAGATTTGTACTATTACACCGGACAGGAATAGAATTGAAGTATTGCCTTACCTAAAGACAGAGTAGATCCATTAGGAAAAGAGTTTGTGGAATGGAATCATTTTTTAAAAAACCTCTAAAAAGCAGGGCATGAGATAAGGAGTCCTGCACTATCATCTTACTGCATCTGGCTCAGCTGCTACTAAATATTCAAATTAGACTAAGAACTCCCATACCCATCTCCATGGCCATAGAGCTTCACACTAGCATACGACACCCCTCATCCATGGAGATCTTTCCCCCAAAAACCCCAAATCAATCAAGTTCATGTGAATTTCCCTGTCTATGGAAACCACATACCTGATGACACCTGGTATTCTGCTTTTATGAATCATTCTCTTGTGAGCTTTGGGGGCACATTAAAGTATCATTGTATTGTGATATTCTTTGGCACAACTCAGCACCCATAAATCCAATTAGCCCTAAGACCAAGACTCAGTACTTGGACACCTAATTAAGTCCTTGATTAGAATTCCCCATAATAAGTATTTGTTGTAGGATCTTTTGACAACCATTCAAATTCCTCTCAAGACACCCACAGTCCACAGGAATTACCTTTCAAAATCAACTTATTTGTTTTGGAGGGTATTCAGCTTACTTATATACATGATATTACTTTTGTCTTCTACAGAGATGGAGACAGAGTCATGTGCTTACTTCCTCAATACTTCATGAAGGTAATAATTTTCTATATAGTCTCTTTCCCACTCAGGTAGGCAATTAGACGGGTACATGATAGCATAAAGACTACCACAGTCATTGGTAAAGTATATTCCAAAAGGAAGCACATTTGGTATAATGACTGTTTTGATCAAATGAAATGACAAAAACATCATGTCCCCCCCTCCCCCAGTTCTAATGTGACTGGTGAATCCTCCATGCCGGAGCTCCCTTTGATCTCAACAACTTCACACAAAGTTCTTACCTCTCCAGTCAAGTATCTTCAGTGACTGATTTATTCGTGGTCACAGAAAACGCTTAATGGAAGGGAAATCCAGAGGCAATAGAATTCGACCTTGCACAAACATCCTGACTCATGGTCATGAGACTCTTCAGTGGCAGAGCTCCAAGCTGATCCTAGTGGACACTGGTGCCATGCTAGAAATGACCTCAACCCAAGTCATAGTGAGGTTTTCTTGGAGATAGAATGGACCCCCAGTTTAAACAAATGAATATTCAATGCTCTTTCCAAGATCCAAAGTGAATTTCTGGTCACAATAATCCACATGGCATCATTTAAAGCTTCTGTGCAAGTCCCAGAAGGTCCCACTTAAAAATATAAGCAAATGTCTGATTTAGTTGGCTCACCTACAGCCTGGCAATTTCTGACATGCTGCTATTAAAATAGCATTACTTTAGCTTAAGGTTTTATCCACCTGTTACATTAAGAATGCAATTACACCTGTGATATATGTTACCAGCCAGTCAACATTTAAGTAACTTTTCCAAGCTACAAGTATTTCTTTATTTAATGAGCTATTTGTAAATTCATTGATTTCTTTGATGGTGTGTTTAATGAGTGCCTACTCTGATTAGAGTCTATGCTGAGAACTGGAAAGGAATTAGGTCTGTTGTCTTCATAGATTTTACAGTGTATCAAAAAATGTGAGAAGGATTTAGTAGGACATGATGAGTCATAGCAGGGTTGTGAAAGTGTGCTTTTGTTGCTGCAGAGGACCGGAAACTAATTTTATTTAATGGAGATGGCTAATGGTGAATTAAGAAGTTTTCTTAAAAACAATCCACAGAAGGTATTCATGGAATAATGTTAGAAAAATGATAAGGACATTCTATATCTGAGGGCAATGAGGAGAATGAAATGTGAGGGGAAAAGGAGATTAGAAAATTAGGCATCTGGGTTACTCAAAGACTGATTTTGTGCATTGTCATTTGACCTACTCCAGCTAGACCCAAGATGTTTGAGATATGAGCTGTAAATATGTATAGACCTCTAATGGCATATTCCAGAGTGAATGCAACGCTAACATGATATATCAATTCTATAGGTTTTGAGTAACTGAAATGACTCATGAGATGCTACAGGTTAGACTCTTAACAAAGATGAAGGTTACAGAAGGAGGAAGAAAGCATAAGCAAATATCAGGGAGCTCTAAGACTTCAAGACTCACCTTCCAGGATCCTTTCTCACTTGACTAGGATGAACTTTGTATCTGAGTCATAAATTACCGAGAAACACATAAGATAACCTGGGCTCAGAAGAGGATGGCCTAGTCCATTGAATGGTCTTATATAGCTTGCTGTTTACATGACCAAAATTAGGTTGCACATGACTATAAACAACATAAGAAACCAAGAGAACTAGGTACAAACCATCACTATTTTTATAAAGAAAACTAATAAACTATTATGGGTATCGGACCCTAGCATAGCACCATTACTCACTAATTAGTAGATTTCCTTCTAGTTTGGCCCAGGGTCATCTCTGTTCATAAGCTTAAGAGTGCAACAGGCCAGCTGAGATTAATCTTGTATGTACACAGACAATGTGAACTTTCTCAAACCATGAAAGACCAATTGAAGATTACATGTTTAAAACAATGTTAGGAAAAACAACTTTGTCTCCCTCCACCCTTCGTCCCTACTTCCCCCCATTCAAAAGTTTCCCTTTCAGCCCTTATCAGGGCTCAGAAGATGTTTGAATTCTTTGCCATCACTGCCTACAATTAAGATTGATAGTTGCTCTTCCTCCTGGGGCCAGAGTTAGTTGTGACAATCACTGGTAACATCCAACTCATAGCTGGCCACTCTCATCTCTGTTGCTGAGGCTGGTGGGTCCTCTCTCCAACTTCCATAAGTGTGTTGCTCTCAGGCTCAAGAGGGAGAATCATTGTTTCTCTGCCTCCCATAGATAAAATCTTTTTTTTTTTTTTTTTTTTTTTTTAATTTTCTCCAGTGGCTAAGGTTGGATCTTTCTGGGCTTTGGCTGCTACTGTGGGGTTAGTCACATATCAAATCTTGGAGCCAGAAACTGCTTTCCACTCAAATCTCAGAGAGTCACACGGTGAAATTTCCAGTGACACAAAATGCATAGATACCAGGATGTCTCTGTCTTTGATATTTTATAAGGGCCTCTCTTAAGGGCTCTTGATAAACTCAAACCCATGAAAATTACTGCTTCTTTGAAAGACTGACTCACTGCCCTAGAAACAAGGCTATCCAGGGTGGACTGTGACTAGATTGTGGATCACAAGTTAGTAATTCAGGTCCTAACTTGAAAAACAACTAGAACATGCCACTACTGTCCAACCACAAAAGGCATAGTACTTAGAAGGTCATAAGCAAGTGAGCTGAAGTTTTGATTGAGCAATACACAGTTAGGACATATTAAATAATGTTGAGGATTATCCCTATGCCACAGAGTCGAGTGTTAATTGAATGTAAACATGACTTGGGAGCACATGAAGCGAATCACGTGCACAATAGGAAACAGAACTGAGGAATGAAGTTCAAGGAGGGCCCCTACAATACAGATGAGTAAATGTCATTCCTACCCCACAGCCAGCCTGGGTACAAGTTGCAGACCGCACATTCCAGCCTTCACAGCACAGCTCAGAAGGCCAGAAAAGGGGATGGTCAGAGTCATGCAGCAAGCTACACTCGCCCTCTGACTAATAGGGAGCCCCAGAGGACATGGACTAAACCCCAATACTGTGGAACTAGAAATAGGTATCTAGGACATACTTTTCTGGTTATAGAAAGGGAGACTAAATTATAGTTCTAATGATTCTATTCCTGAAAAATAAAATGATTTCCCATCACACAGCAAGAATTCCCGAGGTGAGCATATCAAAGACAAAGACACCATTGTGTCTAGCTTTACAAACTCCCTTCTTCTTCTCCCCAGTCCAGGCAAAACATGTAGCCATTGCCTGCTCAGTGCTGTACCCTCTTTTTCTCTCTCCAAAGAGAAAAGTCATACATTATATCAACGGACCCCTTGCAAGAAGAGCAAAGTAGAAAATTTGCTAGATTCTCCAGGGAGTTGGAACCAGGGGGAGAAATGCATATATGGCTTCTGAGCTGCTCATCGTGTAGGAGGTAAGACCTGGAGCAGAGTAAACACAAAGGCGAAAGAGATCTGGAATGTGACACAGAAATGAGAAGGAGACTGGGGACATAGCTCAGTGGGTAGAGTGCTTGCCTCCAGTGCGCATGGACCTGGGTTCAATCCCCAGCACCACAAAAACAAAACATCAAAAAGAAATGAGAAGGAAAAGTCTTCCAAAGTAGGGTACTGAGAGGCTTTGACAAGGTATAAGTGCTATAAAATAACAGAGGACATGTGAAAAATACACATTTTGAATTTAATAATCTTTTGCCAAATGTAAAAAAAAAAAAAAAAAAGAAAACAATCCCTTCCTTCAAAGACCTAAGTTTTTTAAAAAAGAAGAGATACACAAAATATGTGTAAGAACCTATTAACCTATCAAAAGTGTATTAAAACAGAACTGTGATAAAACAGGCATCATGTTTGACCTATCAAAATGGCAAAAGGCAACAGGAGATTCACAGAAAGCTGCTGCCCCTATGGTTCTTAATCCCAGTCCCAGAAAGGTTTATTTTATGGCCTTCAGACACATACTCCCCAAAGAAAAGCCAGGTCCTCAGGCATGCTTGCTAAATTTGCTCTCTACTGAAATCTTTAATTTTCTTATGTCATAAATTTTTATCTCACCTTCCATCTATACAGGGAGGATCATTTACTTATGAAGTGGGTCTAGCCATTTGCCTATGATTTATAAAGCTTCATTGCTTAATATTCATTCCTTTTTTTTCCCCCTTGGGGAAGGGAGTGATTAAAAAAAATAATAACCCCATGAAGAATGATAACTTCTGGTATTGGAGGTAGAAATGAAGAATAATAAAGGGAAAAGAAGGAATGGTTCTTACATTGAAAACAAAATGTTTTCTTAAAAGTAACATTTAGTAATTGCTTACTAAGGTAAAGAAATCCAAATAATCTCTATACAGAAATAGAAAAGTTTAACAAAATTATTTCAGTAGCATTCCTGCCATTGAAAAATTTACTCAAGTGAAAAATGAAAACAGTAGTGAAATCTGAAAAAGTGGTTAACTTTTCTTATGAGGATAGAAACAGGAAACAAATGCCTCTTGGTAACAATGTACTTCATGACAAAGTCAGGATTACAGGTACATATTCTCAAATGATAAGATAGTAAAGAAACTAATGAGCCCACCTTACCACAGTGTACTATTGAGCAGAAGTTTATCACTAAATTGGGAGAATTTTAAGAACTGTTTTTCCTTTCTTAGTGTAAATTTAGTCATCGGAAGAATATCAATTTACTTCTTTGACTTATTAATTACTTTCATTTTTTTTCATAAACTGAAAAATGAATTAGGTTCATTGCAAAGGTTATAGTCTGGGGTAAATGCTCTACATAGAAAAAATATATATCTTAGGTGAAAATTCTGTATATACCCCAAGAGAAACAAGCTTTTCAATTATTGCAAGTATAAACTGATTCATCTTCTTTGGGCTTCATTATTAAGTTGGACTTCTTTTACCATTAAAAGAAACCCCATAGCATTGAAAGATAACAAGAAGATTTTACTGCAGGAAGGAAGGGGGAGGGAGGGAGAAGGAAGAAGGGTAGAAAGAAAGGAATAAGAAAAGAAGGAAGGAAGGAAGGAAGGAAGGAAGGAAGGAAGGAAGGAAGGAAGGAAGGAAGGAAGGAAGGAGCAAGCAGGAGGGAAGGAGGGAGGCAGTTTTGTGAGGTGGTAGATATATTTTTGGCTTGAGTGATGGTGATGATTTTACAGCTATAGACTGTTATGCTTTTGATCTGGAATGAACCCCAAACTCTCAAGTGTACAGAGGTAGAACCTGTAGGAAATTAATGCGTCCTGAGGGCTCTGACCTCATCAGTGGATTAATCCACTTGATAAGTTAGTCTATTGATAGTTGAATGGACTACTGGGAAATAGGAACTGGTGAGAGGAAGTAGGTCACTGGGGATGTGACCTTCCCAGACGTCTCTCCATGTGTGCTTGCTCTCTCACCCTCCTTTTCTCTCCCCCTCTATCTCTGTTTCCCAGATACCATGAGCTGAGCAGCTTTCCTCTGCCAGGCCCTTCCACCATGATGCTTCCTGTCTCACCTCAGGTCCAAAGCAATGGAGCCAGAAGACCATGGATTGAAACCTCTGAAACTACAGCCACATCAATGTTTATAGCAGCACAATTCACAATAGCTAAACTGTGGAACCAACCTAGATGCCCTTCAGTACATGAATGGATAAAGAAAATGTAGTATACATACACAATGGAGTATTACTCAGCAATAAAAGAGAATAAAATCATGGCATTGGCAGGTAAATGGATGAAGTTGGAGAATATAATGCTAAGTGAAGTTAGCCAATCCCAAAAAGCCAAATGCTGAATGTTTTCTCTGCTATATGGAGGCCAATTCACAGTGGGGTTGGGTCAGGAAGCATGGGAGGATTGGAGGAACACTAGAATGGCCAATAGGGAGAGAGGGGAAGTGGGGGCAAAAGGGTGACAAAAAAAAAGATGGTAGAATGAGATGGATATCATTACCCTAAGTGCATGTATGAAGTCACAAATGTTGTGAATATACTTTGTATACAACCAGAGATATGTAAAAGTGTGTTCCATAAGTATAATATGAAATGTAATGCATTATGATGTCATTTCTAACAACTTAGAATAAAAAATAATTTTTTTAAAAAAAATTTAAAGATCTGAAAAAAAAAATAAAGTAAAATAAACTTTTCCTCTAAGTCATTTATATCAGGTATTCCGGTCACAACAATCCAAAGCTGACTAACATATTCCCAAATTCACTGAGATGCATACGCTGAACATGTACTGATTTTTTGCAAATCAATCATGCCTCAAGAAAGCATTTTGGAAAATTATGAATGAATTTACACTTTCACCTGGGTATTGTATTTCTGATACTTATTCTGATTGATATTCCTGCACATTTACAAAATGACTTTTGTCAGTTATTCACTGAAATGTTGTTTCTGATGGAAAATGTCAGGAGCTTCCCAAATTTTCAGCAGTGAGGGAACATTGGAATATATTACAATTTAAAAATAAATGAATCCCTAGTACCGTAGGAAAAAAAAAATAGAATGAAGAACTCCCTACACATAGATATGGAAAAATTCCAGGATATATTAATAAAAGCAAAGTAAAGAACTATAAGCAAAGAATGTTGCCATTACATAAGAAAGAGGTTGAGTGAGAGAGTAACAGATAAATTCATTAAGAAAACACTGGACAGCTACTGAAGAAAGTAATAGAAATTATTAGTATGATGTGTGGAGGCAGGATAAAGTATATTGGAATATTGATAAGAATGAGTTTTCTCACAGTGTATGTAGTGTTGACCTATATACTTTTAAAATTTATAAATGAAATAAAATCTAAAGAATTCATGCATATTTCCAATATTTATTGCCATTCATGAGGAAAGCATTGGGGGCACAGTGCACAAATTTTCCTATGAAATCCTTTGATCTTTAAGCAGTCAATCTTCATTGACGAGATTTAAGAAAACATAGGCACAACACCCCAACATATTGGCACAGGCACCAGCTGCCTTAGCAACTAGCAATTAGGGAAATGTAAATCAAAACTGCATTGCGATTTCATCACACTCCAATCAGGAAGTCAACCTTCAAAAATACATATAGCAATAAATGCTGGTGAGGATTGGAGAAAAGGGTACACTCACATTGTTGATGGCACTGTAAATTAGTACAACCATTCTGGAAAGCAGTATGTAGATTGCTCAATGAATTAGGAACGTTACCACCATATGACTTAGATACCCTACTCTTTGGTATTTATCCAAAATATTTAAAATCAGCATACTGCAGTGACGCAGCCACATCAATGTTTATAGCTGCACAGTTGACAATAGCCAAGCTATGGAACCAACCTAGGTGCCATTCAACACATGAATGGATACAGAAAATGTGTTTTATATATGCAATTGACTTTTACTCAGCCATAAAAGAGAATGAAATTATGGCATTTGCTAGTAAATGAATGGAAATGGATAACAACATGCTAAGTAAAATAAGCCAGATTCAGAAAGTCAAAGGTCAAATGTTTTTTGCTCATATTCAGAAGCTAGACTAAAATAAGGGAAAAGCAGGAGAATCCCATTAAAATGTAAGGGAAACGAGTAGAGTAGAAGGGGATCAAGGGGTAGGGAGGAAGAATGAGAAAAGAAAGTAAATGAAGAATGAAATTCAACAAAGTATGCTATGTATATATGTATAGTACTGCAGGAAAAAAAAAAGAATGAAGAAACTTTCTACATACTGATTTGGGAAAATACCCAGGATATATTAATAAAAGCAAAGAACTTAAGCAAATAATGTTGCCTTTATATAGGAAAGAGGTTGGGTGAGAGAGTAACAAATAAATTCACACCTACATTTATATTAAGGAAACACTGGAGAGCTAGTAGTTGTCTATCCCTGGGCAATTGATCCAAACTTTCTAGCATTATTTTTCTTCCCTGCAATGAAAAGAAAATAATAATATCTACTTCAGACCATTTTGTGGTGATAAATTAAATAAGGAAGGTAAAGTGCTTAGCAAAATGTCAGAAACGTAATAAGAAATTTAAAGTATTGCCCATTATGATTTTTGAGCAGGATTTAAAGATCTGGAATACCAGGAACGTCTCTACCATGCTAAGTTTTTGTTGTATACACTCATTTCCCTGATGATCTCATCTAGTTTCATGTCTTTCAAAACCATCTATATGTCAATTACTCACAAATTTAAAATGTTCAGCTCAGAACTCTCCCCCAAACTCAAAAATTCTAAATACCTACTCAACCTATCCAATACTTTGTAGACACTTTATGGGCATCTTGAAATTAATATCTCAAAATCTAACTCCCAACCTTACCCTCTTAACCTGATCCACTTACAATCTACCTCATCTGTTATGGTTTAGATGTGAAGTGTCCCCCCTAAAAGCTCATGTGTGAGACAATGCAAGAAAGTTTAGAGGAGAATTGATTGGGTTATGATAGTTTTAATCCAATCAGTGAATTACTCCCTTAATGGGATTAACAGCGTGATAACTGCAAGTAGGTAGGGTATGGCTGGAGAAGGTGGGTATCTGGGGGTGTGCCTTTGGGGTATATATTATGTACCTGGCATGGAAGTCTCTCTCTCTCTCTCTCTCTCTCTCTCTCTCTCTCTGTCTGTCTGTCTCTCACTCTCTCTCTGCTTCCTGATTATCATGTCAGCTGCTTCCCTTCACTATACTCTTCCTCCATGATGTTCTGCCTCACCTAGAGCCCCAAGGAATGGAGCTGGCTGTCTATGGACTGAGACCTCTGAAACTATGAGCCCTCAAATAAACTTTTCCTCTTCTATCATTGTTCTGGTCATATCTTTTAGTCACAGCAGCAAAAAAGCTGACTAAAATAAATCAGTGAAAATTCCTTTTTTTTTCTAGTTACTCAAGTAAAAAGTTTGAAGTCAACCCTGACCCCTTCTGTACTTCTACCCACATTGAATCTATTCATAAATGTTATCAGCTCTACTACAAAATATTTTCATCTACTCCTTCTTTTGTTATCACTCTGGTCAAAACCACTAATATTTCCCCCACTAGAGTTATTGCTATATCTAATAATTATTATTTAACTAGGTGTTTTTTTTTTTTTTTTTGCTTCTACCTTTCCCCTTAAAGTAGTAAGTTCTCAGCACAGCAATTAAGTTATCCTTTAAGAAATCAGACAAGGTTACTCTTCTGCTCAAAACCTTAATGACTCCCATTGCATCTCACCTGGAACACAACCCAAAGCCCTTTTATAATCATGGCCCTAATTATTTCCCTACCCTTATTTGCAACATTTCTTCTCTTGAGGCATTATTTTCCAGCCCCAGTGACCTCCTTCCTGTTCCCCCAACATTTTCCAGAAACAGTGTTACCTTCCACCTGGATTCACTTCAAGCCATGTTTGGGGTTTATTCATTCATTTTTTCTTCTAATCATACAATAAATGAGGGCACCCAAGGCATAGAAAGGAGAATCAACTTAGAGGTAGAAGAGTGGTGTCAGCCCTCTGAGCCACTAACTGTTTTGTGACTTTGGGTAACTCTGTAAATTTTGTTTCCTTATCTGTAAAACAAAAATCATAAACAGCCTCTAAATATTGGCATTTGTATTAAATAACATAATAAACATGAAAAATCTTTGAACACTGAAAAGTGATTTGTAAACATAAGGCATTGTTATTATCACCTTAATAAACTATTACTATTGTTGTTGTTGTTGTTGTTGTTATTTTGCAGTGCTGGGATGGGACCCAACTCCTCACACATGCTAGGCAAGTGCTCTACCACTAAGCTATATCCCCAACTCAGGCATAATTTATCATGAGTACTAAAATATACTGGTAATTAATTGCCCACTAAGTACCATTGGAAGGTTCAAATTTGCACAAGACACCATTCTTGCCTTGAATGTTTTTGTAACTGGATGCAATAAAGCCTCGGGGTCACCTGGCCTGCTCTCCTGATCCTGCTCTGGCTTATTGTTTATTTCATGCTGGCAAAGAATTAACTGGAATGAGAAAATTGCAAGGTTTGCTTTCAATATCTTCCCCTTAAATGAGTTATTTTATCATCTACGGTCCCCTGGTCTATGAAAGCAGGACCAACACAGAGAGCCATTTCTTGTCATACACTAGGTAGACAAGAACTTGATCAGAGACAATGATCAACATTGTTGGACAGGGCTAGAGACTGAAAGGACGGCTCAGGGACCACCTTCCTCCCCAAACTCACAGCTTGGAGATCTCAGTTATGCTCCAAAGTGCAAAACGGAATCTTTAAAGAATCCTTTGAATAAGGTTCATAACATTGTACATAAGTTTCCTGGCTTGTTTACCTCATCAATTCGATCTATATATGTCCAGTGGGAATTTGAAGCAATCAACCAAATAATGAACACCTAAACATTTGCTATGGAGGGACTTGGAATTAGCCAGATAAGCTGCTAATATTAAGCAAATGGTTGAGAAAGAAGTTTCTCTCTCCACCTCATTTTTCTAGAATTATACACACATATGGATAAATATACACATAGTTTTATAGTTAAAATATATTTATATTGTTAAAATATAACATGGTAATATACATTTTCAATTAAGCATGAAAAACAGCTTCCCACAGGCCCCACTGTGCTTGGGTGTGGGAACAGAGAATTCAAAGCAGAAGTCATCTGCGCTGGGGATGGCTGGACTTGCACTACTGGGCACATACTACATTGAGGGGTCTTACTCCCTTAGGCCTTTCAAAATACTTATCTATACAAGAGAAGAGTTTGAAAACCCAGAGTTAAAAATTCATTTGCATAAAAAATGGAATGTGAGTGTGTGTTTTTACTCCGGCTTCCAGTCCCAAGGTGAAATCAAGTTCAAAGACATTACTTTTCTTAAGAAGGGGAAAAATAAAAAAGAAGCAGAGATGGAGCGGTCTTTCTGGAGATTTTGCAGAGGGAGGATATAATTAGACTTCTCTCTGATAAGATATGCAAGCGATTAGGAGCAATTATCAGATGCCAAGGCACAAGCAGCTGCAGGCTGCTTTTGCTCTAAGCCCACACCTTGGGGGAAGGCATGGTTCTTGTGATTCTGACTGTTCTGGGGCAAAGGCAGAATGAGATTGTCAAAAATCTGGGAGAATGCCAGAGATCAAACTCAAGATAAAGGGTGGAGTCGGATCAAGGGGAAGCCTATTTTCCCATTTCTTTAATTCTTAGCCCAAATGCTATCCATCTAAATATTACTGTTAAGATTAAGATTAAACAAAGAAATAGATGTATCCTTACAAACTAGCAACCTGGTTAACTAAAGTGATGAAATATGACCAGTACAGCCTGACCTCTGAAGTGTCATCGATGATAGCAACAACTAATACTGACTGAGCCACTTCCGTGTATCTTGCACTGTGTACAAAGACCCATTCATTCATCCAAGAAGCATGTCTTAGACATAGGATTTGCTTCCAGGTTCCAGGGACCCTATCACAGAAACAGGCAATGCCCTTCTCTTGTGGTGTTTATTATAAGAAAGACATAAAATGTCAGATTCAGTTTAAAAATGAATAGAAATTCCACTAATGATAAAAGTTATAAAAAAAAAAAACTAGGCCAGAGACTAAGGGGTGGAGCAGGGATGTTATTATGTAGAGTGGCCACAGCAGGCTTTTCTGAGGAGGAGGTTGAATTGGAACTGAGTGTGAAATAGTCAAATGCAGGAGCTCTTCCAAAAACCCCAGGGAGAATTCGTCACACAGAAGGCACAGGATGTAATGGCCTGAATCAAGAATGAGCTTAATGTGTGTGAATGATTGAAAGCCTTGAGGAGATGTTCTGTCCCCTATTTTATACATGGGAAAGTTGAAGCACATGAATTTCAAAAACCTTTCTCAAAGTTACTTTATAAATACATGCAACTGCTAAAAATGCTCTTTAACTTTATTTTGACTTCTTGGATAGGCTCATTATTTATATCATCCATAGAGCACTATAAAAATGCATTCATCAGGAAGTTTTCTAACTTCCTATCTAAACCATTCTACCCTTCATTCCCACTCATTAATACTAAAATGAGATAGCTTTGTTTTCTTGCGTATTATTCAAGTGCACATACAAGTAAATACAGTTTTATATTCTTAACCTCCTTTCTTATCCAAATGCAATAAACTATACAGCATTTTCCTTATTTCATGATCTTTCTATGACTGTATAATAGAGCACCTTGTTTTGCCTATAGTACTGTCTTGGAGAGGTGAACAGAAGTTTATGTACTTATTTCTTTTTTTTTTTTTAAATATTTATTTATTTGCTTTAGTTGTACACAATGGGTTTAAATGAGTTTATTTGTACGTGGTGCTGAGGATCGAACCCGGGCCGCACACGTGCGAGGCGAGCGCTCTACCGCTGAGCCACAATCCCAGCCCTGTACTTATTTCTTTATTGATGGAAATATAGGTTATTCCTAAGTCTTTGCTTACACAAACAATGAATAACCTTATATATACTCCATCATGCATATGTGAGATCACTGGGTCAGAGAAATTGAAGAAAGTTGCTTTGCTGTCTTCCATTAGGGTAGTAAATTTTACTTCATGGAGCATTTTTTTAAAAGCTCATCAGAAAAGTACTTTGCAAACTTTTGGATTTTTGCCCATCTGATAGGTAAGAAATGGCATCTCTGTGTGGATCTTAATTTGTTGCAACTCTCTTTATGTTAAGGAAATGATTCTTTTGTCTAGAATACAAGTTGCAATTTTTTTCTTCAATTTGACCTTTGTCTTTTGATTTTACTTATGGCATGGCTATCATTTTATTGTTTCTTATTTCATTGTTTTGTGTTGCCATGTGGACGAATTTATTTTGCATTTTATTTTGTTTTTGTTCTTTAAGGTAATCAAATTTATCAACCCTTTTTTTATTGCATGTCGGTGTTTGTGTCCACAGCAAAGACTGTCCAAGATTATTTAAAAAAAAAATTCACTCCTGCATTCACTTCAAGCCATGTTTGGGGTTTTGCTTTGTTATATAAATATCATTCTACTATCTGGAGTTTGTATTTGTGTATGGCAATGAGATGTAAATATAATTTACAGGAACACAGATTCAAATCCAGATCTATTTACGCTCTCTGACTAGACCCTAAAGTCAGACTGTAGTCTCAAGAGAAAAATCTACCCAAATTCTAAAATATACATATCTAACCTTTTTGAAATCAGTGTGGTGACAACAAAGTGTCACAGGTTCCTGCCATTACAAGAATTTCAGCCTTCTCACTCCCATTCTAAGGCTCTTTCCAGTATGTTTTATCATGTCTAATCCTAATTTCCAATAAGTTGTTTGTCACATATTAGATTTTATTTTTCAAATCAGGATGGCTGTAAGATGATTTCCATCCATTTCTGTTTTCTTCCAATCTTACGAAACAAAGAGATAAGATGTATAAAACTTGCCCAGCGCAGTAAGTTCTCCGTTGGTCTCATGGCTCAGCGGTAGAGCGCTCGCCTAGCATGTGCGCGGCCCGGGTTCGATCCTCAGTACCACGTACAAATAAACGCATTGTGTACAACTAAAAAAAAAGCAAATAAATAAATATTTAAAAAAGAAAAGGTGACTCTTTTGCAGCTACAGTTCTTCCAACTAGAGCTTCCACAAGAATTATTACTTCTTGGGGTTTCACCAGAAGAGTAAATAGACGCTTCCATGGTTGGAATGAAAAGGCCAGGAGGTGTCAACAACCTCTCCTCTCCATTCCCACCACCCCCATCCTTTTTCAAGTCCTCATTACCTCTCACCTTGAACCATTGCACAAACCTCCTGACTCTTCTCTCTGCCCTCCACCATCTTGCCCCATTAGTCAGCTTTCAAGTAAACTCTTCTAGAAACATTCTCCTTAAAATAGTCTGAAGCTCACCTACCAAATAAAATTATAAAAAAAAAAAAAAAGCACAAAGAAAAACCATCTCTAAGAAAATGAAGATCCAGTTACCTGAATGTGGCAATTTAAAGCCTCTTGCCATCCCATGCCAATGTAATAATTCTCATTTTATTTCCAAGTTCATGTTTTCATTCATGCTATCATCCAGAAAACTTGAGCATTCACCATTCCCACTCCATGGTCTGTATTTTCACAAACAAAGGTCTTTGCTCATCTTCTACCTCTGTCCACTGGTTCTTCCCTGACTACTCTTGTTGGAAAGCTCCCTCTTTCATGGACTAATTCAATATCATCTCCTTTTAAAGTCTTTCTTGATCATATCAAGCAAGTGGGAATCCTTCCAATGTTGACTCTGTACATACTTTATGACAAATTTAAGAAGATGCTGTCTTGTGGCATAGTTTATGGAAATCACATTGTTTCCATTGTTGATGGTGAGCTCTCTGAAGGCAGAACTAATCTACTCTATGTCGCCTAAAGGACCTGATGACGCTCCTGGAGCACAGTCAGTGTTCAGTATCATCTTCGATGAAAGAACATGGCTGAGAGATCCTTAGTATTCAATTCCTGTTTAGAACTAGCCCATAAAGAATAGAGATATCCCTTTAAGCAACATTCAGAGGCTCAGCCCAAACAGAGGAGAAAAGACGGAGGCTCATTAATGCAGGAGCCCTAATTAAGGAGATAGCTAAGCTTGCGGTTAGCTGTGAGCCATAAGCATTACCACCTTCCATGGTCTCGTGAGACTTGTCCCGGGACATTGTGGATGGGGTCGGCACCATTTGCATGATCTCGCGAGACTTGGCCCGGGGGATTGTGGGTCGTTATCGGTGCCATTTTGTGGTTGTTGTAGGAGTGTGGACGGCGTGTCGGGGTGTTGTTGGAGCCGGAGAGAGAAGCTGGCAGAATAAAGAGCCTGTTGGTTTCCAGTCTGCCTCTGAACTTATTCCCACAGCTTTGCTGCTCCAAGCGGCCATCGCTTCAGGCGGCAACACATTAGGATGCAGTGTGGTGATAAACATTCGATAAAACTAGTCATACCTGAATGATGCTGTGCCAAAATAGAAAGAGCTTCAGCTAGGCAGCCAGCAGCAAATATGCCAGTCACTCTCCAGTGTGTGACTGAGCAGGTTGCTATCTGTTCTGAATCTCACCTATAAAATGAAGTCATGGGTCAGCTGTGAAGACCACTGGAGAAATCGTCACTACCATTTTGGAACACTATAGTTATGCAGTAAAGAGTAAAACAACCACAAGAATCAGAAAATCGACAGAAGAACCGTATGTGCATCACTGTGCGTTACCCTTGCAGAGACACAAAACTGACACAGCAAACACCTCTTAGAAAAGGGGGATTGAGTCATTATCTTGTCACCTGAAGGATTCATTAGGCCTTTCTGCCTGGGTGAGAATTTGTTTTGCAGGCTCTGCAATTATCATCAGATCTAAAGATGATGATGCAAATGACATGCAAGTGTAAACAGCAGCTCGAAAAAAAAAGCACACACCTGCAATGAAAGACCTTAGTTAGGACAGTTTAGGACAGTTCTAATTAGGAAGGGAGAGAATAATCAGCAACGACCCTGAAAGGAGACAGGAGCCCTGGCATTGCTAAGAGGAGATGAGAACTTGATGTTTAACTTAACTGCGATTTGTCCTTATCCACCTTCATCCCGGAGAACGTGAGAGGGCAGGATGTGAACATCCTGGGTCTTGGTTAGCCATTATCCGTTCGTTCACTCTGTAATTGAGTGCTGAGCACAAGGTAGTGCCAGGCCTGAGACACGCAGAAGTAAAGAGGACATGGCCCTGCCCTCACACCGTTCATGTTCTAATGGAGGAAAGATACAACAGCACCAAAAATACCAACAAGGTCTGCCCTGGTACGACACACCATGCCCCAGGAATGGACGGGAACACAAGGAAGCTCCGGTTCTATCAAGAACGAGTATGATTTATCTCACTCATATGAGAAATCTAACAAAGTTGAACTCATGGAACTTAAGAGAAGAGTGCTTTTGACCAGAGACTGGGGGAACAGGGAATGGGAAGGATGGGGAAAGGTTGATCAATGGTACTATGCTACAGACAGATAGGAGTAAGTTCTGGTGTGTGATTGCACAGTAGAGTGGCTATGGATGATAATGATAATGCAGTTTTTATTTTAAAAGGCTAGAAAAAGGGATGTTTGAATATTTTCACTATAAAGGAATGATCAATATTTGGCGAAATAAATATGTTTAACCTGGTTTAAACATTATACAAGGTATACACGTACCCCATTAATATGTACGATTTTTGTTTTCATGAATCAGTTCATTTAAATTTTAAAATAGATAAAAATGAGCAAGGGTTTCCCTGGGAAGACAAGATGGTGCGAGGCCCACCAGGCCAAACAAGCCACACAAGTAAGGACGCAGCAGGCTCTTGCTGACTGCATGCATAGTCTAGTTCCTGGAAAATGTGGGAGTGTAGAAAATGCCACTGGGAGACAGATGGTAGACTACTGGTGGGCAGAGACTGACCACATGTTCCATCTCCCTTTCTTGTGTTCCTTCCAGGAATTCCAGTAGGATGCTTAGCACTTAATATATTTTCAGGAGATGAGTGCTTATTATTCGATCCCTGTTATTTGTAGACAACCTGTATGTCTGGCAAGGCACATTCAGAAGCATACTTTGTCTATGGATAGGAGAAAACTGAGGATGATCCAATAGCAATCAGACCTCAGCCAGGGAATCCCACAAGGTTAGATTTTACCTGATACATTGTTTCTTAACTTGGCACCCTCAACTACTCTATGAAAAGTTCTTTTTCATTCAAATTATAAAAATAATATGTATATTATATAATCATCTTATTAATTAATTCCCACCATGCAATTTTGACACTTGAGTTTTGTGTTTGTGGTTTTGATGGAGAAAGGTTAATACCAAATAAGCAACCAGGGGAAGCGTTTGACTTCTAATGTAGTATTCTTTGGGGCCCCCAATTCTTCAAATTTGAGTGCAACTTTATCTGATGAGAGGACGATATGGGGACCCAGAAAGGAGAAGTAACTTTGTATTACACCCAGGTACTCACTAACATGAACTAGAATCCCAGGTGCTTGGATTAATGTATAAGGTACCACAGTTCAGCAACCACCTCTCTGAACAGGCAGTACTACAGCTTTCCAGATCCCTAAGTACAGATCCAAGTTTGGAACTCACCTTATACCTTACAATGGTGCAATTTGCCTTCATGTTCAGAGTTTCAGCTTCTGGTTTATCTTGGATTCATTCTCTGCCCCGCCCCTCTGAGAAACAGGCAGAACAGGTAAGAATAAATGATTCCAACCAAGGGTAATAAAAATTGTGTTTGTTTTCTCTAATCCTCTTATAGAAACATATTTTTAATTTCCTACATATAAAAGTAATTTTTATTTACATGGGGAGGAGATGTGTCCATCCACAGCCCTGTTGTCCTAGGGCAGTGGGATAGGTTGCCAAGAGATGGAGGAAAGTACCAGAGACGATGTGCAAGACAGGAGGTTTATTCAAACAAACTGTGGGGAAGGTCCAGTGGCAACAGTCGGAACAAGTAGCATCTGCATCCCTCATGGTGCTTTGCCAGGAAGCCCAGTGGATGGGTAGTTGGATGAGCACTAACCTTGTCTCCACAGTGCTCTGTCCTGTGCCAGTTATCCTGTGAGGGTACATAAGCAACGACACCACTGGCTTACTGCATTCTACCTTAGGACCAGCATTCCAAGGAACAGCTGCTTTGGCATACATGCAAGAAAGTGGCTTCTACAGATAACACTGATGTGCCCTAGTTCCCAGTGTGCATGCAATGGAGTCAGCGTTCCTTCAGCTAGTTATATCTCATGATATTCTGGTCTGAACCCACTTTCATGGTCCCCTGGACTTGGCTAGAGTCTTTGGAATGAAAAGGTGGGTCTCAGGAACATAGTGTTTGATGTCCCTCCCTATTTCTTTTTCAAGGATTATATAAGATGATCATATAAAACTTCCAACCTTAAAGAATATATTGCACTTTGTTTTATTATTATTAATTGCTTTCTTGCTAGGAAATTTTAAAAGCAGAACAAGCAAGCATTTTGTGTCATGCTTTAACATATGTTTGATAGTAACGATTCACTGGATGAATAACAAATTGTTAACTTAATATCCACTTAATGCAATAAATAATTTAGAACCAAGCGATGAGTGAGCCACAGGGTGTGGGTATTCGTGGAACTATGAGAACCTGGCTACTCAGCAGAATCAACTGAGGAACTTTTCAAAAAATGCAGACTCTGGAACCTCACCCTATTTGAATCAGAATTTCCACGGCCTAAAACCCAGAACTTGACATTTACAGAAGCTGTCCAGGTAACTCTTATGATAACATAGTCCACCTAAGTGAGCCCTTTGCACAATTTTCAGGGCAAAAGTTTCATGTTAATATAATAAAATCAACTGTGGCAGTCAATTATAATCTCACATGAGATATAAAACTTTCCAAGGTCAAGGTAGTAAGAACCAGATGGCCTTTTCCTTCACCCAGCTATTTCCTCTGCTTGAGGCAATACTTATTCATTTTTTAAAATTTATTTATTTTTTATTCTAAGTTGTTAGAAATGACAGCAGAATGTATTACATTTCATATTATACTTATAGAGCACATTTTTACATATCTCTGGTCATATACAAAGTATATTCACACCATTCGTGACTTCATACATACTTAGGGTAATGATATCCATCTCATTCTACCATCCTTTTTTTTTTCTTCACCCTTTTGCCCCATCCCTTCCCCTCCCTCCCCATTGGCCATTCTAGTGTTCCTCTAATCTTCCTGTGTTCCCCATCCCAACCCCACTGTGAATTGGCCTCCTTATATCAGAGAAAACATTCAGCATTTGGCTTTTTGGGATTGGCTAACTTCACTTACCATTATGTTCTCTAACTTCATCCGTTTACTTGTGAATGCCATGATTTTATTCTCTCTTATTGCTGAGTAATACTCCATTGTGTATATATACCACATTTTCTTTATCCATTCTTCTGGCAATTAGAGAAATGCAAATGAAAACCACTCTAAGATTTCATCTCACACCAGTCAGAATGGCATCTATTAAGAACACAAACAACAATAAATGTTGGCGAGGATGTGGAGAAAAAGGCATGCTCATACATTGTTGTGGTGACTGCAAAATGGTGCAGCCAATATGGAAAGCAGTATGGAGATTCCTTGGAAAACTTGGAATGGAACTACCTTATGACCCAGCTATTCCACTCCTCGGTCTATACCCAAAGGACTTAAAAACAGCATACTACAGGGACACAGCCACACCAATGTTTATAGCAGCACAATTTACTTATTCATTCTTAAGCAAAAATGTTACTAAATGCTTGCCAAGCTACAGCTAGAGATACATTAGTGAATACAACATAATTTTTTTTTTTCTCATGGAGTCTGTAGATTCGAGCAACTCAAGTATTAAGCAGCTCCACCCAAGAAATTTACCAGAATTTGTAAACTTTACTTTTTTCCTCCAGCATTTGTTCACTTTATTCACTTGCTATAAGCAAGACTTTGTAG
Source organism: Tamias sibiricus (assembly GCA_025594165.1). Taxonomy (NCBI): domain Eukaryota; kingdom Metazoa; phylum Chordata; class Mammalia; order Rodentia; family Sciuridae; genus Tamias; species Tamias sibiricus. Next base: position 17,397,785 of record CM046657.1, on the reverse strand, counting down.
TTGCCTGGTCTAAATGGTGGAATATAACTACTGCCAAAAGTTCTTGAAATGACATCTCCATTCAAGATAGTAACACTTTCAACAGAAACTCACAGGTTCAACTCGGGTTGGGTAGCTCTCCTGGACCAGAGTCTGTGGCTCAGGGGAAAGAGATTATAGGATCTGCTCCAGTGGAACGATATTCTTGGAGAATGTTTGAGATGATTCCACTAGAAATAAATGATAAAGAGACAGTTTAGTACATTCAAACAGTACTTCTCTAGGAAAGATATGCACTTTTGAGCATGAATCTTATGTCATGCCATTCCTTTGCTCCAGAGTTTTGTTCTGCTGTCTGATAAGACAATTAAGTTGTTTTATTCATTGTTTACTCACAAAAAAAAGTTCTTTAGGCATTGGCCTGGTTCAGGTCTTAGGGAGAAGAAGAATAAGAAGGAGAAGGAGAAGAAAAGAAGAAGGAAGAGGAGGAGGAAGAGGAGAAATAGAAGGAGAAGGAGAAGAAAAGAAGAGAAGGAGGAGAAGGTAGAAGAGGAAGAGGAGGAAGAGAAGAATTGGAAGGAGAAGAACCAAAAAGAAGAATAGTGTTGTTCCTCTTAGACCTCAGTTTTGTGAAAAAGGCAATACTACACTGAATGTAATTTAATGTGACAGACACATGTACCAAGTGTGAAGGAAACTCACAGCAAACAGGGGAACTCACAGATTTCCTTACCTGTGTCTTCATGGATTCAAAGCAGCTTTTAGGTTGGGTAGAATGAGGAGGATTTCAGAAAAGGTGAATCATAAAAAATAAAGTTAAGGGATGTATAGCAGAAGAAGTTTCATGGTTCATGGTTGGGAGGTGAAATAATAACAGTGGATGGAAGATTAGGGGGGAAAATCACTACAGAAGTCACTCCCAGCCCTACCATTTATGAGCTATGCATACTTGGGCAAGTTAATGAAACTCTCTGTACTTGGCTGATAGGATTGTTGGGAGGATTAGCTTTTCTAATTCACCTGAAGGGTTCAGCATAGTGTTGGCACATCTCGGGTGCTTAATACATGTTTTACCATTACTATTATGGTCAACACCATTGTCATCATTATTTCAAACAAATGTGCTATTCCTGAGTGTGTTTATAAAATTCTGCTTGTGAGAGGAAAGCACATGCTGTTTATCATTATACTATAGAGATCCTGGTTTGAATTTGACCCAGAGGACATGGTAGTAGGTTCAGAAATCACATGCTCTAAATTGCTTGCAAGGTGATGGTGGATCTCATAGGATTAGCAGCAGAAATTCCAGTGTAACCTACCATCCCAGGAAACCCTACCCCACAGAACAGCAGGCCCAGGTGAGACACATGCCACTTTTGCATAACTCATACTCAGATGACCAGGTGCCAATTTCCCTTTGGCAAAAGACTCTTTAGATGCCCTGACCATTCATCTGGCCCCTACCATAGAGACTACAAACCAGAATCCAGCCATTTACCTCCAGAAGAATGTTCCAAAGCATAAGCCAACACCATACAACAGAGGCAGCTCAATTTAGAACTATTTCCTAAATATTCTGAGGACTTTGTCTCAATGGATGAGATTAACATCCACTTGGATTTTGGTAGGAGTTACAAGATCCTTTCTATTCCTTCGTCTCCTTTCTTTATCTCTTGAACCGGTTACCAAAATTAAGAATAATAGCAGCATGTTAGGAATGTGGATATGAAAGTCAGGGCTCTACTTTGAATAGGGATGAAGATACCCCTGCATGGTGGCAAAGCCAAATGATCAGAGACCTGTAGAGTGTGATAGGAACCAGCATATGCCCCAGGCTGGCACACAACCGGCATACGTTCCACTGATGTAAGTTTATTGATTATACTGAACCAGATGGTTACATTTGATACCAAGATGCCACCTATATCCAATTGAACTTTATATTTTCCTGGTTTAAAAGAGCAGGATATCAGAAAAGAATCTTGAATAAGGACTTCAATGGTATTGTCTCTCCTCTTACTACTACCTTTGGCTTAGACTATTACGTGGGCTTCCTAGCTGGTCTCTCCATTTACATTCTTCTCAAACTTTTTTCTCCATGGCACCCAGAATAAATAATTTTTGAAAACCTGATTTGGTCTTTGTGCCTCAGCTATGCACAACCTCTCAATGATGACCAGTTGTATGTCAAATAAAATCCCAGCCCCACCAGGTTACCAGCAGGTCTCTTCCTTTAAGAATAATGACGAAGTCATATAAATTTCAACCCTCTATTAAACCCTTATTAAATAGGAGTTATTGTTGTTACTTATGCTATGCCAAGAAAAAGCTAAGAAACATATCATTTTTATTAATCATATGGTAAAAGTACATTTGCCTTCAAGCAGTTTGAACTATTAAAGATAGCAGCAATAACTTTTCAATGATTTCTCCTCTTTGGTCCACTCGCTGTTTTGTGTTGTTTTGTTTGTATGATCAGATCTATGTGACAAAGAGCATTTAATGAGCCCTGGCCTCATGATCTCTTCCTGCCCTAATCTACCTGCCTGACCTCTATTCCCATGTGGGTCTCTGTCTCTTGCAAAGCTCCATAGGCAGTGAGCTTCCTGGACATCAGAACTCACATCACATCTCCCTTGGCCACTACAACTTTACCAGCATCAATAAGTATTTATGGAACATCAGTTGTGGGTTCAGCTCCAAACTACAGGTAGCCTATTAGGTACTTGAGATAATATGGGCCTTCTAAGAATTTTTTTAATGTGTTGATGAAGGAGGAGATAAACACATAAGAAACAAGAGAGGAACTGTCCCTAGAAAACATTTACTCAATACCTGCTACATGCAGAACACTAGAATAACCATCAAAGCCAAAATCTTAACTGGGAGGTATACAACGTCTGAGAAGCATGAGTCTTGGTGTCAGAAGACCTGTGCTGTGTTTTCATGCTGACAGGAGGTGAGGATTTAGACAATTGTCTTCACCAGTCTGAATCTGTTTCCTCATCTAAAATGTGACTAGCACCTGCTTTCAAAAGCCTCCTGTGGGTTGATAAGATTAAACGTATGTGAAAGAGTTTTACAAACTCCAGACAACTTGATGTGATGATGGTGACGAGAATGAGAATTCTGGAATGTTTGCTATGGGGCAAGACTCTCCTAAACATTTGAAATACATTATTTCAATGAATCTTCACTAATAGATCTATGAATTGCATTCTGTCATAACCTCCACTTTATGGATAAGATTCAGAGAAATGACAAATATTTCCCTATGTCACATAGCTGGTTCAATAATGAAATGAATTTGAATCTTGATCTATCTGGCTTCCTAATTAGCAATCTTAACTATCATGTGACATGACCAAACACCCTTATCTTCAAGAAGCACTTTTATTAAGAGCTCACTGACCCCAGGTTATAGACCCTAGGTTCAGCATGGGTCTAGAACTTACTGTATGTGTGATACGTGGTAAGTCCCAGCCTCAGTGTGCCTTACCTGTCAAATGAAGGAGTTGAATTCTAAGGTCTCTCAGGTTCTTTCTCTTTAAGTTCATCTGACATTCTATGGCTATGGTTCTTGTTACATCAGAAGTTGTTCCTTGGGTAATCAATGGTCAAAGTCACCTTGGCTACATGACAGGGAAAGGAATACATAAAAGCAGTTTACAGGAGGGATTAAAGGAAAAGATCTTCAAGGGTTGTTGGGTACTTGGAGAAGGTTTTGGAGAGAATAGACCTGAACAACTTCACCATGAAAGTCATCCTTTATTATTTTTCTCCATAGTCACCATATTTATAAAGATTTCATATCTACTTGATCTAACATGACAACATAGCCTAGCAAAAGAGAGCAACTGTAATTCCTTCAAGAGAAAAGAAGACTCCTATGGGCTCCAGTGAGAGTCAGACAAAACTGGTTGCTGCCTGCTTAACACAGTCCTGCACAGTGCAGGGACATCATTTTGACCTCGGTTATGAATCAGCTAAAGTTAGCCAAATGTCCACGGGCTGCTAGGAGTTGAGTCTTCTATCCTCAGTGGGAGAGTCACCATCCACAGTCCTCGTCCCCACATTCTTGCCATCGTGGGAATGACCACAAGCCAAAAGACAAAATGATAAGAAATGCAATTAAAATATTGGTTGGTTTTTATTTGTAACCAAAATTGGGCAGCAAGAATGAGTGTTACCATGAGCCAAGCCCAGATGTTTGATTTTATAGACAGAAATGGACTTGGGAAAGCAGAAACAGAGACAAGTGCAGATTGCTCATTACAACTTTGCTTCCTCATAAAGGTTAAAGCAGAGACCTCCTTAGAAGCCTGGGTAGAGCTGGCTCATCTGAGGATTTGGCTTCTTACCTCTCATTCTCCTAATTTCTCAGAAGGCCACATAACAGTTCGGTTTTGTCTTGGTGACATGGAACTTCAGCATGCATGACTCCGTTTTGGTTTGGTCTCTGGGGCCAGGTGCAGAAGCTCAGTCTCAACCCAAGGCCTCTTATACATTTTATTTAGCACCTATAAGGCAGTGATTCTCAACCAGGGGGTGGATTTGTCCCCAGTGAACAAATGGAAACATCTGGAGACAGATTGATTGAATGTCACAGGTTGCCTGGGAGGGAGAAAGAAGCTTGACTCAGGTGAGGGAGCAGGAGCTCAGAGTGCCAGTAAAAATTCCACCTGCCCAGGACAGCTTCTCCACACTCCACCCCCAGCAGCTGCAGAATGAAGAGGCCAGACTAAGAATGAAAGGGTTGAATGTTTTCTCTCCTATGCAGAAGCTAAACCCAAATAAGAGGGTAAAAATGTGTGTGCATGTGGTGGTGGGGGGGTCCCTTGAAAATAGAAGAGAGATCAGTGGAGGAGAGGAAGGGGATTGAGGGGAGGGAGGAAAGAGAGGAAAAAGGAGGAACGGTGGGATTAAACTGACCAAATTCTGCTATGTATATATATGAAGCTATCACAGTAAATTTCCCTTTCATGTGTATCTATAAAGCACTAATTTAAAAGATATATAAATCAATACAAGGAAGACCAGCAGAGTAGAGGAAGGAGAATGGGGGAGGGTGGAGAGGAGAGAAAGGTGTAGCACTGGGAACTGACATGGAGCAAATTATATTCCATGCGTGTATGATTATGTCAAAATGAACCCTAATATTATGTTCTTACTATAATGCACTAATAAAAGCATTACAAAGGAAGATCGTTTTCAAAAGGTCAACAACACTGAGGTTGAGAAATATTGATAGAAGGGAACAGCAATTATGACAAAGAAAATGACACCAGCTCACCCAGGACAGCTGCAATAGAACCTGTGCATCTCTTCTTTCCTCCCTGCTCCAAACCAGAGGAGATACAAGGAAGGAGTCCCTGGGCCAACACTTGCAAGTTTTTTGAGTAGTGTGGGGAAAGCTTGAAACTGAATAGGAGGTTGATATTTTTTTAAATTACCTTTTTATTTTTAAATAACTTAAATTGTATAGAGTACATGCACCTTTAAGATTAATTTTTCTATTTTTCACTTAGCATAATGCACTTCAGTGTTACACAATTTGCTGCTTGTATGAATAGTTCATTCCTTCTAACTGATTAATAGTATTCCATTTTGTAAATATGTCGATGTACTACCATATATTTAACCATTTACTTGTTGAAAGATGCCTGCTCTTGTTTTGGGTGTTGTTTTTTTTTTCCTAATTCTTGGCACTTATAAATAAAGTTGCTATGAGCTTTTGTGTACAGGTTTTTGTGTGAATATAAGTTTTTATTTCTCTTGGACAAATACCCAGGTGTGCAATTACCAGGCCATCCATATGTTAAGGGTATAAATACCTTAATGAGAAAATGGCCAACAATTTTCTAGTGGGTCTGTACCCTCTTCCATTCCCATCAACAATGCATGACAGATCCATGTATGAGGCTGGTGCTTTAAAATGGAAATAAGTGTATTTAAATAATCAAATGAGGTTATTTTAGTAACTAAAATGACTGCATAGCTATGACATCTGACTGTTGACTGTAATTGTATTAATGGATCCCTCTGTCAACCAGAAAAAGAAGATTCCAAAGGTCATAAAAAGTAACAGTTATGAAAGAAAATAAAACCAAGTATTGCTGTACCTCAACAAGCAGAGACTCCTCAGTCAAACATATTACATAATTAAAAATGTCACTTTGTTTGAAAGGCAAGTTTCTCTTTCTAGTTTTTATCTCTTAAGGACATAGGTCAGTGCCATTGAAGCTTCTGATCACTGTACAATAACTCAAGGCATCACCCCAAGATATGCTAATTACAGCCAAGTGCAAAGACCCTGACTTTTTGAGGAGTCTAGTTGACCTTATATGAAAAATTAGGGCTGGGTGTGCCTCAGTGGTAGAGGGCTTGCTTAGCATATGTGAGGTCCTTGGTTTTTACTCCCAGAACCACAGAAAGAAAGAAGGAAGGAAGGAAAAAAGGAAGGGAAGAGGGAGGAAGGAAGGAAGGAAGGAAGGAAGGAAGGAAGGAAGGAAGGAAGGAAGGAAGGAGGGAAAGAAGAAAGGAAGGAAAGAAGGAAGGAAGGGGTGAAAGAAAGAACGAACGAACGAACGAAAGAAAGAAAGAAAGAAAAGAAAGAGAAAATCTATAATTTTAAGAAACCCAGAGCAACTGGTTTTGTTAATTAATGACATAGATACAACATCAAGTAAGTGGCATAAGCTTTCCAATCTATTGCAAATTATGGCAATCAGTAATTCTAACTTCAGACTTTTTATTAAATTTGATAAAGTATGTAAAGCATTTAACAACATAGACATAGTGAACATTTACTTCAATTTCCTTGTTTATTTACCTGTCTCTTTTAAAAAAATAATAACAAGTATGAAGAATGAATCGATAATGGAAACCTCATAAATGTTAGTTGAGTGTTATTTTGGGTGCTTAGTCCGGGAGGTACGCATGATATACAATTAAAGGGGAGTGGTGGCAGGCCCAGTTTAATATTTCCCTGATTGTCCCCTAAATGCCTTTGAATCCTTTGTCTCTTCCAAGACCATAAAGATTTCAGATAAGCTAATCATCATGATCATCTAGGATTTTTGTTATAATTACTTATAACAAAAATAATTATAATAATTATTATTAAGTAATTACTATGTAATACTTATCTAATAATATATACTATCATAAAAGCAATACTTGCTTGTGGTAAAGTTCTTAAATGGCAAACTAAGTTAGAAACTGGAAGTAAAAGATAATCTCATACATATTCAAGACCTACTCACAGCCCCTTAGGTATACTTTTTAAATTATTATGTAGTTTGAATCATCTTGATTAATGCACTATTAGAAATCTTACTCAAGAGGGCTCAGGATATAGCTCAGTAGTAGAGCCCTTGCCTAGAATACCTAAGGCCCCAAGTTCAAAGCCCAGCACTGAAAAGGAAGGAAGGATGGAAGGAAGGAAGGAAGGAATGTTGCTCAGCAGATATCTTCCTATAAAACAAACATATGATCCCTCTTTATTTAAGATCTTCCTTGGTTCAGGCAATTTAAACAGGATCATCAGAAATAAATACACAAGCATCTCATAAACACTTCCTAGAAGCTCAGCTTCAGGGAAGAGGTGTGGTAAATTCTAGAAAGTAACCTAGTAGCAGATTATGACAATATGAATTAAGATCCTTAGAAAGGTGCACTCCTTTAACTTTATAATCATTAAAATTTTAATAAGAAGAAAAAGTGTAAATATCAAAAATAATTTTACAATAGGTGTCAATAACTTCAAAAACAAACTATTTGACCTAGCACTTCCCATTCAAGCATTTGTTCTACATAAATAATGCAAATAAATATTTATCTAAAACAATTGTATTACTGCATTATTAATAATGGAAACAATTTGAGCATCACCTAGCTAATAAAGGAAGTATTTCTTTTCGTTCTTTCTATTTTTTTTTTTCTTGGTACCAGGGATTGAACCCAGGGGTGCTTACCCACTGAGCAACATCTGCAGCACTTCTTTATTTTTTATTTAGACACAGGGTCTTGCTGAATTGCTTAGAGCCTTGCTAAGTTGCTGAGGCTGACTTTGAACTTGTGATCCTCCTGCCTCAGCCTCCTGAGCCACTGGGATTATTCCAGGCTAATTGAGGTATTTCTAAATAAAGGATAATACATCCTTGGTGTGAAAAATTATGTAGTCCTTTAAAATTTTGGTTTCTTCAAAGAATCTTTTACATAAATTGTGGAGAGTTGTGATTTGAATCAAATTATGGCCTCTGACCCTCTTCTGGCTACATTTCACTGGGAGCTGCATGTGCAAAGGTGCACGTCCAAATGCCCCAGTTGCTATGGTAACATTGGCCTGAGAAGGCTCTGTACCAAAGTGCAGAGCTGTTATCAGTCAAGGCCTTGAGTTCAGCACCTTCTCCCAGGGACAGTGAATTCCAATCGAAACAAGATGACCCTACTGTCTTGCTGGTCCTTCGTCCTTCAGATTGCTGCTTTGCTGAAACCTTCCCACAAATAACCTTTAGATGATGAAACCTATATAATAAACATGCTGAGCTAGCTTGGAGTCCATCTAGCCTCACTAGAGCCCCAGATTTTTCTCCCTTTATCCCCCATCATCCCTCATCCAGTATTTCCAGAATTAATGGCCGCGGTCAAGAGAGATGAGAGGGTCACAGCAATAGAGAAAATGTTAGGGGAAAAGGTGCTAGGTGGATAAAATAGGGAATGGAACAGTATATATGATTTAATTTGTGCAGTGTTATTTGAAAGATGAATATACGTATGTGAGTGTGTGTGTGTCTGTGTGTGTGTGTGTCTGTCTGTCTGTGTAATGATCTTCCTAAAGGGAAGAGGCCATTGATGTATGGTAGTCTTATAGGTCATTTTAAAACATTCATTTTCTTTCAAATATTTTCTATAGAATCAGAGGAAAATGTATAACTGCAATTAATAGACTCTTTTCTCAAAAAGAATGAGCCCAGCAGAGAAGATACAGTTTACTCACAATAAAGACAGTATTAAACAGAATATGGGAGCCAGGCATCTGCTGTCTCATTTTCTGTTCTTCCACATGTTTTCCTTTGGGAAATCACTTCTCCTAATCCACACAAATGTGATTCCAGGGACCTGACCTCATGAGAGAGACTTACAACTTTTGGGGGTCAGTTTACTAGTCAGGTCTATGACCCAGGCTGGCTAACACAGCATCTCTCTCTAAGCCACAGAATGAGACCCAGTCTGGGTTCCTCTTTTGCATTGGTGCAAAAGAGAGGCTCTTGTAAGAATTTAAAGTTCAAGCTTGTAGCATTTACCTGCTGCATCCAGCACAGCCGTTAATTCAGAAATCAGCAAGTGGCAATGCGGGATTGAGAAAAGAGAGGAAAAAAAAAAAAAAAAAAAACACAGAGAAAGCTGTGGGGCCAGAGGCCAGGTAGGACACAATGTTCTGATGCAGGAACAGTGACCCAGAGCTAGCTCAGCATGTTTATTGTATAGGTTTTATCATCAAAAGTTTATTTGTGGGAAAGTGTCTGCAAAGCAGGTGGACTAAAAGATGCAGCACCAATGAGACATCAGGGTGATCTTGTTATGCTCAGAATTCTCAGAATTCTCTAACCACTGGAACTGGTGCCTGAGCTCAAGGTCCAGACAGATATAACTCCATGTCTCTCTGCATAGTGTTTCCTCAAGCTGGGTGTCACCATAGCAACTGGGCAATCTTGATCAGCACTTTTGCACAGGAAGTTCCCAGTGCAAACAAAGCCACAAGGCAGTCAGAGGTCATGATCTAAGTCACTGCTCTCCACATTTACCCAGGAAGTAATATGACTGAGAACCAATCCAACATGGAAAATAACTGAGATGAATGTGGAGAAAGACAAGAACCAAATCTTGAAAAATTATTTTTGCCCCCTAGATCTAGCCATGCTTGAAGACATGTGAAGTCCTAGACTTTTCTATTCTATAGCAAATAAGTTCTCTTTTAACTCTAATTTTTGAGACAAATAATTCCATTTTTCCTTTACTCATTCTGATTTGCATTTTTTCTTTCAACTCTTAGAGTCACTGCTGATATACATTATATCTTTCAAGGGTGTAGGTCAAGTTTTTGAATCAAGAGAGACAGAGGTCACTCCCTGCCCCTTAGAGCAACAGTGGTAAGAGCTGGGCCTTGGAGGAAGAAAGAGGGTGAGCATCAGAACCGGAAGGAAACTGGGGTTTGTAGAGGTATACGTGTGAGGTGCTTGGAAAAGACTGAAATACAGAATTTGTGTTAGGAAACAGGAAGCGAGGGAGTGAATCAAAATTTTACCAGGTTAATGGGTTTAGAAATTATTTCATAAACAATGAAAGATACACTAATGGCTTTTTTAAATTTTTATTTTTTATTTTTTTGGTAGTTATGTATGGACAGCATACCTTTATTTATCTTGTTTTGTTTTGCTTATTTTTATGCTGGTGCCAAGGATCAAACCCAGTGCCTCATACATGCAAGGCAAGCACTCTGCCACTGAACTACAGCCCCAGCCCTCCACAATGGCTTTTAATAAGGGCATGATCTGTTGAAGATCATCTTTCCAGGAAAATGACTTAGTGGAAGAGTCGTATCTAATTAAAGAGTAAAATGAGGGGTTCCCCTTCCCATCCTCCTTCGCCTTTCTCTTGCATTGCCATGCCTTCCACTGGTGAATTTCCTGGTCTTCAGTTTTCTGTATTGACTTATTCTACATATTTTTTTTTCATTAAAGCAGTATAATTACACATAGTGTTTGGGTTCATTTTGACAAAATCATGCAAGCAAGAAATTTGATTTCGATCCACATCCTCACCTTTTCTCCCCTCCTCCCTCCTGCTATTCTCCCTCCTCAACTCTATGGATCCTTTCACTCCTTTATTTAATGATTTTTTTTCATTGGTACTTTCTACATATACATAAAGGTGAAATTCCCTTTGGTACCTTTATATATGAATGTAACATGATTTTGTTAAATTCATTCCATATTTCTTCCCCTTTCTTTTCCTTCCTCCCTCCCTCTCACTCTCCTTCGAGTTCATTGATCTTCCCTATATCTTTATGATATCTGATCCCCTCTCCACCTTCTTTCCCTTATTGTTCTCTAGTTTCCACATATGAGAGAAAACATTTGACCCTTGATTTTCTTAGTCTGGTTTATTTCAGTTAGCATGATTTTCTGCATTTTCATCTATTAATCGGCAAATGCCATTATCACATTCTTCTTTATGGCTGAGTAAAACTACATTTTCTTGATTCCTTCATCTGTTGATGGGCATCTGAATTGATTTCATAATTTGGCCATTGTGAATTGTGCTGTTATAAACATTGAAGTGGCTGTATTTTTATATAAGCTGATTTTAGATCTTTTGGATAAATACTAAGGAGTGGGATAGCTGGATCATATGGTGATTTACTTCTTAGTTTTTTGAGGAAACTCCACACTGCTTTCCAGACTGGTTGTACTATTTTCAGTCCCACCAACAATGTATGAGTGAACTTTTTTCCACACATACTTACCAGAATTTATTATAATTCACCTACACACATTGTGTTTTTTTTTTTTTTTTTTTTTTTTTTAAACATGCCTAATTGTAGCACGACAGAACCAGGGTGTTTCTTAAGATCCATGCTACAACATGGACGGATCTAAAAATAAATATGTTGATTGAAAGAAACCAGAACCACCCCCCCCCCCCAAAAAAAAGCATGATTTAACATACATAACGTGTAGAAAAATGACAGAAAGCTGTTCAGCAGTTGCCTGGGGATGGAGACAGGCCAAGAAGAAGGGTAAGAGAGTGGATTTTTTTTTTAATTCTATACCAACAACTCTCTAAAACACACTTAATATTTCTTGATCCAACCTCTTCCAGTCCCTCAGCTGCTCCCACACATCTTTATTCTAAATTTCCTTTAAAAAAAAAAAAAAAGAGGAAAAGCCAGGCACAGTGGCACATGCCTATAATCCCAGCAACTTGGGAGGCTGAGGCAGGAGGATCGTAAGTTCAAAGCCAACCTCAGAAGATTAGCAAGGCACTTAGCAACTCAGTGAAATCCTGTCTCTAAATAAAAAATATAAAAAATAGGACTGGGGATATGACTCAGTGGTTAAGCATCCCTGGGTTCAATCCCCCATACAGACCAAAAAAAATAAAAGGAAAATGGAAAATCCCATACCAAAAATAAAGCTCATTTTTATGCACTGTCCTTATGTGAACATGTAATTTTAAATTCCTTGAAAATTTTACCTTCTTCTACCAGCCTAAGTGGGTACATTCTCCATTTTTCTAATTATATTAAATCTAGCCCCAGACCCCAAATGTTGGCATGAATGTCCCAGACAGGTGTTTCTGACACTCCTCCTTTCCTTGTGGGCTTCAGAACCTTGGGGTACCAGGAAAATGAAATGATGGAATGTGACTCAGCCTCATTCTGTGGTTGACCGTTCTGCTACACAGAACTCTTTTTAGCAGCTAACATTGATTGATTCTTCCATTATGTCAGGTATTATGTTAAACACATCTTTTTGCATCTCACAGTAACTCTGTAAGAAAGGTGCTCAATAATCCCATTTCCTACTCACTAACTGTGTGACATAAGGTTTGTCATTTGCTTCTCTGATCACCGGTTTTCTCTTATAAAGCAAGATGGTAAAACTAATTGGCTCTTCCTACTCTTTTTTTTCCCCCTAAATTCATATTTGAGAGGATTAGGATTTTGAATTTTCAGATCAGGAATGGGTTTTTTGTTTTTCTTCTCCCTGTGTTAATTTCTCTAGCCTTGCAACTTTTTTGTAGGTTTGAAATTTTTAGAAACAAGGAAATGATAAAAGTAAACCTAATCACTTGGTTCTTAAATTACTGTAACTCATGGATTCTAAAAACTCTCTAGAAATATGAAAGTTCATCTCTCTTTAAAATGAAGAGGTTCAATGATCATTGATTAATAAAGATCTCACCCAGTCACCCACAGCGTTTTTTTAAATTTAATGAACTCTTATATGCTCCAATTTTATCAGAATGTTAATTTTATTATCCATCATTCCTACAAAAGGTAAATTGTTTTGATATGATTATAGGATGCATAGTATGTATATTAACTGCTAAAATATAAAGTTAAAATACACTCATATTCAAAATGGAAAATAAATATACTTCAATGTCTACTTTAAAACAGATTTCACAACCTCCCTACTCTCAAACCATATGAATCAACAAAGTGGATTCCTACCTTCACACACAAATATCTATCTGCCTAGATTTTGCCTAAGGATCAGCTTACCCAGGTCAGGGCAGTTGTCCCTTGTACACCAAGAAGTGCGTGCATGTGTGCACGCGTGTATGTGCGTGTGTGTGCGCGCGCGCGCTCGCGCACGAGAGTGCTCACTCACATCTGTACACATGGGCCAAGGGAAATAACATCAAGATCTTAAGAAATGTAATGTTTATTTTCCATTATTTTAAGAGACATAGAGAAAAGAGAGATGTCGTTATTCTATTAAAGGTTCACAGAAAGGACAAAGAAGGAGGAAAAGTGTGAGATGGTAAAAGCAAAAGGATAGGAGAGGTGAAGAAGCAGGGGACGGGAAGGGGAGAAGAAGGAGCCAGCATCAGCTGTGGGCCTGTTTCAGTGAGTCAGGTGACACTCCTATCTTCCCACAAGCTCCACCTGATGCATCCACATGGGTGGGTAGGAAGGGTGGGTAGATACCTCTAACCGTGACCCCTGCATCCTGGAAGATAAACGATATCACATAAATTTCATCAAATCGAGACTGCAGACCAAGGGCCTCATAAAACCACGGGATAAACCTCCAATACCTCCCAAAGTTAAGGTGAGCTGAAAGTAAAATTTCCATAAAATTTGCAAGTAAAATCTCACTAACCAATCACTTGAAGCCACATGAAGAATAACCCTTAGGACATGCATTTATTTTTCTTAAACATTAGAGAGTCTTTAAATATTAAGTATGAAAGAATCATCCCTCCTGCTTTTAACCTATCTAGCCTCTAGGATATCTAATCTCTTTGAGCTTGATTTTTTTTTCCTTTAGGAGAAATAGTGCTAACACTTCTCACATGCCACTATTTTGAGAATTAAGTAAAATGAAATAAGGAAATATGAGGGATGTCCAGCAAATGCTTGTCAAGTATCTTCTCTTTCTCACTGAGAGACCAGCTAAAGGTCCTTGTCAAACCTGAAATTAGGTATGAACCCCCTCCTCATTCATTGGTGCATTATTCCGCTAACTTAACAAATACTTGGTGAGGACCTAAACCTATTCCAGACTCTATAAATAGAGTAATGAATGGAAGCAGAAAAAAAAAAAAGAAAGAAAAAAAAAAAAACCCTGCCCTCTGGAGGTTAGAATTTAATCCCTCCCTTTTTTCTAGCCTTCCTCATCTCTTCTTTGCCTGGTGAAGCAGTCTTGGGTGGCCCATAAAATCGACCTCTATTTGTATCTTTTCCCCATGAGATAAAGCAGCAGTTGAGACCACGACAGGAAAGGGTAGTATTGAGTCTCTGAGAAAACCAAGCCGAGCTGCCCCATTTGAATCTTGCCCATGGCAGCGCCCAAGCCAGCCAGTCACAGGTTGATAGGGGACCAGCCAAAGCAGTCCTTCCGGAATATCTGCCTCAAAACAATGAGACTCTTTTGGCCCAAGGCACCAACAGCTAATTGCAGTGTTTTACAAACAAATTTTGTTGAAAGGATAAAGCAGTGCTTCAGAACAATTGCCCTGAGAAAAAATGGGTGTGCAGTTTGCACAGTGGCTCAGACACACAAAAACAGGGTGTGCCCAAGTTAAAAGAACCCATTTGGAAAGCAGATTGGCCAGTTATAATGATGGCTGTGTTCACACACGTACTTAATGTCAGACCTCAGGGAGCCCTGAGCACTTTTTAAACAGACATGTGGGTATGTAGGGAATCAACAGAAGAATTGAATCCCTTTTTCTCAGGCCAATTTTCTACACGGTTCTCTGGTTAAGAAGAATAGTTATATTTTTCTGTCTGTAACATAGTACATCAGTTGAAACAGTTCCCATGAAGAACATGGAATATCTTGCCCTCATTATAAAATTACAATTATCATAATAATAGGTTTCTACATTAAAACCATATTTCCACCTCCATTATCTCTTTTAAGTTGCAACAGCTCTTTAGAGATAGGCAGAGTGGGTATTATACTCAATTTGACACAAAATAAAACCGTGTTCTCAGAAGGTGATATACGATGATGTTCAGCTTTTAAGAAGGAAGTGTGGATGAGGTTTGAACAGCTCTGTTGTTGCTAAGACCAGAACTCATTTGCCCTGAAAGATCTTCCTTCTCCATTAGCTATAGTGTTTGAATCTTCAGGACCCCAAAGTGGCATAGACTGGCAACTGAGCTAGGCACAGCTCATCCTTTTAAATGGTTTTCATTTTTACCTAAAGGAAGAATACTCTGGTTTTAAGGACATCGCTACAAATGATGCATAAGTTTGACTTGTTTGGTTTGAGCGTGACATTGCACAGCTGGAGAATGGCCACTTATTGATTTAGAAAACAATAAGCCTAGGAAAAGAGAGCTCCAAAGTGGTACTGTAAGGATGGCCTTAGCCTAAGCAACTCCATTTTAAATAAACCTGCAGTCCCACCAGGCACCAGCCTACAGAGCCTTCCAATATGTCAATCAGGCATAGCCTGATAAAGACAAGTCACTTTCCACAACCCTGATAAGAGTCAGGGTGAAGTCACATGTCATTTGCCTTAGCCTGATAAGAGTCAGAGGTGTGAGATCAGGGCAGAAATCACCAAACCATATGTCCTGACTCTATAATGTAAGATGTCCCTAAGACACCTGGTAACAGCTGGTAGGGACCTAAAGGGCAAGCAGAAGCCCCCAAAATTTAGTATAAATGATGGAGCAAATGAACAGACATTAGGACCAGCTGACACTGATGCACAGGCTAGACAGCCTGATGAGGACGTGGACTGATATCCCAACTCTTCTCATTATCTGCCTCATCCTCTGCACCGTCCTCACTGCTGTCAAACTCTACAACAGCCTTCTGACCCTGGTGAGAACGGTGACTTCTTCTTATGACCATCTCCTCAACCAGCTGTCAGCTCCACACCAAGAGAAGCCTTCATCAGTTCCTGACCCGATCACTGCAGTCTGAGTGAGTGTGCATCTGTTGGACTTAAGGCCTAAGACTTGAGACTCCAGATCTGGCACTTGAGCTTAGCAAGCGAACGGAATGTCTGTAATGAGTCCGTCGTGATTAAGTGTGTTTGCAGTGCTTAGAGTTAACTGAGAATTGTTTGCTTTGAATTGATTATGTCTATTGCAGTGCCCAGCATTAAGGATTGTCATTTTCTTGATTAAGAACCTATTGAGGGCTGGGGTTGTGGCTCAGTGGTAGAGCATTCGCCTAGCACGTGCGCAGCCCAGGTTCAATCCTCAGCACCTCGTAAAAATAAAAATGTATTGTGTACAACTAAAGCAAATAAATATTTAAAAAAAAACAACTTTAAGAACCTATTGAGTAAATTGTATTGAGTGATTTGAGTGAAAAAAAAAAAAAACATTGAAAAGGGCAGAAGTACATGGACATTCTTTATTTCTTTCCCATGGCGACAGGTACATGTGAAGTTTAGAAAGCCAGGCCCTGGTCAATGGGAGGAAGAAATCAGCCTGCTTTTACCATCTGTGATTTGTGCCTGATACTTTTTTTTCCACTTTTTTCTCTGATGTATGTCTGTCTCTTTCCCTATCAGCTTAATGCTTACCTCTCATTTCCTCTAGGAAAAGAGAAATATTGTAAGGATTCGGTACCCAACAACAGCAATTGCTCATGCAATGTCACTGTCTTTGAATACTATGTTGACTCAGAGTGTTATACATACTGGTAAGGACAAGTGAGCAAGGGGAACTCTCACGCTGCTGGTGGGAGTGTAAAGTAGTACAGCCATTATGGAAAACAGTATGGAGGTCCCTCAAAGGCTAGATAGAAATACAGCCACCCTATGATCCAACAATCCTACTGATATAGCCCGTTATTGGTGAAGAGTTCTGCTCCCTCACAGGTTGAAGTATAACATTAGAGAAGCACACCGAGGCAAGCATGTAAAGCAGGGTTTATTTTAAAAAGGGGTAACATAGACTTCTCCCTGGAGGGAGAAGGGGGCCATAGCTGGTATCCTGGTATCCCAAGAAGGGAGGGTGTCCTGCCCTTTTATATGTCTCAAGCATCCTTTGTTCTCCTGCCCTCTTCCCTTATCTCTTTCTTTCCTGCCTATGTGACTAGGCCCAGGAGATGTTCAGTGTGATGGCCAAAAAGGTGGGAAGCAGATGGGTGGGAGGCACCAAGGTGGCATGATCTGGGCAGGAAGCAGGCATGATTAACAACTCTCTATAGGTCTGTAGGGAGGGACAATCCCCCGGGACAGGTTACCTTAGCAACAGGTTGGAGCAGGGACAGGTTATCTTGATGAGGGCAGAGGAAAGGATCTGAAGGCATTAGCATTTCAATCCCTCTCTAACTTTCTGGACTCACTCAAATTGGCCTCCTTGATCTGACCTGACTAGATTAACCTATCTATACTGACTGCCTGTCTAATTCTGGCTTCACTGCTACTGGTTGGTTAGTAGTGAAAAAGGAAATGAAAACAGGTATGTCAAAGAGACATCTGTACATTCATGTTCATTGTAGCACCATTCCTGATAACGCCAAAGTGGGATTAACCAAAGTACCCATCAACAGAAAAATGGATTTTACAATGTGGTATATGTACACCATGGAGGATTATTCAGCCAAAAAAAAAAAAAAAAAAAAAAAAGGATATAATCCTGTCATTTGAGGCTTCATGGATGAAACTGGAGGGTATTGTGTTGTCAAATGCCTCACTCACAGATGGCAAATACCACACATCCTCACTTCTATGTGGAAACTAAAACATGCATCTCATTGAAGTAAGGAGTAGCGTAGTGGTTACAGAGGCTGGGAGAGTCGTGGAGAGGAAGGGCATAGAGAAGATGGTTAACAGGCACAAAGGTACAGTTAGGTAAGAGGAATAACTTCTAATGTTTTATTGCATAGTAGGATAACTATCATTGACAGCAATTATCTGTGTGTTTCAAAATAGCTACTTGAGAGAATTTTAATGGTGACACACACATACACAAAAATAAGTTGGATGGATATACCAATCATCCTGATTTGATCATTATACATTGTATGCATGTATTGAGATATCACACCATACTCCATAAATAAGTACAATTACTATGTCAGTTAAAATAATTTTTAAAAAGAATAATACCAGCAGCTAACGTTTATAGAGAACTTTCAGGTGTTTTCTGAAGCATTGTATATGAATCAACATATTTACTGTCACAAAGGAAAATACATGAAGTAGCATATTTACTTGTTACAAAGGAAAATCTATGAGGCACAAGTATTATTAGCTTTATCATGTTTTTAAAACCAGACCTCAGAAGAACATAGAGGTTAAGGTGCTTGTCCAAGTTCATGACACAGGAAGCATTGGTCCTTGATTTTGAACCCAGGCTATGTAGCTCCATACAAATAAACCAAATGCATAAAGATGCAGGTGCATTTTCTTGACTTGTTTTGTTTCTTTTCTGCAGCTTTTCATACGAAGAAAAGAAAGTTTTGTCCATCTTTCATCTCCAGGTTATCTAGCATGAAAAGTAGAAAATACTAAGTTATTGGTAAATCTTCACTAAATTGATAGAAAGGAAGAAAGTTCTCAATGGCAGATAAACTTCCATAATGTCTCCAACCACTGCCAGGCTGGGCAGTGGGCACATCAGCATTCTGAAGGTTGAACTGGTCTGACCCAGAGATTCTGCCTGGAATCTCCTAAATAGTTGGCGTGGTAGAGTATTGAAATATCCCATTCTGATGTCTTGTTGAGTAACAGGTCAGAAAGACCCAATTGTTTTTAAGATAGTAAAAGGGCCTGGAGTCACAGTGACAGCCCACAGAAGTCCCTGCCCTTGGAAGCCACTCAATACAGGTTAAAAGAATGGATTTGTAAATAAATGACTGGGTGGTTCACCCTGCACTGGAAAAATATGCCACCTTTACAAAAAATTCTTTGTGGGATTAATATCTCAGAATCATATCTTTAAGAGGTTTAGGTGAAACACATCTTTTGTAATCATAACAATCTTGAGTGTTACATCTAAAGAGAGGCATTAACTTTTGGTTTTGTTTGTTTGTTTTTTGGGTGATGGTGCTGGGGATTGAACCCAGAGCCTTGTGCATGAAGGTAAGCACTCTACCAACTGAGCTATAGCCCCAGTCCAGGCATTAACTTTTAAAAGTCCCCACTGGAGCACTGTGAGGAAGCCAGGAGCAGGACCTGAGGAGGACTCAGCTCTCCATATTGGAGACAGTCCCCTCCATGTTTTGGGAAGATCTGAACAGCCCACATATACCCAGCCACATTCTGACAGACTCACACCCATTCTGAAAAGGAGATTTAACAGGGGCCAAGGATACTGAGGACTTGAGCTAGGAAAACCCCATTACCAGTACTTTCTGAACATTCTGGACACTTAGCACATGAAGAGGGAGATAAAGCTGCCCTTGCTATGCTTGAATATGAGAGAAATAAAGGTCTCTAGGCACCCCACACTCATACACACACCTCTCCTCCCAGTGTATCTGCATGGTAAAACCACATTATCTCAAGTTTATGGGAAACTCTAGAAAACTGCCCCAGCCAAGCCCCTGAGATGCCCCTACCAAAGTCCCAAACATGTTGTTCTTAAACTTCCATGAATTTACACATATAATCTACCTATACTGAATGGATGCATGTTGGATTTAATTGGGATCCAAGGTAATCCCAATTCAGAAATCATGAAAACTACTGAGATTTTCTGTAAATATTATGGAATTTATGTTAATTCATTGAAATTTGAAAATTGTGTTTATTCTTTCACTTTACAGGTGGGAAACGAAAGCCCAAAGAAGTAATGATGTTCTATAGCTAATAATTTATAGAGCTAAAATATAATTCCAGATCCATCTAGCTTCAAAACCTATGGTTTATCTTTCTTTCTTTGGTTCCCTATCATGAAGAGATGAATGGATAAAGGAAATATAACATATATATACATACACACACACACACACACACACACATACACACACACACACACACACACACACACACAATAGAGTTTTATTCCATCATAGAAAAGAACAAATGTCACTGGCAGAAAAATGGATGGAATTGGAGAGCATCATATTAGGAAAAATAAGCAAGACTGAGAAAGTCAAGGGTCATATGTTTTCTCTCATATGTGGAATCTAGAAAGAAAAGGAAAAAAAAAAAAGAGATCTCATGAAAATAGAAGGGAGACCAGTAGAGTAAAGGAAAGAGATCAGGGGAAAGAAAAGGGGAAGTACTGGAGAATTTAAATGACAATATTTGGGCACATTTTCTTCCAATCATATACCATTCAGTAAACACAATATCTGTATACCATTCAATCTATACATAACTAATATAGTCCTTCTTCCTTACTGATGAACATTGAGGCCACTTCTGGTTTTTCAGAATTATAAATACTACTGAAATAAGTCCCTTTGTCCCTTACATTGTCCCTTAGAGAATAAATCACTCTGTACTCTGGAATCTCTTCTGTCTTACTCCTAAACCACTGGGTCAAGTGAGTTTTACAAATGCCAAAACCCTTAAGTGTGGAGAACAGGATGAAAGAGCTTGGAATGTGCAAACAGAAAACCTGGGTTCACTCAGCAGTTTAGTCCTCACTCACAGGGTGATTCTGGCATGACACCTGAGACTTTCAGCCCTTGTTTTCTTACTTGAAAATGGGGCACTAACAAAACCTCCCTCAAGAGATTGATGTGGGATTAAAAGAGCTAAAACATGTGACAAGGACTTTGTAAACCATCATGTGTTCTAGCAAACATCCCTTGCTATTACCTTCAGATGGGTTGAAAGATTTAGGCAATTTTCAAAGGGAAATTAAAAGGGGCGGGAGGGACTGGTTTATGCAAACTGGAAGTTTTAGTGGTTGGGTTTTTGTCGCTATTTTATATACATATGAAATAAAACTTAAGAAAATAAAAAAGTTTTACGCTAGTTAAAAGCCCTGTTTGAAATGACAGCTGTCAAAAGAACATTTCCCAAGTCCACCAAGCATTGTGTCATACTGGAGATTTTGAAAGCTTTTGCTCACATGTGAGTTAACAAACCTAAATAAAGGTCTCCATTCACAGGCATGTCAGAGAGCAGGCAAATCCAACCCACCTGGATACAGTGCAGGAAGATCTTAGCTGCCAGAGTTTAGTCCCGCCCCCTGGGGCGGGACTCATATTCTGCCCGTCTGCCATTGGTTAAGGCTCTTTGCTCTGGGACGTTTAAGGATGAAGGAGGATGCTGCTCAGAGACCAGCCAGCAGGGAGAAATGTGAAGAGAGAAAGGTAGCCTAGCCTCCCTCAGAGCAGAAAAGATTCAAAACAGACCAGAGTAGGGACCAGCTGCGAAGTGCGCACTATCAGATTTGTGAAGAGGCAACTAGGCTGTAAAGTTTTCCGTGTAGGCATCATACCTCAATGGAATGAAAGGGAAGAAAAGCAGTCATTTTGTGGTCCAGGCAGAGGATTAGTGGTCTTAGGAGTACACCCAGATAATCCCAAGGATCTAATGACCATGAAGTTTGAAGAAAAGCTTGAGGACAAAGGGAGCCTGGCAGGAAGGAGTCGGCTGCACCTAGATGAGATGCACCAGGCAAATGGGAAACCAATAGCCAATGGGAAAACTGATACCTATGAAAAGCAGGAGGCAAATGGCAAGAGCAATGGGCTCAGGAAAAGTCTCAACACATACACCTGGCAAGAGATCCAGAGACACAATCAGGTGACCGACCAGTGGCTGGTAATCAATCGAAAAGTTTACAATGTTACTGACTGGGCCAACAGGCATCCTGGTGGGCACCGGGTCCTCAACCACTATGCTGGGGAAGACGCCACGGTAAGAATCTTCAACACTCCAAAATATCTCTCTCTCTCTCTCTCTCTCTCTCTCTCTCTCTCTCTCTCTCTCTCTCTCTCCTCTCTCTCTCTCTCCCTCTCCCTCCCTCCCTCCCTCCCTCCCTCCGAGTTGCTGGGTGATTGAGATCTTGGCTGTCTTCCTAAAAGCATTCAATTACGTGTTCAGGCTCTACCACTGCTCATCTCCTCCCAAACCAATTTTTCAGGATTCCTCTCTAGCAAGAAATTGGAAGCAAATTAGGATTCAAGGTCTACCTGCCATCTGTTCCCAGTTTGGGATGAACTCATATGTACACACTGGATGCTGTATTTGTCCTTAGCATTGTGTTTTATTTTGTTGGTTTTGTTTGTTTGTTTGTTTGTTGCTTTGTTTTGAAGTGGAATCACTATCTTATAAGAAGTTACAAATAAATGGGTAAAATCTGGAAAAAATAATATCTTCACCTAAGTAGATATTTGTAAGGCTCCTGTAATTGGAGTGTCTAAAAGAAAGAAAGCAGTTCATCCAGTGAGCATCAAAACATTAATAATGATGAAAAACATCAGTTACCTGGAATTCTAGAGTTTGCAGATCTCCACTACATCCAGGAGCTCTTTTACTATGACAAAGGTGATGCAACTTACTTTTATGGATGTATTAAAATGCATCAACTCACTTAAACCTTCCCACAAGGAGGGTGAATATTATTCCCATGTTACAGATGGGAAAGTTGATGTTCAAAGAGGTAAAAATGTGTCACACAGCCAGCAACTGATAGTGCCAAATTTTGGAATGAGATAGGCTTAATCACAAAGTCTTATATACCTGGTTCCTTAAAAAACAGTTTTTCCCTTTAATATTGATAGGGAGGCCTCCCAAACTCCCTTTAAAAATATTCTATAATGTTGCTTGTTTTCTTTCAACTGGAAATTTTATTTTCCACCATTGTACAGATGAAGAAACAGAAGATTTAAAGGGAAAAACCACTAATTCCGGGTCAGGAAACTGATATGACAGAACAGAAATTTAAACCTGGGATTTTTAATTTTATTACACCTGTTGATGTCACTGATTAGCATATAACTTCTCCAACTGGTTTTAAAACATACAACTGGAGATATGATTTTGCTAAACACTAGTCTGTACATGATATGTGCTAATAATAACAGAAATTGTAGACACCTGACAACTTCGTAAAATATAGAAGATCTCAATTTTTATACCACCAACCTTTCTTTCCCTCAAATCTCTATTTTTCTCCAATTTCTCATCTCTGCCCAGGTCTTGTTCTAATAGTCACATATCTACAGTCAGATGGATGTTTTTGTGAACTTATCTTGCCACATCCCCCCTTACTCCTGTCAGTCTGATGACTTTTTAAACAAGGTTCAAACTTTCCTTAAGAAAATGAGGATAAGCTTGTGACAAAGGATGGGAGTATCATGTACTTTGTGAAGATACACACTAGATGTGTAAACATCTAGAGTACAGGATTGAAAAAAGTGAGATGGAGAATAGTTGTGTGAGAATAACAGGAGAAAGATTAACAAATATGTAATAAAAAAAAGGCCACATACCCTTTTATAGCCCACCCCCCCCCCCACCCACAATTTAGAGAAAATATGGATGAGGGTTTGCTAACACAAGTCACAGAATTAACTCAAAGGATGTTTGTTGGCAGGGACATGGTTTCCAACCATGTGGAAATAATGGATAGCTTCACTGAGTTTGAAGCAGCCCATGATAGATTTGTAATTTGCTAATGATTTTTATTCCTTGGGAGTCTGCAAATGATGATGCTTCTGCATCCAACTCTACCCAAAGAAGAAGAACTGATTAACATAATAGTAACCACCAGAACCTTAGGGACAAATACCCATAACACGTTAGGATTCAAATATGCCAAGGAAGAAAATCATATGGTCAGTCAGCCATGAACCTTAGACTTTAAGAAAATAAATCTAAAAATGTTCCGAGAAAAGATTCCCCAAGGGAAAATGGCTCCAGAATAATTAATGATGCCAGAAGAGTCCTGACAATTTCCATACTCACTGGCTACTCAGAGGACCAGGGGGCTGAGTGCCGGAATTAGTTATGCAAACCTGGGTTAAAGTTACTGAAATGCTCTGAGCCTCAGTTTCATGATCTGCAAAGTAGGAATGGCGCTACCTATGTGGCTCATGGTAAATGGAACAAATGCATGTACAGTGTCTGGCATAATATCAGACATTAGGTAAAAGTTGAGTAAATCATAACTATTATTATATTGTTATAATACCCAGTATCCACCTTCTGAAATGGGATTATTATGTTTGTTCACCATGAACTTGGGCTGCTGATTATGCTCTGTTTGAATTGATTTGGGAACAGAAGGGTATGTGATGGAGAAGCATCATTCTTTCTAGTAAAGGAGGGCAGAAGAACATCAAGTCAGAGGTACCGGTGGTCAGAAGTTCAGTCTATAACATATGAGGTGTTTGCAGGTTGTGTCTTGGCTGATCAGTGGGGCCCTATGTGTGCCAGTCCTGGACCTCTCCAGATGGGGCACCTTTCTCCTATTTGTACAGGAGATCTCCTTGGATAATGATACCTAAGTGGTTTGTCCCATGGATCATTAATCCATTCATTCATGCAGTCAGTTGTTCTAAAGTCCTTGTTAGAGGTCCAGCCTAATGGTTGAAAACACAGGTTTGGGAAGAAAATAGGACTTGTTTGCATCCGGACTCCATGATTACTCGGAAGATCCTAAGGAGGTTGCTTAAGACTTTGGAGATTTGGTTTCTTCAATTAGAAAATGGGAATGATAATACCTTCATCTTAGTTTGTTTATTTATTTATTTATTCCCTGTGGTGCTGGGGATTGAATCCAGGGCCTTGTGCATGCATGCATGCACTCTACCAACTGAGTTTTCTCCTCAGCCCTATCTTAGTTTATTTTAAAGTCAGTGGAGATAAAATAAAGTGCTTCTTATGGTTCTCAGATAGATTAAATACTCAATAAATGACAATTCTTGTATTTTATTATTACTCCACTCTTCCAAGAGGGATTCCAATATTCTCCAAGGAATGTTATCAAAAAAAGTCTATGAAAGGAAATCGGCACATAACCTCCAATTATTGTGCATGAGTTATCTGATTCTAGTTATATGATTTAAAATTAATGCCACAGTGTTAGAGTTTGGGCCCAGGTCTTTTCACTTACATAAGCTCACCCAGGAATATCCAGAAACCTTCTTTAAATCCAACAAGGAGAAATTATTATACATATTACATGTAATTACAACATGATGAGCTATTTTGCAATCAGTGAAGATTACAAAGCATTTTGATGACAGGATATGCATATGAATAAATGGTCAGCCATAAATTTTATATAAGACAACAATACACACCAACTTCCATGAAAAACATAAATGCAATCTCGTAATGGGTACAGAGGTCAGCATGTTTGGAACAAAGAAAGCAGATTTATTATCCTGCGTTCTGGTCATCCCACTCCTCATCTCTGGACACCACACTCTAGAAGGGACACTGAGAAACTCAAGTTCTTTCTTGCGGGAGTCAAAGGTGAACTTGACAAGGAAGGGATGACCAAAGCTTAAAGAAAATAAGGAAAAGTGTGTTTCCATAATCTGGGTGACTCTCGTGTAGAAAAAAGTAGAGTCGCATGCAATTCCAAAAGAGAGAATTCCATGTCGTTTGGTATGAGCTGAGCCAGTGGAAACAAAGCTGAAGCATGAGGGAAGTAAAGGTGTGCACAGAGGAGGCGTGCAGCCACAATTCATGTCGTGAGCAAGCACCTAAAAAGCATGGGCATCCAACACTAGCCACTTCCTTTCCTTGTCACAATTTTAGCCAAAACTATGTGCTCAATTAATGTACACATGAATGACAGTGACTATCATTATGTGATGATGAGAAGAGGAAAAGATGGAAAGAAGATGAAAGGAGAGGAGAGGTAGGGAAGAAAGAAACAGAAGAAGGGAGACAAAGGACCTTGACCATTGACCTAGGGGATTTGTGTGTTCCCCTCATCGCATGGCACCTCCTCCCACTGCCAGCAGTGGTGCTTGGGCACAGCATCCCTGCTCACGCTTGTCAGTGCAATAAATCACCCATCACTTCTAAGCTCTTGCTAACAGGAAAGTGAGAATCTGTAATTTCATCTTTCCTGGGTGGTCCAAATTTTATAATATGATTCTCATTTGAATCATCCTCTATCACAGATGTAGGAGGAGAGAGAGAGAGAGAGAGAGAGAGAGAGAGAGAGAGAGAGAGAGAAGGGAGTCCAAATTCTAATGGATGGAAATGAGTCACAAGAAGATGCTGTCTCTATAAGATCAACCTGGAAGTTAGAGGATGAAGTAAGAAAGAGCCAATCAAAATGAAGAAAGACCAGGAGGGAGCCCAGGGAACAAGTTCAAGGCCCAGACAAAGCATTGTCAACAGGAGTGGAGAGGAGAGGATGGGTGGGAAGGCTATTTAGGAGACCTAATGTATAATATTTGGTGAGTAACCCTGATGACAGAGTGTAGATCCACCTATGGGTATGTGGTTTGGAAACCTAGTGGTGGCATCCAGAATAAGAATTCCAGGAGAATGCACAGATTGAAAGGTAAGGTGAACTTCTCATACTGACTGTTCTCTTTTACTAGGGATTATACTGCTTTTACAGTAAAGCACACCACTCCCTCCTTCACCAAATAATATACAAAAAAAATTAACAATCTTCCCAAGGCATTTGTGAAAGCGAATAATAAATCACATCTTTCCCATGTTGATACTATTTTGGAAATAATCACTTTCAAGATGATCTAAACTAAAAATTTATGGACAACACGAGTGAAGATGATGACTGAGAAGGGAGTCAAAGGCTACCAGATGAAAACAAGACTTGCAAAAGTGCCAGAAATGGCAATACTGAGGTGAGAGAGAGATCTGCAGCCTTGGAATGCAACACTTGGGTCATCCCGGCTCCTCTTTCTAGAATTGCTGTCTCCATCAATTCACTCGCCCTTTCCCCTATCCATTGGCCATGCCTTCATCACATGCCACATCCCAGGCACAGTGAGGCTATTAGGTACATATTGATCAGTCACAGTACCTATTCTCAGTGTTCAGAAATTCACAAATCACTGAAGAAGAAGCAGGTGCACCGTTTCATTTCCAATGTAGTTGGAAGACCTTCAGGAACAGTGTCATGATGCCCACAGGGATCATGAATATCTTTCCTGATTGACTTTATATGGGACTTGAAGGGTGAGGAGGAGCTCTACTGTAGGGAAAATGCAAGATGGAAGTCAAGGCAAAGGGAACCATACGTGTAAAGCTTCGATCCTGTAGAAGAGTGTAGAATGCTATTGACTGGGAAGGCTCCAGTAGAGAAGATAGCACATGGAAGGTATAGAGGAAGGGAAGAAAAGGGAGGCAGCCTAGAGCCATGGGCAATGCACTTCATGGGACTGAAACCTGCAGTGGAGAAACACCATTACCATCTTCCTGGTAGATCCAAACTGATTTTAGTATCACCTCAAAACAATCTAGCGTTGTGCCCTTCAGAGAAAGAATTATACCTATCAAGACCAGCATAGATTTTTATGGTTTCATTGCTTCAGAGTCGCATAGCTCTAAACTCAAATCCTGACTCTGCTATTGGCTGCTATTTGGGAGCAAGATGTTTCTTCTCTATGAGACTTAGCCTTTCTGTCTGTATAACAGAAGCAATGGAACCTCACAGAAGTAAGGCAATAGCCATTAGTGGCCCACAGAGCCCCCTGTATACAGGATATGCTCTGTAAACACTGGCACTATCCCCTTTTCCTTTATTTTACTCCCTCTCCTTCCATCAACAGGAATATACTTGCCCAAGAATGTTGGTAACTGAACCTGTTTTTGCGGACTTTCAAGAAGAGATTTCACAACTTATTCAGCATCTGGATTCTGTTAGAAAATTGTTGAATATTCTAAAACTAACTAAACTCCTTTTTGCCTTGTCTCATTAATGTGCAAAAAGCTCCACGTAGCAGATCGTTGCTTAATGTTCTGGAAAACTGTGGTTCCTCAGTAACTATTGTTACAGTATTGACCTGTGAACCTTAATGGGGATCAGAAAAAATATGATTATCTGCACATTGGAAGATGAAATTGCAATAGATTTCATTCTTCTGCACCTTGACCTTAACCCATCGGGATGTTTTCTGTTCCAACTTTACTCCGAAACAGCAAGAAGAACATGATTCTTTTTTTCCAGTATGGATCATCATGAGATACATCTATCACTTTCTTAACCACGGAATCACTCTTTTCCAGATTAGGGGAATTAAGCTTTAGGATCTAGAATGTAAACATTTAAAACCATCTTTGAGATAATGTAACCCATCATTTCCTAAAAGGGTAATACAAAGTGTGCAGAAGCTGAATAGGCAGTGTAGAGCTTTGGAGAATTGAGGGACTATCATCAGCCCCATTTAGGGAAGAGAATATAAAACCTCGCGAACAAGTCAGCAGAATTGTCCATGGTTACACAGCTAGTAAGTGTCAAAACCATATTTTAGGTGTAGGAAGACCACTTTTCAAGTAAATACTGTGCAAGGCCACCCAGAGTACTTGCATGGCTTCCATTTATTCAGGTTATGACTTTGATTATATTTCTTCATTTTTAGTCATTCTCATCCCAAAGCCATAAGAGCAAAAGTTCAGCATCTCCCTTCTGTGGAATCCTCAAAAAAAAAAAAAGACTGTACAAATCCTTGAGAGGGAAAAAAAACCCTTGCTTAAATAAGCTATAGAGACCCACTGATTCTCAAAGCCATATATAGTTGCTACTTAACAACAACATTTTAAATAGAGTGATTGGAGTCTTTCAGTGTCAAGCATAACTAGAAGTGTACTACTTTACATAACCCAGGACTCAAGGAGTATACACCCATGATTTTAAACTAAATTCAGCCCTTCTCTTGAAATAACAAAATTCAAGGGGCCTCATTCTTCTGGGCCCCATGCAAGAACCACAAGGGAGCCCTCAACAGGAGATGT
Source organism: Tamias sibiricus (assembly GCA_025594165.1). Taxonomy (NCBI): domain Eukaryota; kingdom Metazoa; phylum Chordata; class Mammalia; order Rodentia; family Sciuridae; genus Tamias; species Tamias sibiricus. The sequence goes on along the minus strand of CM046657.1, from coordinate 17,368,733 downwards.
GGTGGTATAGCTGACCTTGGCTGCTGCATGCTTCAGACAGTGTAAACAACTACCATGAGAAACCTGATGCTGGACTTGAAAGTTCCACCATGGCCAATAAACCCAAGAAACTGTTTCTTCTGATATTCAATAAAATAAGCATTGATGTCATCAGTGCTTTGGGAGAGCCTGGTTGTACTTGTCATGACTAGAAAAACAGTGCTTACAGTAGGTGGGTCTCCAGCATTATGCCTTTTCAGAAGGTTATCAAGGGTAATTTGGATCCACCAATTTGCACCATCAACCTGGACTGAAAAGTAAATGTTCTGTAATGAACTCTATGCTCGTTTCTAGGTTGGGTGAGGAAGAAGGCTGATCTATGAATAAACGTGTGTCTTCTGAGCTTCTAACTGGTCTCTCTGATTTACAGGATGCCTTCAGGGCTATGCATCTGGAGCTTGACATTGTGAAGTTGTACCTAAAGCCACTGCTTATTGGAGAGCTTGCTCCAGGAGAGCCCAACCAGGAGAGAAACAAAAATGTGAGTGAGTCTCAGGAAGCAAGGATATGGAACGATGGAAATAAGCCATAGAGGCCAATTTGCTATTTTCTGTGACAAACCAATTGCTGTGCCTGGGTGAACCAACAATAGAGCACAGTAGTTCTCCCTGTCTACAGGGGAAACATTCCAAGACTTCTGGTAGATCCTTAAACTCTGGATAGTATTGAACCCTGTGTACCAGCCATGCAAAACCATGACAGTTGATGTGGTAGCCAAATGGCGACTAAGTGACTAACAGGAAGGTGGTATATAGAGCATTTGTAAAGAAACAAGGGATGATTTCTGTTCTGAACAGGATGGAGCAGGATGGTGGAGATATAGTCGTGTTTTTCAGAGCAGTGTACAATTTAAAGCTGATGGATTGCTTATTTCTGGGATTTTCTATTTAATATTTTTTGACCATGGAAAATGAAACCATGGATAAGGGGGGAGGATATGAATTAGTGGATTCTTCACATTTTCAATGCAACTGGATCCCCTTGAGAGCTCAGAGGTCTTAAACCTCTGTGAAGGAAAGAAATGGAACTTTGGACCCTGCATTCCATAGTAATTCTGTCTATTAGCACCTACCTCATGCCAGGCAACTTACACCTTTTTCCAGTGACTGTTTGCAATTATGTGTTGATGTCTGTAACTACATTCCCTGCTATACTAAGTTCCATGAGAGCAAAGAAAATGTGTATTGTATCACTCATCCCTGTGTCCTTCTTACCTGCCTGCACAGGATCAGACATGTAGTAGGAACTCCATAAAGGGCTGTTGAATAAAATATATAAATATATATTAACTCTTGCCCATTATACATTTAGGGAAATTATCATTCATGGAGAATAAATTTCTTCCTGAAAGTCCCTCAGCTATTTCATCAAAGAACTGGTACTCTAAATCACTACTCTCTGACCTCAAATATCTTAAGTATACCCAAGAATGCATATACTTTAACTAAACTGTCCTCTAAGGGAACAGGGTCTCTATAAGACTAAAACTTCATTTTGATGGTTTTACATAAACTTAAAGGGATTTTACTTAATAGTGAGAAAATTAATTTTTTTGCAATTTATTTTACAAAAACTTACATTGGTCTAATTCTTGATTTTTTTTATTTGCCCAGAGTACTGATCCAAATGCTACTGTGAAACAGAGACAGTAAGGACTTTATTCCCTTCTTAGGAAATAAGGAGACAGACTCCCCCAGGGAGCATGACTGATCTCAGAATGCAGGACTGGTTAGGAACAAATCTAGACTAACACTGAGGCTCACTCTGTAAGCCCATGAATATCTCACATGGCTCAGTTTAATAGATTGGTCTCTGAGGGTAGTCAGCCTGAACTCATACTCCACCCCTGATGTCCTCTCTGTGGTTCAGTGTCTCTCCCTGTAAAACAACAACGATCGTACCACCAACCACATAAGAGCTATTAGGAAAGTGATTGAAAGATGTAATATCATTTGAAGTACTTAGAATTATGTTTGGGACATAGTAAGTGCTGAATAAATTTTAGGTATTTTCAGTGTCTCAAACTCAATGATGGTGTTAATGATTAGAAAACTTGCAGGTATGTGCCCATCATTTGGGGTGAGTGGCATTAGGTTAAAAAAGAAAGATGATACAAAGCTTAATCATTATTCCAAACAAAAATCTGTAAGGAAAATAAAACTCTACCAATTTCTGAGAGTCAGAAGATAGCCATTATCTAAAATAGTGTTAGTCTCAGAAGGCAAAGGGCCACCATAAATTTCCTTGAGTACTTGTATGTGGCTATCTACGGGAAGTTGATACATGAGCATGAAACTGGGTGTGGACTAAAGTCCAGCATCTGTCATTGACTTGCTGGTGATTCCAATCCAGTCACTCTTCTGGATTTTGACAACCCTCTATTCTGTACAATCAATGGGTGGAAAATATGACCAGGCTGAGAGTAATCCAAGAGATGACTGATTAACATTAGACAATTATTAAAATTATCTACGGATACCAGAATCCCCAGGTTGGTGGCGGCTTAGGAGGTGAACCTATCCGGGCTTTTGGCAGGGAGTGTGTCCTTCAAACATTATACCAGTGAATTTTGAAATGAGAATTTTGACTTCTAGAATTACTTTCATAGCCCTTTTTATTTCTAATGTCTCTCCTTTTTAACATCTGTACAGCTGTGCTATTTTTTCCTCATACCTTGGTCACTTTCTCAACTGTCCTAGTTTCAAACCCACTGTAGTCATCAAGCTAAGTGATAGTTCTTCCCAACCCTTGCATCCTCCTTGCTACAACGTGTCAAACTTGCAAACCAATGCTAGTATCGTACATGGGCACACACACGTATCTGCATGGTACACTTGTCAGGACCACGTTAACTGGCAGACACATGGTGCCAAAGGAAACCCTATGTTGTTTCTGGGTATCCAGTGAGAGGATCTCAGGAAATTTACCCTTGGAACTCATTTAAGTGAACTAGATTGTTCTATGCTCACCTCTTCTACAAAAGAGTCCTTTGAACACATTAAACAATCAATGGCAGGGAAAGCATTTTGTAAACTTAACTATAGTAATACAGATAGCTACAGTAGTAGCTACAGTAATTCAGATCCACACAGACAGCCAAGATCTTCAAAACAATGAAAACAGATTTCAGTCAACACCTAAGATAATACTGTGTTTCACAAACAGCTACCAGGCATACACATCTCTCAATGGGCTCTCCTTTGCAATCCCTGTCCCCACAGAACTACTTTTGACTGAGTTCCTTAACTATTGAAAAGTTCACGTGTCACTCTTCATCCTTCTCATCTCCAAAAAGAAAAAATGATCTTCAGCCTTTTTTCAGAGATTTGATTTGTCTGTTTAAGTTCTGGGCATTTATGTTTATCCCTATACATAAAATTCTATTCATAAAATAATTTTATTACTAAATGAATAGAACAAATTATTACATGTGTTCTTCTGTGTTCCCTTTCCCCTGAAGGAATTAATTCCTACCTTCAATATTTATTTCACAGTCCCAGCTGGTGGAAGATTTCCAAGAACTGCGCAGGACTTTGGAAGCTTCAAATATGTTCAGTGCCAACCTGTGGTTCTTCTCTCTCCACCTCGCCCAGATCTTGATTTTGGAAGCCCTGGCGTGGCTGATACTGTGTCATTTTGGCAATGGCTGGACTGTTACATTGTTCATTTCCTTTCTTCTCACAGTGTCTCAGGTAAGCTGGTGTCCTGAGCCTAGGTGGTAGCCTCAGGAGAGGGTGGGTTTCTTCCTCCCTCTTTAGATTAGCATCAGCAGTAACCTACACTTCTTGGCAAATTCCTTGTCAAGGTTAGACACTTTTCTGCAAGTTACTAAATGACTATGGGCCCCAGTTCCTACATATGTAAAATGAGGATAATAATAAATATGGAATGATTCTAAAGTGGACTAAACTAGCTAATGTGTAAAACTACCCAGTACAGCATCCAGCATATAGTAAAGGTTTAATTAAGGACAAAATTGCTAGTGTTCATCTGTTCTTTTCCCACAATTTCAGTAACTAAAGTTCTGTCCTTGGTCATATAACACCCATCACATCTTTATCTTTCATTTATTAATCTGCCACCATTTATTACTGCATGAGACCATGAATTCTTCAAGAGCAGAAATGTTATTATATAAGAATAAAAACTTGAGTTCCTTTGTAAATAACAACTGATGCTTAGCAGGATGTATGTGTGTGTACATATACATGCATTATAGCTGTAAATAATGGTGGGATTTTTTGTTACATATTTGTACATGCATACAATGTAACAATATAATTTGGTGCATATCACTCCACTGTACATCTTCCCTCTCTCCCCTCCCCCACCCCTCATCGCTTTCCTCTATTCTACTGATCTCCCTTTGATTTTCATGAGCTTCACCTCCCTTTTTCTTCTCCTTTTTCTTCTTTAACTTCCACATATGAGAGAAAACCAAATGACCCTTGACTTTCTGAGTTTGGCTTACTTTGCTTAACATAATATTCTCAAGTTCCATCCATGTGTAGCTGGGCATTTGTTAAATCCTTGTTGAATAAGGGATGGATTTCTGAACAGGGCCTCCTGTGAGCACAAGACTGTGTGGATATGGAGAGAAATTCACAGGCTTCTTGTCCCTGAGAATGGTGTCATCCAAAATGGTCAATAATTCCTCTCCTGAACATAGTGCAGGGCAGGGGGGAATGCATGCCAGCAGGAGGAACACGCATGTGCTGTTGGAGCAGAAAGGGACATTTAGTTCTCATTGCAACAACAGGGAAGGTTTTGTAGAGAATTGACTGTAATGTAGTTATAGATTTCAAAATCTTTCTGTCCTTTTTTTTTTTTTTTTTTTTTTTTTTTGGAGGACAACTTGTTTTATTATTCAGAAAGCAACTTTTGGAAACAAGAAAGGAAATAAATATTTGTTTCGTACTTAGCCTAAGCTGGGCAATCTATACTATGTAAATTGCACAACACCTCTCTGAGTTAGGCATTATTATCCCCTTGTATCAGATAAGTAACTGAGGGTGAGAGCTATGGAGTAACTTGCCCAGAGTCATACACAGCTGGTGAGTCATGAAGAACAAAAGTTTGTCTGACGCCAAGGTCTACGGGCTTTCCACTCCATGCTGGAAGACTCTGACTGTGATAACGAGAGCCTTCCAAGCTGACAGAACTATTTGCACAAAAGGATGGGGGTTAGAACATGTTATTTGCAAGACACAGGAATTCCATCTGGATGGAGGTCACACGAGGCCCCCCAATGTTGTCAGACAGGCTCACAAAGGTACGAGTGGGCTCGTCAGATTCTTCTGGACTTCCCAATTTCTCTAACAAATCTGTCTCTCCTAGGCTCAGAGTTCATTTCTGCAGCACGACATAGGACACCTCTCCATGTTCAAGAAGTCCAAGTGGAACCACCTGATGCACAAGTTTGTGATGTGTCATCTCAAGGTACAGGGTGTCAGCAAGGATGCTGGGAAAGACTTAAGCATCATTTCCTAGAACAGCAGTTTCCAGGCTTGACCATACTCATGTCAGTAAAGCCTCATAAATGAGTGTCAATGTACTAAGAATGTAGATTATACACAGTGATTTGAAATTATAATGTTATAAAACATGTGCTACACTTGATTTTTAAATGTCAGGAAGAAAATGCTGATTTTTATTTAAGAAGCTCTTATATTTGTCATTAACCCAAAAGGCTATTCCTCTGAAAACCTGGCACCCCATTGCCTTATGGAACCACTATCCACAAGAAACTCTGTGACTTTAAAAATGAAGAGATATGCTATAAAATCATAAATGGGAGTACTCTTAGGTAGGAAGTGAAATTTTGTTTTGCTGGGAAGCTAGGAGAATCCAGCAGGCCTGATTCACCCTGGAAAGCACTGAAGAAATAAAGGAAATGACACAGGAGACATATAAAAATGAAGAGAAAGAATGGTCAGGAAAGGTCAGACAGTTCTTTTCCAGAGGAGGGATGCAGAACCCAGACTTCTGGAAAAAGCAAGTAGTGGTGATGGAAACCAGTCCTATCCCCAAAATATAAGCTCCAAGAAACAGGTTCACTGAGTTCCTGGCTCACTATAAACCTTCAATGAGCATTTTTGAACGAGTGACCAAGTGAGTGAAGGAGAAAATGAACCAAGGCAAGAGGACTGTTTAGAGTGGACTTCAGCCCCGGCCCTGAAGCTCTCATTGTGTGACCTTGGTTAAATCTTGTTCCCTCTCTGGCCCTCGGCATTCCCATCTGTAACAGCAGGAGTTAAGCTAGATCTCCTCTTTTCTATAACTTTCTAGGTTTGGGTGGCTATGTACTCTGGCCCAAAAGAAGGGCAAAAGCCTCTGAATCTTCCACTAAATCAAATCCGCGCATTTAAGCCAGTTCCTTTTGGGAAAATTCCATAGGCGCTGACTCTGAGCCTGTGTTCCTTCCTAACACAGGCTAATACAAAACCTGGCTGTCTGGTTCCCCAGCCTGGAGCAGCCTGGAAGTGGCCAACTAATAAGAGGGTGAAGAAGCTGCTGGAGCCAGGCCCACAGGGAGCGGGAGCAATAACCTGCGGTAGTAAATCATACGGGAGGGCAGATGGGAACGCACGTCAGGCGTGAGTCGGCCAGGTACCAGGTTCAGAACCATCCCCTTCAGGCTGTTGTCTCATGTAGTTCTCTCGAGGTGGGGCTTGTAGCACCCTTATTTTCAGTTGAGGTGGATCTCCAGAAAGGTTAACTATTTAAGTGAATGTCCACAGTCTGGGAAGTGGGAACATTTGCGGCACAAACTTAAATAGTAGAGGTACTACCACCGTCGTGCTTCTTAATGCTGGCCATTCAGAGGCACCCGGAGAAGTTGTCTTTTAAAAAACACCAATGCCTAGACACCATCATAGATGTTCCGATTAAGTTTGTCTGTGGTGGGGTCTGGACATCATCATATTTTTGAAAGCTTCTCCATTGAGTCCAACCTGCAGCCAAGACTGACAACTGCTTCTCTAACAACAGAACTGCCTTCCATGGGAAATCAGCTAGTGAGTTAATTGGTCATCTTGGAAAAATTACTTTCTGCCCTTGAACCCCAGTTCCTCGATGGTAAAATGAGGATAGATGATAGCTTTGACGGGTGGTAGAGATGTTGTTAAGATCACATGCAATACTCATGTGATACATATGCATATCATAGTGTCTGCAAATGCTTAGTAATATTAACTTGTTACTAATATTAGGAACAATCTTTTCATAGTCCAAATGAGGACCCAGAATCATTAACAAAAATGTTTAATGTAATGGTATTAAGAGGATAAGAAAGTAGACCATAAATCATAGCAATATTGATCTGCAAGGTACTTGGAGTTACCTACTCTTCTTATCTACTGACTTTCCCATTGAACAGAGTGAGGTGTAAATAAATTAAGTGGAATTTAGATTCATATTAGAGAGTTGTATTTTAGGTTCATTTTTGATATTTCTGTCCAGAAAAATATTGATATGTGACAAGTTTCATTTAATCAGAAGATTCCTGTAGGTATACTATTCTATCCCTGTCTACCAGTGCTAGATAGATATGTTTCTGAATTCACTCAGAAATACTTACAACAGAATAAAAGCAGAAATTGTCTTCATGAGATAGAAGCCATGAGCCCTTTCATTTCCTCTCCCCGGTGCTGAGTCAGAGACTCATCTGCCCCAGAGGTAATTGGCAGTTGATTTGGTGCCAGTATTTGGAATATTTCCCGCCAGCCCCGCCCTGGCTGGCACTTTTAAAAATTAATGCTTTCCCATTGGTTCAAATTTGTACACAGATCTTTCTATATTGTTTCCTCAGAAATAATTTTGCACTAGTTGAAATGGATATAACCTTGATGGTTCGCAAGCAGAACTGGAAATGGGGAATGGCTCTTAAAGAGAATCAGGAGTACTCTGCCATTTCTCAGGGAAAGCCAGTGATTCACCAACAAAGTGAATATAGGTTTCAACTATGTGCCAAAGAGAAAATTACCTGTAGGAAGGAAGGGTAGGCGGGAAGCAGATGACAAAGAAGATTATAAGCAACAACATCCCTGCCTTTTATATGCATCACAGTTTCAAATTTCAAAACTCCACTTAATATCGGTTCCTTCTTCCGCCCTGGAAAAGGCACAAATATTGAGATTCTTAGGGATTTTCACTCACTGGCTGTGCAAACATATATTTTATGGATTTTGTGGTATATCAATAAACAACAACAACAAACAAAGAGCTCTTCTGAAAATAAACCACGAAATAAATATACATATTTTGGATTTGTGTGCAAAACATATTGAACACCCCTAACTGGAAAATCCAGAATGCTCCAAAATTCAAATATTTTTGAGCACAAATGTGATGCCATGCAGGAGCCCTGTTTGGGGAGATAGCCAACAATGCCACAAGTGGAAAATTCCACACCATAAAAGCTTGTTTCATGCAAAAATTTTATATAAAATATTGTGTGCATACTATGTGTACAGGTACATATGAAGCACAAATGAATTAATGTTTAGATTTGGGTCTCATGTCCAAGATATCTTTTTATGTATATGTAAATATTTTAAGATATTTTAAAAATTGAAATTCAAAACACTTCTGTCCCCAAACACTTTGATAAGATGTCCTCAAACGTTAAACTCCAAATGGACTCCCCACAGTATATTTTTCAAGGCCCCCAGTATGGACATGTTGAGAATAATAAGAATCAAATATTGCTATAGGAATAATGGAGCACAATATTTGAAATTAAGACCTCCCTAGAGCTGGGCGCAGTGGCGCACGCCTGTAATCCCAGCACTTGGGAGGCTGAGGCAGGAGGATCACGAGTTCAAAGCCAGCCTCAGCAATGGTGAGGCACTTAGCAATTCAGTGAGACCCTGTCTCTAATAAAATACAAAAAAGGGCTGAGGATGTGGCCCAGTGGTTGAGTGCCCCTGAGTTCAATCCCTGGTACAACAACAACAAAAAAGACCTCCCTAGAATATCTGGCTTGCACTGTTTTCCATGACTACATCCCCAAACACTTGGTAACCTGGGAGACAGAGTATCAAGCATGCTCCTTCTATAATCTTCTCAGTAACCTCCTCACTTGCCTATGAAGTGCTCTTCCTGTCTTCAGAGAGAGCATTTTCCAGACAGAGGGGCCCAAGAGAAGCCAGTTGTATCAATCACAACCAACCTTACCCTAGCTTCTGTCCTAAATTCTAGAGCCCTGTGCTGTTGAGACCCACTCCTGACTTACTGCCAATCAAAACCTGCCTCCCATATTATCAATTTCCACAGCCAGACATCAGCTAAAAGAGTACAAACAGCCAGTGCAAGAGGCCAAAATGTTGGCTGTGGGAGGACTTAATTAAAAAGAGAGTCATTCTTATCACACTGCTCTTGTTTAGTTGTTTACTGTTCCCATTAGGTGATGTTTTTCTTGGTCTGGGAACCCTATTTTATCCTGTTTATCTTGATATTGCAAATGTCTGGCTTAGTATTCGACACAGGCATACTTCAAAGTAAATAGCAAGAGAGTGAATAAATGAGTGAATGTACAATTAATTGCAAGAGCAATGGGTCATGGGCAATTTGATGGGAGAAGTATAGAAGGCAGTGGACCCCTTGAGGGGGAATAGAAGGTTATGGGTCCAATTTGGGACACACAGGGTTTGAAATATCACAAGATATCTAAAAGGAACTATATGATAAGTGATTGTTCATTGGGGCATGAGGTATAGCAGAAATATCTGGGCTGGAGGGAGCAATCCCTCTATAAAGATGTTAGAGAGTATTAGAGAAGACAAGAGAACTACATTCCCATTGGTGAGGGTGGATGGGGGATTGCTAACTCCATGGTCTATGGAAAGACAGTGCTAATGTTTACAGACTTCCAAACATGCCTGTCCCCTCTACCACAGATGTATGGTATCTAGACCAGCATTCTCCAACAGAAATACAAATAAGCCACCTTAGTAGAGGTTATTTTAAATTTTCTAATAATCAATGACATTATTACTGTTCATGTTTTCACAATATTATCATTTCAAAATAAAACCAATATAAAAGTCAACGATGTATCCTATATTCCTCTTTTCTATACTGAATCTCCAAAATCCAGAATGTATTTTACATTTACAACCCATCTTAATTCAACTGGCCACACATAGCTGATGACTACTATCTTGGGCAGGACAGATCTAGAACATGTATCGACTAGTTATTAAGGAAAGGCAAATCTGCAGTAAAGAAACTGCTACTGCTTCTTATTCTTCTGCAAATGATTAGCATAAATGAAGGGAAATTGCCTGTGTCGGTGTGCCAACACTTTCAGGCAGCACCTCCTATCTCCCTGAGCCACCTGCTGAGGTAGATGTCATTATTCTGTATTTACTGGAGATGCATTTGAGTCTCAGAGAGGAAAAGTGATTTGCCTAAACCACACAGCAGCGTTTTATACATCTAGCATATGAAACTAGCTTGATATGCCTCCAAATCTTTGCTATTAAAACTTCCTAACTTTCAGCGAGAAAGAAGAAATCATAAACAACCCAATCAGAGGTGATTCAGGCTTGGCACTAGCTAAAATATTTTTATTCTCATTTATTTTTGTATGAGAGCATTGAAGCTGGGACATGCAATGATCGGAGCCAAGCTCCCCACGGATAACACTTCAGATCCACGATTCTTTGAAATATTCATTGAAGTAGGATTCCTAGGGCCACTTTTTCCCCAGAAGTAATTAGTCTTGGAGTTGAGGTTTCTTTACCTGCAAAATAGAAATAATACTCTCTGTTCCATAATCTACCTTCAAAATTTCTTTAAGTGAAGATCAAATAAGAGAAGGATGGAAAAGTATTTTGTTTCATTAGTTTTTTTTTTTTTTTTTTTTTCTTCTTCATTATCGGGAGTTATTTTAGCCTGAAGTTGTGTTGCTAGATCAGAGGATGATTGCCTCATAAGCTATAAGAACCTTTATCCAATGATTCATCCTGTGACCTAGCAGTGGAGAAAAGCTCAAGAAAGTCAAATATCTTATTTTGACTTTGAGGATTCATGCAGAAAACTCTTAACAGTGAAGGGTATTTCAGGAGGTAATTATTTTAGCTAATGAGCCCTCTCTTCTCCTCAGGGCCTGTCAGCAAACTGGTGGAACTACCGACACTTCCAACATCACGTAAAACCAAACATCTACCCCAAAGACCCGGATATTGACATGGGCCCACTTTTTCTGCTTGGAGATTCACAGCCTGTCAAGGTTTGTTTAACTATTTTTCTGGGCATCAGAGAAATGTTCCTGGAAGTGGTTCCTAGAAAGGCTTCGATGCTAGTCATGGAAAGATCAAGCTGGAAATTTTGGCCTTGCATGCCATCAGAGAGCATCTCTCCTGCTTTAGGTCCAGGATATAGGTTTGAAATAACTAAATCTGGGTTTATAAGAATAGGAGATTTGGAAGCCCTGCGCGGTGGCATATGCCTGTAATCCCAGCACTTGGGAGGCTGAGGCAGGAGGATCATGAGTTCAAAGCCAGCCTCAGCAATGGCAAGGCACTTAGCAACTCAGTGAGACCCTGTCTCTAATAAAATAAAAAAAAAAGGGCTGGGGATGTTGCTCAGTGGTGAGTGCCCCTGAGTTCAATCCATGGTACCAAAAAATAAAAAGAATAGGAGATTTGGGGTCGTGACTCTTTGACCCGAAAGGTCATCCAGTCAAACCTCCCACAGCAGGAAATATGATAACCTGCATCACCTAGCTTGAGCAATCCCAGTGACACACGGGTCCCTGCCCAGTGCTTATCACTACCTCTGAGGCAACATAAGTCATGGTTAGAAAGTAGATGACTGAGGCTGGCCTAACTCTTCGAAGTTTAGGGACAATATGGAGAGGTCAGTGCATTCAGTGAGCACCAGACCATAAGCATCTAAACATGCAGTTATCTCAATGAATTCTACCCCAGTTAGAAGAGAGTATGCTGTTATTCTTAGTTTGTGTTCATTTTGGTGCATTTAGACGTGAACCAATGAAATGCCTTGTAAGATACTAAGATTCACTCCACTTCTGACTTGGACTCCTTAAGCAACAGGAAAACAAAGGGATAAGGTATCTCTAGAAATTCTCATTTATTGATATTTTCAAAACCTCAACTTAAAACTATCATGCAAAAGGCTATTTAAATTACCAAATGTTGTTGGAGAGAGTCTTCCCTAAACAAAGGAGATATAAGGACCACCACCATGGGTATCTCTCCTCAAGGGGAGACAATGGATCCTGAGAGTTGGATACTTAGAGATTGCTATCTCTGCAAGGGAAAAAAAATTAGGATTGTTAAAAAAATAAGAGAGTAGAGCTCTGTCAGTGGTTGCCTGGACCTATCTAGTACATAAATGAAAAATTTTGTGCAACTTTTTGAAAAAATAGGTTTTTCCAGATTTGGTAGACTCACCCTTTGCCCCAGCTGAAATGGGTATATTATGTTTGTCTTTTTAAAACTTGTTGGCTGTCATCACATTGTTTTTGACAATGGTTGCATAAACAAATTGACCTTTCCTGAGGTTTGTGAGCTTGCACTAGAACTGTGATGTGTTGATTGACCTACTAGTGCCCGCAGAGCAAGGAGGTTTGTCTCATTGACATTCAGGAAGCAGCCTGACCCTCTCCAAAAGAGCTTCTGTTCAGCCACATGCAGTGCACATAGGCCTCTGCATGGGTGACCAAGATGATCCCTCCAACTTCTCCATCTGCCTTTGGGGCACATCCCTAGAAACTTAGAGTTGTTCTACACACTATGATTTTAAAACCACTATGCAAAACATTACTTAAAATTATTCAAACTCTGAAGTTTAGTGGTTTCACATCAAAACACTTCTGATGATTCCAGAGCTTTTTCTCTCTACAACTCTCTTCAAATATCAATTTCTTAACAAGCGTTGATTGAGTCTTCTATGCTCTGTGCTCACGTCCTGGAAGATGTGGGATCCTCCTTCAGGGTAGTGCCTACTCATCTAGGGGGCCAGCTCTCAAACACGCCCACCTAGTGCCTATTTCTTGTCTCTCACTACTTAGATAGTCCAAGGTTTGGAAGTAACTTCAAAATGCTGTTATTACCTCCTCATCATTCTCCTTTGGATTTGTGAAAGTAGGAGGTGGAAGGACCAAATGCAGGAAGACATCTACATAGGAGGAAAGATGAGGAAACAAGAGTCTGACACTCTTGTTATAACTGAGCAGACCTAGAAAAAATGTAGAATGGGTGTGAATAATCATTCATTCATATATTCACTCATTTATTGGGTGTTCATAAGTACTAAAGGTTCAACCATTACTTCTATCCTCCTCTCAAAATATTTCATTTTGTGCCCTGAGCATGGGCCAAACTAACCAAAGGGAATCCTCAGTAATGAACCCAATTCTCAGCATTGAGTGAATTTTAATATTATGTGAGATATAGAATGAATAGTTATTCCTGTTTTAGTCAGCTTTTTTGCTGCTGTGACTTAAAGACCCAATCAGAACAACTTAAAGGAGGAAAAGTTTATTTCAGGGCTCAAGGTTTCAGAGGTCTTAGTCCATAGAAGGCTAGTTCCATTCTTTGGGGCTCAAGGTGAGGCAGAACATCATGGCGGAAGAATATGGTAAAGGGAAACAGCTCAGATGACAAACAGGAAGCAGAGAGAGACTCCACTCTCCAGATACAAATATATACCCCACAAGATATTCCCTAATTCCCACCTCCTCCAGCCACACCTCCTTACTTCAGTTACCACTCAGTTAATCCTTATCGGGGATAAGTTCACTGATTGGGTTAAGATTTTCACAATCCAATCAGTCATTTCTCCTCTGAACCTTCTTGTGTTGTCTCACACATGAGCTTTTGGTGAACACCTCGCATTCAAGCCATAACAATACATAAAATGTCTAAAAATATTATGTCTACACTATCATAATATCTTACAAATAGTAAATCACAGTGTGAGATCCATGATGATGACACAAAAGAGGAAGAAGGGACAGATAGGAAGAGCCGTGTCTCTATTTTTTGACCACATGATCATTTAATGAATGTCCATTTGATGAAATAATGGAGATGGAGCCTGAGCTTAACCAGAATTCTAAATACTACAGTCAAAGAAGAGCTAGAAAAATTCATCAGAAATGTCCCTTTTCAGTAGAATGCTACTTTAGCTAAGGAGAAAAATTTCCAAACTAATTTCCATAAGAATTTTAAAAAAATAGTGATCACAGTCTCTATAGTAAAATGGAATAATCCATCTGTGTAATAATTGTCCAATTAAAGAAAAAAGATGCCACAAGATTTACTCCCATGCCAATTCTGGTTCTTCTAGTGTCTCAGGTTTAACAGCCAATGAACACTATTGCTCTTTCACACACACACACACACGTGACACGAATGTCCTGGAGTGTGATAGCCAGAAATGTTGTCTCTTACTTTAGTTTTATTCTCTCTCCATTCAGTATGGCAAGAAGAAAATCAAGTACATCAACTATGAAAAGCAGCACCTGTACTTCTACTGGGGTGAGTCTCCTTTTCCTTACAGTAAGCATTTGTCAAGCCAGAAGGCAGGATGAGAATCCTGTGACAGAGACCAGCCCTTCTTATTGTTCCTGAGAAGAGCAACATTCTTATTTCAGACTCATGGGCATGAACATCTGAAAAGAAAAATCGAAAAGCAAACAAGCCGTTTCAACAGGCATCTCATCACTCGGGTATTGGGCAGGGAAGGAGGGAGATCCCTCAAGAGGCAGGTTGGGGAGGCAAAATGTCAATCAAGGAGTCCTGCATGCAGGGCTCTCATCCTGACAGAAAAGAATACTGGGATTTGTGTGGGGATAAAAGAAAGGTGGGGAAATAATTCCCAAGCTTTTGCGGTGAGATGCCAGAAACAGGAGGACTTGGAATGATTAGTCACCACTAGCGCTCCTGTGTGGAAGAAAGCTGTCTGTCCCCATGGCCTAGATGGAGTTATAGAATACACAATACACACACACACACACACACACACACACACACACACACACACACACCTGCATGTGGGCACGTTGGCCAGGCCTAAAAGCAAATAGGTTAAACTGAGCAATTATGAAAAGAACATCATGAGCAAAGACTTTGCTCCAAGCCAAATCAAACTCATGTTTGTTCACAAAGGACACTTTTCAAGGAGCCCCCAAATCTGCTCATCCACAACATGATTGTACATTTTGGAAATAAACCAAAATCAGGGAAAGAACCAAACATTGCCTGTAAACAAGTGATGTTCAAACAGCAGCAATTTTTTTCTCCCCAGGGCATGTCTGACAATCTCTAGGGACACTTTCCTTATCCCAGTGGAGGGGAGGGATGGTCCTGACATCCAGTAGGTAGAGACAGGGATGCTGATAATGTTCTATAATGCATAGGACAGCCTCACATAACAAATAATTATCCAGCCCTCAATCAAACAGTGCTAAGGATGAGAAACCCTATTGTACGTGATCTGACTCATCCATGTGCAGGTCACTAGTAGCCATCTGCAACCTGCCCAAGGAGGGTGGCCGCTGTGTGAATTGTTTGAAATGTGGGACCACTGTGGCTGCTGTCAGTTCCATAACTGGAATTCAGTTTCTCAACCTACACTAACCATCTGACCTTCTCCTGCATTTCCATAAAAAAAGAACGAGGACTTTGGTGCCTATTCTGAAAGTAGCTGACCCCAGTTTAACTGAATATGGAGTTGTGCAGTAAAAATTTATTTTTGGAACTTTCCTGACAAATGTGCCTTTACCTCCCCTCTCGGTAGTGATGCAATTATGCCCTTATGCTTATGAGCAATGAGAGAATGGTGTGGATTAACAGCAGAATGTCCAGGGCACAAACCACGCCAAACACCCACCCCAGATGTTTTTACCATTTGCTTCCTTTCATACGCCAGCTTAGCATCTTGTGTACAAGTGAGTCGTACTCAAACTGTCACAGAGAAACAGAGATAAACATCTGCCAAAAGCTGAAAGATGAATTTTATGGGGGCTGCTGCAATAAGGGAGAGAAACAAGTATAAACTGAGATTAACTCTGCAGAAACAAAAGGTGGAAGAGAGGCTTTTTAAATGCCTGGGCATGGTAAGGGAATATTGAAAGATTTTAAGAGACGGAGTTGGAATGGGAGAGTTGGTCAATGTGATTAGGCTAGACCATCTGTGCCTGCTAACTGGCTCTATTGATGTTAGGTTCCAACCCTCCCACAAAGACTGGGACACAGGGGCCCAATGCTTTTTGATAACATTTCAAAGAAAGGGCTCCCAGGTCTCTGGATATAGAAAATAAATCTCAAAGGAACATAGAAAGGATTTATAATTGTAACTTTTCTAAAGCAAGTTCTCTAAGAAAAAGTGAGGTCAAGAGCCCATCCATAGTCAAGTTTTGGCTGGAAAAAAGTAGTAAATTCTTTTGGCAGCATTGACTTTGTCAGATAGGAACTTTAAGAAGATTGAGATCATCCCAGTCCTGAACTCCTTTCCTACTCCCCCACACCAACACGTTTTGACAGGACTCAATTCCATGGATCTGGGGGAACTAAAGAACTCCCGGATATGGAAAACCCTTCAAATCAAATCTCACAGCAGATTTTCAGGGAAGCTCTCATCAAAAATGATCCAAATCTTCAATGCTTTCCTAGCTGCTTTGAGGGAATTTGAACCTGGAGCTGATGACCAAATTCCCAGCTCAGCCTGGTGGCCACTGTGGAAAGCACAGTGGAGCCCTGGCTGTGGTCATGGGTCTCCACCTTGTCTTCTTTCTCAGGGACAATGTTCTGGGAGTGGACATGGTAAAGAAATGGATGCTAACTTATATTGGGGTCACATTCTGCTCATTTATTGGCCATCTTCTTGTTTTTCAGTTGGGCTCCCCCTCCTCATGCCTGTGTATTTCAATCTGCAGTCCATGCAAGTGATGTACCTTCGAAGGTATTGGGTGGTGAGTAACTTGGTTCATTATCTAAAACTAATCCAGGTAGAAGAGAGGAATTGAAAATGCTCAGGGCTCACCAGATGTAGCTTTCTTGAATAATGGGACATAAGATTTGGCCAGTACATGGGGTGGAGGGACTCAGCCTAATGAAGAAATGAAATTATGTTTACTGCATCTAACTTTTAAGTGCTTTTCTCTGCAGGACATTGCCTGGGTCAGCAGCTTTTATATTCGGCATTTCATCACGTTTGGCCCTTTCTATGGAATTTTTGGAACTGTGTTGCTCATTTATTTGGTCAAGTAAGAATATTCTTTTACATCAATAACCTAAATGATCCTCTGACCTTCCTGCCCACAGCTACTTGTGTTTGGTAGAAGGCTATGAATACCTTCCCCATCCCCTGGAGCAGAAGTGTTTTTAAGTGAATGTGAAAAAGCAGTAGTTAGAGTAGTTGAACAAGTCAAGCTTCTTACAGGAACAATTTTCCCAATCTCCATTTCTTTTGTCCAGTTTATTCCCAAGTAAAACATTTCAGTTGATCTATTTAGACATCATAATCCCTGACAAAATAAAGATGGGTCAGGAGTTTTTCAAAGTTCTTTGTGACAAGAGATTTTCTCAAAACTAAAATGACTTCCAATCAACCTTCTGCCTAAATAACCCTCTCCAATTCCCCAAATTATTCCTTCCGCATTGTGTTGCATTACTATTCTAAACCCTAAATAATTATAAGGACAGTGACAGCTACTGTGAATCAGACACTTTGTCAAAGTCCTTTCAAGTATTATTTTACTTGATGTAATCCTTGTACCATCCTGCAATGTAGATAGTATCATCTTTGTTTTTCTGCTAAGGGAAGTGAAGCTTGGAGAGATTAAATCAACTTGCCTAAGGTAATAGAGCAAGGAAGGGCCAAGGTCAGTGCCAAGACAGAACTCGAACCCAGCTCTGATAAACAGTATCTTTATTTATTTTTATGTGGTGGTGAGGATAGAATCCAGTGCCTCACATGCACGAAGCAAGTGCTCTACCACTGAACTATAACCCCTGCTCCAGCTCTGATGACAAAGCCCAGTATTTTTATCCTTTCACCAGAGCTATAGAAATCTTTGCACTGCTCCAGAAGTTAGGAGACAGGGTAGGTCTTGGGGCTAAATGGCTGAGTGTCAATTCTAGATAGGGTATTCAAAGAGGAAAATGAATGACCACCATTTCATGGGAATTTTGGACTCTGTTTCATTTCTTCCAGTGCTTGGCCAGGTGCACCAAGTTTTACATAAGCCCAGTGATTGCAACTGAAATACCCTAAAGAGTCATCACTCCCTCCTTTTATTCCCTGAAAGGTTTCTTGAAAGTCCCTGGATTGCATATGTTACCCAGATGAGCCACATACCAATGAAAATGAGCACAGAGGAGAACCGGGACTGGCTCAGTACTCAGGTAACAATGGAGTTTATGAGGTAGATTCCTGCAGCCAGGCTCACTTAGAATCTGATTTTCTCAAAAGACAATAGCTCACCTTCATAAAATGCTTTCTGGGGCCCTTGGGCATTGTGAAATGCTTTGCATATAACTACACAAACTAGGCATAATGATTATTACCATTTTATAAGATGATAAAATCATAGATCACACAACTAACAAGTGATAGAAGTAGTTTGATTATTGAGTCTTTCCTCCAAACCCAAGGTCTATCTATTACAGCCCAGCAGCCATATCTAGCCTACTCCTAGTTTTGTAAATAAAGTTTTATTAGAAAACAGTCATGCTCATTCATTTACATATTCATGCTACTATGGCAGAATTGAGGAGTATCTTCGGGAGAATTAAAATATTTACTACCTGGCACTTTATAGAAAATATTTGCTGGCCCCTGGTCTAATTTCCCACATGACTCAGGCTTTCAAGTGAGTCTGAAATTTATAAAATTACAGAATGAATTTTATATTTGGAAGACCTTTGGAAATCTCCTCATTTCATTATATACATAGGGCATTCTAGGGAGGGGTCATGGCATATTCTCCAAATAACAGAGTCATGATAGACACAGAACCTCCCTGCCTGCCAAGGTCCCTTTCAACTGCCCATGCTATGATAACAAGAGACTCCCTGTCATTGTCTCACTTCTTCTCCAAACTCAGCCCCAAACTCAGCAATTCCTTTGCAAGGTAAAAAGGAGTGGTTCTTAAACTTTCTGATCACAGAACCAACTTTTGTCTTTTAGTTTTGTGTATAGTTTATTTACTTAATCATTAGTTAGGATGACCACTTTTGAAACACTTATTGTATCTTCATATTTCTGTTTAGTAAATTGTTTACCAATTCCCTTAACCTATTGTGTTTTGTTGTTGGTGTTGTTTGTTTTAATACTGGAGATTGAACCCAGGGGTGCTTAATCACTGAGCCACATCCCCAGTCCCTTTCTATTTTTATATTTAGACAGGATCTCCCTAAGTTGCTTAAAGCCTCACTAAATTGCTAAAGCTGGCCTTGGACTTGTGATCCTCCTGCCTCAGCCTTCTGAGTTGCGGGGATTATAGGCATATGCTAAACTATTGTTGTATCTGGATATTCATATGCTCCTTACTGTGTTCTATGACTTGATAGAGTAGGGATGTTAACACATTGTCTGTAATATATGTTATAAACATTTTCCATGTTGGTTCTTTTGCCCCATAATTTTATTATGGAAGGGATTTATTTATATTTTTCCTTATCTCACTTACAATGTACCAGAAAAAAATCTATGATGGTGATCCACTTAGTCTCCTCATTTCACCTTATGATGATTCTGGCATGAAGCTATATTAAGAAATTTAATTAAAATAATACATCACCATACCATGTTTATAACTAGGACATGAAATTGGCAAAACCTTTCCACCAAGCTTCCAGATTCCCAGTCTTCCAAATGCCCTCCATCCCAGTTACAATGAAGACAAGCAAGAATAACACTGCATACTTTTAAAAGTTGTTGAAAATCACAAAGAGTGTTTGTCTATACAGATTGACATCTAATGTATCTAAAGTTGAAACTGGGAAATTTTACAATATTTATTTGTTATTTAATTTAAAAGAATAACCAAACTAATGCATGTTAATATCTGAGTGATAATGCCATTCTTCGTTTAGTAGCCTCTGGAAAATTCCACAGTATAACTATGAAAGAATTAGAATTTTAAAACATAACTAATGTTTTATAAGCATTAAAAATAGTCTCTACTTTGCAGACCCCATTAAAATGTTTTGGTTTCCTGGAGACTCTGAGGTACATTTTGATTAACACAGAACAACCACAGATTAACATTCAAAATGGCAACAACCCCAGCTAATTAAACCTTAAAGAGGCATCAAATAAAATGACATTTATGTGGACTCCTAATCTCAGTATCCTGAATAAATCTATCATTCTCTATCAGGATCATGTTTTTTAATGCATAAAATAAAATACAGGAGATTATGAAGAAAATTGCTAATATTACAAAACACTTCTGTGCAGAAGCCTAGGTGAGGTCCCTTGAATGCCTTATTCCTCATTTAGAAGTGTTTTAAGTCTTCTCAGTGTAAATGGTGATCTACCCCTACAATCTCCATCATAATCCTGCAATCCCACCTCCATCTACCAAAGTCTTTATTCACAACACCTTAACCTTCTGCATCTAAAGATCAGTAGTGATTGCCTGCTTAAGTCCTACCTACTCTTTCATATCTATTGCCTCATTTGTACTTCATGGTAAAATATTTCATTGCCTTTTAAAATGGTAAATTCCTTGAATCCTGGAACTATGTGTTTCTTATAGCCCTCATAGTTTCTTATGCAAAATACTCAATAGCACTTGGTGGTGGTTAACTGAATGACAGAATAAATAAACATTTTCTTAATTTGACACTTGGACTAATTCGTATCTAATGTAATCTTTTTCTTTGCAGGTTGTGGCCACCTGCAATATTGAACAGTCCTTTTTCAATGACTGGTTCACAGGACATCTGAACTTCCAAATCGAGCACCAGTAAGTGATAGAAATAATTCATGAATGTGCAAGGGTATACACTTATAACAGCCCAAAATATAGTCCAGAGTCCTTCAACTGAAAGTCTCAGAGGGAAAAAATTAACCAGGATTTTCTGAAGGCTGCCATTTTTCTGTTAGCATTGGGTAAGGGAGAGAGGGAAGAAAGTAAGGAAGAAGATGTAACTATTGTGAGAAAATGGAATGGAATCTAAGATGTCAGTAATTTTAGTTTCCACATACATTCATTCTTAGAAATTGGTGAGTGTGTGTGTGTGTGTGTGTGTGTGTGTGTGTGTGTGTACACATTTGGTTTGTTGGTGAAACCAAAAAATAAAATAAATCATAACACTCAAGTTAAAAAGTTGTATTGAAATGAAATCACATTTTAATTTAAATATCTATGTTGAACCAAAGCTACAAAATAATCAACAATGAATTCTAGCTCTTATGCAATTTTCAAATGGCATATGGCAATACTTTACCAATGAGTTAGTTAGGTGGACAAACAATAAAGAAAGAGAAAATGATAATACCTGGAGAGTTGATCTCCCCAGAATATTCAGGGAAGACATTTTCCATATCTTCTTTATATAAGCCATATCTGGGAGACATAGGGAAGAAAAGAGATCTTACACCTGTTCCTGTGATTTTCTCATCCTATTTTTTTACAGTAGTCCTTAAAAATCTCAGCAGAACAAGAAAGGATTATTATTCATATTTCATCAAAAGGGAGGTTAAAATCCAAGAAAGTTACTGGCTGAAGAGTGGAAAACCTTGGATAAGACCCAGATTTCCTAACTTCTTATTTCTGTCCTAAAACTCTTCCCCATGTACTATGACTAGACCTTAGTGAATACTCACCTATTCATGGGGTAGAAATTAGATCGATAGAGAGAGATACAGACATAGAGAGAGGGGGGGAGAGAGTTCTTCAACTCTTCTAGGTAGTTTGAAATGATAGACAACCCCCCAAAAAAACATATTTGATGGAGCTAATATTTATATTGTTAGCATTTACCAAACATTGCCACCCACGTGGCTCTGGCTCACAGAGGTGTTAAGAGATAAGATGACATCATCTTGGCAAGAGTGCTTGAACTTCCCAGAAGTATTGAGCAAGGTCAAGGTTGGGTCCACATTGCTAATAGAATTGTATTTGGTAATACAGGAAAGATAACTCCTTTGGGTTTCTCTACATGCCTAAGCTTCATGTCTCCTGTCTCTTTCCCTAGTCTGTTCCCCACAATGCCGCGCCATAATTATCACAAAGTGGCACCTCTGGTGAGGTCACTGTGCGCCAAGCACGGATTGCAGTATGTGAATAAGCCCATGTTGAAGGCATTTGGAGATATTGTCAGGTAATAACATCACTTCTCTTGGCTCAGACCTCTCATTTTCCCTCACTGACAGTCCCCAGACTGTTCACTAGCTCATGAATCACTATCTACCCAACATCCATTTACTAAGGAGCACCTGTGAGTTCAGCACTAATACCTGAGTCTACAGGGAACAAAACCAACAGCAATAATATGTCTTGCTGCCCTACTCTATTTCAGGCTTCTTGAAACCAAGGCTTCACATCATTTGTCTTTGCATCCTCCCTAGAGCTTTGTACATGCTTTAGAATTTAGGTGGTGGGAGGGACTCTCAGATCTTCTGGTCCAATGCTGCAAACTCAGATGCCTGCCGGGTCTAGTGGGACACTATGGGCAAAACAGATGAGTGACAGGCCCTGAGTAGTGAAACCAGATGAACTAAACGTCCATGCTCATCCTGAGCCTTTCACAGTGTTTCCTACAATACTGGTCAAATCGACAGCCAATGGTCTGTGTTTAGTAACTTTTTTTTTTTAATTGGGTGGTTGGACCTTGAAGAAGGCCAGCAATGCCAGCCAGGCCTGGTCTCATCTGACCCTTATGTACTGCCCCAGCTCAGACTCTCTATAATTCCCTCTTCCCTCTCTGTCCCCCACATATTTGGCAAGTTGTTGCAAAATTCCCTGGCTCTGGCCATCTTGTCCTTTTGTCACTTTTTATTTCTACCTGGAATGCCCTTTCAAATAATGACCTCCTCTCTTAGGCCCTGTCAATCCCCATTCACTCTCCAAGGCTCATCTCTATTTCCTTTTCCTCGTGTTGGTCTTCACAGATCTCTAACACTAAATCCACCAGCACCTAATTCTCCTCATCGATGATCTTTATTCCAACCATGGTTAAATAACTTTTTAGATGATAAACTATTTAATGTATGTCTCCTAAGCTGGACCAGGAACTCTAGGTAGACAGTACTCACATATGTAGACAGTCCTCACTTCTCTCCATTGTTACAGACCCAGAGTCTAGAAGAGTATGTACCTCATTAAAAAACAGGATAGATAGAAACATTGGTATATAAGTGTATGGGTGCACAATAGGATAAAATGAAAACAAAATTCGAATCTTTCCCACAAAGGAAAAGTTGAATCACCTGCTAAAACATATTTCAGTAGTTTGACCCTCTTCCCTGATCAACATAGAATGACATTTGTCAGATGTACCTAGTAATGACATTACCCTGAACCAGGCAAAGGAGCTAAATGGTCCATGGAGTAACTCCTTTTCATTACAGTTTTACCTCATGATTTTTTTTTCCTCCTTCCACACAGGGCCTTGAAAAAATCTGCAGCGCTCTGGGTGGATGCTTACTACGAATAATGCAGAATCCTTCTTTTGATTGTATATGTGAAGTGGGTTGGTGAATGTGCAAGAGCTCTTCCCTGCTTAACTGGGAACTAACTAACACCATTGGGATACCTGCATGTGCCAGGAGTGTGAATCCCAAGGATGCATGTTGACCCCTTCCCTGAAGGCCTTCTCTGCAAACAGGAAGCAGAAGAAACAAGATGACTTTGGCCACAGAGGCAAAAGGGAAATGGGAGCTCACTCTTTTTACTTTTTAATTATGATCTTGAAATTAGTCCTATCAATAGACCTTAGTCAGATCATCTCAATCATGGGATGTAAGTACAGGAACAGGTAAAAGTTTCACAAAAGAACTGGCCAAAGGAGAGACATCTGATGAAGTACTTTAGAAAAAGGTGCAATTGTTCTTAGAAGGGAACCATTTATTTAAGAAGTCTGTTGAAGCACAGATTTTTGATTGTTTCTTTTCAAGTATGTGAACTTGTTTTTCTTTAAAAATTGATCAAAATTAACATTAAAATAGCTTTCAATATTTACTTCAGACTTTCACTCTTGTACCCACTTATGTGTATATATACATTGTGTTTCCTTATGGATAAATTAGAATTTCTATAAGATCTCTTAAAAGAACATACAACATTCAATCTAATAGCAACTGACAGAGCAGCTCTTTATTTAAAGGTGTCATATATTTGGCTGAAAAATAGACTGTGCCTTAAATGCAAGATGAGGTTGCCTCCTCCCTTATCACCAGAGCAGAATTACTGTGCACTCTAGTGTATCACCCAGATGAAAGAAAGAGCTATGTCAAAGCACTTTGGTTTGGCACCAAATTAAACGTGTCTTAAGAGAGTTTTCTCTGAGAGAGTTTCAGTGCTAGAGAAATGACTGGACACGCTCAGTTCTCAATGGGTCTCTGGAGTCTGTGCTTTTGTTCCGCTATCCACAAGGGTACATGTTAAAGCTGACCTTAGCTACAGGGAGGGAAAGTATGATCACACAAACTTTCATCCCCAGCTAAAAAAAAAAAAAAAAAAAAAAAAAAAAATCAGCATTATTGGTTTATCTGTTGTCTGAAATTCTACTGGTAAACATTCACCCCTCCAAACCATGTAAATAAGGTTTTGGTTGTTGGTGTCTTAATTAAATCCCTAGTGACAATACATAAAAAGTCATGCATAGCTCCTAGGGAATTAAGATATACATAGCTAAGAAAATAAGAAATGGTCACCTGGGAGCAAGAAATGTTAAAGGGTAATAATATCAAATAGGGAAGTTGGGCAGGGCATGAAAAGAATAAAAAGCTTTCTTGACCTCATGATTCTTCCTAATGGTCCTGTCAGGAGCTCTAATTACCTCTGGTGGTGAATCTATGGATGACTTCTCTTTCCTGCACTCAGGGTTGCAGGAGCAGGTGGGGGGCATGTCTAGCTTTCTCTCTCTTACCTGGTCCAGCTCCCAGAGATTCTCAAACACTGCTTGTTCTCCTGGTACTGGAAACAGCAACCAGACCTCTCCTTGGAAAACCTGATTATCTCAGAGGAATTCCCCACTCAGTGTCAAAATTAGTCCACTTTGTAGTTCCCAGAGTTGTTGGTTACTGTGCAATTCTGAAGACATCTGGGAGATACAGATAGATTATGTAGGGGGACTAAGAAATCAGTTCAAGAAAAAAAAAAAAAAAAAAAAAGGTGCTCAGCTTTCTAGTCCTTGGCTTTTCTTATTTAGGAATCTTTGATTACAATTTTTATCACCTTGCTCTTTATTGGTTTGTTTAGATTTCTGTTTCTTATTGATGCACACCTGATAGATTGCATATTTCTAGGAAGTTATCCATTTCTTATAGGTTGTCCAATTTGTGGGTACAAAATTGTAGTGATCTCTTATGATCCTTTGTATTTCTATGGTTTAAAAAAAAAAAGATAAAAACTAAACAGTGTGTGAAAGATCACAAACAGAGCAATGCTTGAAAGGGAACCAAGAGAGTAATAAACACAACATCGAGTGTCATGGGAAATTAAGTCAGTAGGTAAGAAAGAAAGTATGTGGCAGCTGGAACAGGTAAGATGGAGTGAAGGTACTGGGAGTGATAGAGTGGTTCAGACACTGGACTCAGAAGCAGACTGTGACACAAGGGGATGAAAAGACTTGGAAGAAGCCAGTGGGCCTGAAGCAGAGGGAGCAAGGGCTAGAATGGTATACAAGGTTTGACAGGACGCATAAGGCCACTTAGAGAGTTTGTCTTCACTCCAAGAACCATGAGAATCCATTGAGTTTCAGTTGGGGCTAAAATGTAATTCTCAGTAGTCATTTAGAGACTCTGGATCCTGGCTGATTAACTTTCATTAATCCCATAGAACAGAGAACCCCATGGTAAGAAAGGCAGAAATGAAATGGCCCGAGAAAACATTCACCTAAATTCTAACTTAGTGCTCAGTGGTCTGGGAAGTTTGAAAGCAACGGGCTTTGGTTCTCAACCTCTGTCGGGCATATTAAAAAAGCAATAAAAATACAGTCAGTACCTCACTAAGTACACATACCTGTCATCACAGATGACTGAAAAAAAAATTAGTAGAAATTGTGAATTCAGGAAAATGGTGATTTTATTGATTAGCCACCTACTATGCAAATTAAAATTTACTCCATAACTACACACCATTTGGTGTTCTTTTAGTGCAAGATTTTTCTGATTACAAAAATATGTTAATGTAATTCCTTCCAATTAGACACACATAAATTTTATCAAATATATGAGCACTTCTATATTCTTATTTAATTCATCCTCATGTCTTCAAGGGTAATTCCATGTCATGCATATTGCAGGATTTCCTGCTTTCCTGAGGTTGAATACTATTCTATTCTATGTACATACTATATTTTTATCCATTCATCTACTGATGAACTTTAGTCTGTTTCCATATCTTGCCTATTATGAATACTGTGGTGATGAAGATGGAAGGGCTTAATCACTCTTTTAAGATGTTAATTTCAGTGACAAAACTGGATAACCACATGTACAAGATTGAATCTAGATCACTGCCTCTCACTCTGTACAAAAACTCAGCTCAAAATGGATCAAAGGCAATATAAACCTAAAACTATGAAAGTACTAGAGGAAAATTTAGGAGAAACATTTCCACATATTATCACAGGCCACCATTTCCTGAATTGGACTCCAATAGTCCAGGATACAAAACCAAGGATTGACAAATGAAAGTATATCAAATTTGAAAGCTTTGCACAGCAAGGGAAACAACCCCACACAGTGAAGAAACAACCCACAGAATGAGAGAAAATCTTTGTGATTGTATTCATCTGACAGAGGATTATTATCCAGAATATATAAAGAACCCAAAGAAGCTAACAACAAAAGAACAAGCAATTCAATCAATAAATGGGCAAGTGAGCTGGACAGACAGTTCTCGAAATAAGTTTAAATGGCTAATAAATACATGCTCGGTAAAAGAGCACTTGCCCAATGTGCCTTGCATACAAGAGGCCCTGGGTTTAATCTGCTGTACCACCAAAATAAATAAACATCTAGCAAAAGAATTGCTGAATAAAAGTCTCACCAACACTTGTTAACATCCTCCAAGCACTAGGTGCTGAGTTCCACCCTTCATCGACATGGTTCCATCTAATTCTCATAACAGCCCCGAAGTGCAGGTGCTAAAATTAACTTCACTATGTAGATGAAAATCCTGAAGGGGGCTGAAAAATTTCCCAGATTTCACGGGTAGGAACTGGTGGAGGAGGGTTTCATTCCTAATAATACCTGACTCCCTAGTCAGTGCCCATTAATTCCCATGCCAGGAAATCAAAAGTAAAGGGAAATCAAGTGGCATTAAAAGACATTGGCAGTTGGCATTTGGGGGAATATGTCTAATAGTTTCCCAGGAGCTGATGGAATGGGTATGATGGCAGTTAACCCTCCACACCAGGGTGTTACACCTTAACAGGTGCCTGGGGAAAGGAATACAGAAGAAGTGTGAAATAGACATAAGAAAGCATCCATAGTGACCAACATCTACTCACTAATTCCTTAAAGAGTACCCAGCTTGGGCGATTTCATGTGGAGAGACTCAAGCTTAGATTTAACCTTTCAGAAGGGACAGACATTGCATTAAATATGGAAGAACAGGATGGAGAAATTGATTTAAGATTGTGCAATGCCGTAGCATGAATTCAACCCAGGGAAAATTTATGGTTCTATTTTTTTGGCTTTCCCCAATACCATGTTTCCTCTAAAGTTTCTTCCTTCTTGACAAAATTAAGCAATGATAATTAGGCAATGATAACTTGCCTATGTTTTCAGTTGGGCACTAAGTAAAGGAAACTGAATAAGAAGTCAGAAACTTAGATTCTAATTTCAACTCATTATCTCTATACCCTTCAATAAACTTCCAGGTCACTTGTATACTTCATATCTCATTCTCCACAAATGTAAAATAGGTGTAGTGTATAATGTTACTGGCCCATATACAATCATAGAACAATCAAATGAAGTAAGGAAAACAGAATGGTTTCATTAGTGGGAAACACTCATTTAGATTCTGTTGATGATGATGATTAGTGATGATGATGAGTAGGATTTTTCCCATTCTAGACCCACTAAAATTAAAAAAAAAAAAATTCGTGGAGTCACATAGATCCACAAAATGGAAATATACTGAATCATGTCAAGAATGACAAGGACTGCTTTCCCTAGGTGAGAGGTTTATGAGTCACAAAAGAGCAAATTGCAACAAGTAACACCCATGAGTCACCTTCCACTCCTGAATGCGCTAAATACCCTGGCATCAGCAGCCAGATCTCAAGCTGGAGGGGTAGTAGAAATCCAAGTTTGGGTAGTAGTTACCCAAGCTTCTGGTTAACCATGTGAGCCTTGTTGTAGGAATTCTTACCAAATATATTTATACCATTTGTTGCTTAATCAGTATACAACAAAGGACTTCCTTGACTATTTCCTTTGCTAATCATCCACTCTCCTGGGACAATCCTAGAACAACATAAAGTATAGGAACTTGAACTTAAACTCTACTGAGAGAAGAAATGCACCCATATGTTTTCTTTTCCAACCTGTTTACAAAAGTTTGCAAACAGATGGAAACTTTGAATGAATGAATTTTAGAGTGAACATCCATCAGCTGTCATTTGAATCCAAAATCAATATTTTAGTAAACTTGTTTCATCCCATATCTATTTACATATGCAACTGTTATGGTTTGGATGTGATGTGTCCCCCAGAAGCTCAAGTGTGAGGCAATGCAAGAACATTCAGAAATGAAATGATTGGATTATGAGAGGCTGATGGGGACTAACTGAGTGGTAACTGAAGGTGGGTAGGATGTGGCTAGAAGAGGTGGATCATTGGGGGCATGCCTTTGGGGTATATATTTTGTATATGGAGAGTAGAGTTGTCTTTCTCTGTTTCCTGATCATCATGTGAGCTGCTTCCCTCCTCCACACCATTCCACCATGATGTTCTGTCTCACCTCAAGCCCCAAGGAACAGAGTCAGCTGTCTAAGGACTGAGGCCTCTGAAACTGTGAGCCCCAAATAAACTTTTGCTCCTCTAAAATTGTTCCTGTCAGGTCTTTTAGTCACAGCAATGAAAAAGCTATCTAAAACACCATCTCTCAAGCTATTCATTAATCTGTTAGATTTTTCTGTTTACTAAAATAAAATTTCTAGGGGTTTAATTTTAAAAACAAGCCTCATATTATACAGATAATGAAGTACATTTCTCATCTTTAATAGACTTGGTGAAAATTGTGTAACTGCTTTACCTCAAGGAAATATATTGGAGAGTTTCTTTTCTGCAAAATCAGTTATAAGAACAAACCTATCTAACTATTCATCTATCTACACACGTGTATACATATGCACACACATATACACATATGTATGTCTTTTGTTCTTTTTCATTTATGCATGTCTTTCATTTTATTTATTTATTTATTTATTTATTTTTTGTGGTTGTAGATGGACAGAATGCCTTTATTTTATTTGTTTATTTTTATATGGTGCTAAGGATTGAACCCAGTGCCTCATACATGCAAGGCAAGTGCTCTGCCACTGAGCTACAGCCCCAGCCCCATGTCTTTCATTTTATATTCATCCTTCTCTTTTATTTCAAAATGTTATTTGAAGACCTACCATGTGTCAGGCATTGGACCAGGTGATATGAACTAGAGCGGCAGAAAACTCTAGTAGCTTTTACTAGAGTAAAGAAGGATGTCAGTTGACAAATAAATGGAAGAAAATCCAAGATTACTATATAAATGAATAAACAAGGTGATATGAAAATGATGATTAGCAGGGCCGTTTAGGAAGTCAGCAAAAGGTAAATCTGAGAAAACCTTTGAAGGAGCCTGTCATGAAATCCTGACGAACAGAAGCATCAGGGACAAGTGCAAAGGATCTGAGGTAGGAAAAGCTTTTGTTCAAAGACCAGAGTAGGGTACCTGTGTGACTGTGGGAATAGTGTGCAAGGTCATTTCCTCAAAATTACTTAAACTTCATGTATTCATGAAATCAATGCATCTTGGCTACTCACCAGCCATCACAATGATTTTCTATTACTTGTACTTGCATAGTTTTCACTGGGAAGAATTCCAGAGAAATTCCAACCAGGTTAATTATCTCGTTTATAAGTTTTTGTGCCCTATGCTCCTGACTGATATAATTGATCTCTGCCTACATCACCCACTAGACTGAAAACTCCATGAGGGCCATGACAGGGGCACTGCTACTTGAGATGTCATTACCAGCCTCAGTCCATTGTGTAGCAATAAGTGTTGTTCCATTAGTGTTTTAATGGTTACTTAGAGCAGTGGTAGATTAGCTGGAAAGTAAATTGAGCTCATATTGAAAAAATTCTAAAATGCTAGGCTGTGCTTGGCTTCGAAGAACACATGATTCCACATGGAAGAACATGAAGGGACCTCCCATGAGATCTCCGTGGGTCATATCTTCAGAATCAAGTGAAAAGGACTTTGAGCTATGAAGGGTCGTGATTGGAATAGGGATCTAGAGAGACCCATCTTGAAGCCACGAGATACTGATACAAATACAAACTGAAAAGGACTGGATCCATAGAAGATGGTAAGGAATTAAACACTAGGGGAATTGTGAAGAGGATCCAAAGATTGGATTATTGGTTTTCTATTAACCAAGGGAGAAAAAGTAGGAGATGGAAAAAAGCAAAGAGTCGCTTCTCAACACATTCAGTTTACGGTATGAAAAGAAAACCTAAGTGAAGATATCTAGGAAGTAACTGGAGAAAAAGTCCTCTGGACCTTGGAAGGGAAGCAAGGACAAAATCTACCAACTTGGATATATACCCACTTGGATGCAATGTACAAAGAACTCACCGAGAAAAAGAGGAGAGAAAAAGATTTGATTTGAAAAAGAATCTTAAGGATGTTTTGCTGTTGTCTGGGGTCATAGCTCAGCGGTAGAACACTTTAACCAAGCAAGCCAGAGGCCTTTGGTTCAATGCCCAGCACTAGGAGGAGGAGGAGGAGGAGGAGGAGGAGGAGGAGGAGGAGGAGGAGGAGGAGCAGAAAATTTTGCTTCAGAGAGGAAGAGGATAGGAAAATGTTCAGCAAAGATAGAGGATGAGCTGAGCTCTCACAGGAAACACAAGAGTGTCAGATGCAGTGAGGGAGGTAATAAATAAAAAGACAAATGCTGAGAGATAAACCATTGAATGTCATATTTGACTAATGAAATTCAGTGGGAAAGTAGAGTAGGGTTCCTATCAAGAAAGAACTAAATATCCAGGCCGAGGAATGTGTACTGCACATGTGGCCATTATAGTGTAAAAATCATTATTTTGTTAATGTTTGGCATCTTGTTGTCACTTTTGAAAGCACAGATGAGAATACTATATTTGCAGAGCACCAAACCTTCTTCTGAAATGGCACAAACATAAAATTGTACAGTTCATATGAAACACCAGGGTAAGTGGAAGGGGATACTCACCCACCTTGATGATCAGTCTGGGGACTATGCTGCCCAGTTGACCCAGCTCACCTGAAGCACATCAGATGTCCCAGCACACTGGCTGCAAACCTGTGGCCTGCACACCACTGCAAGGGCACACATGTTTAAATTTCACTGATATGTATCATATGGATACATATGATACATATCAGGAGTTCATATGGATCAGTTATTAAAATACTGAATCACTACCACATCGGTTGGTAAATAGCCACTACACAAAATTCCACAATTCCTGTTCCCAGACAAGATGACCTTCTGCCGGGACACCCTCCCCCTCAGTCTGCCCAAGAATTAGGGTGGGTGGTAATTTTCCATACCTTTTAGGTCCTATTCAAAGGACTGGGAAACAGCTTATTTACAAAAGACAAATATCTCATCTAAAATCAAATTTAAGCTCTAGGTCTTGGATGATTAGAGCTTGACTGTTTCAACATAACCTAGAAAACCTCCTAATTAAAGGCAAAATCCAAAACTGCAAAATGTCAAAACACAGTGAGAAAAGCAATAAATAATCTCTTTTTTTTTTTCTCATGATAAAGCACTCCAAAAATTCCTGGTAATTGCTTCACAGAATTCAGCTCTGTGTTCAGCAAGACCAAAAATATGCCTGAGTATACAGAATTTTTAAAGCCTGCAATTTGGATCCCTTGCCCAGTCAATTGAGAAGTATTTTACAAAAGAGACCTGGGTTCCCTTCTCTTTGTGACAAACCCAAACATTAACTCACGCCTTAGAAATCTTTGCTCTGACATCTGCTTTATTGGTGAAGAACCTAGCAGAGTGGAAGAGACAAGAAAGCAAGCCTGTCATAGTGACCAGAACCCTGGAGGTGGTTTCTTCTCTTAGTAGTTACACTTAGTTAATGCTCCCGAATCATTGTGTGGCTACAGATTTGCTGCTTCTCCTCCGGAGATCACCTCCTTTATCCAAAGATGATGAATGACATACAAGGGATTATTTTGAATTTTAAAACATGGAAGTTTTGGTACGATGGCTGCATCTCCCTAGATAGTCCAGACATTTGTATGAGGAGATCCTTTTTATTATTTAGATATTTCCTATAAAAAGCAGTCCTCTAGTATTCATTCCAATTTAGGTACAAACCCCTGTGCCCTCCCCCACTGTTATAGTCTGAAAGGTGTTCCTCAAAATTCATGTGTTGAAATGTTAACCCCCAATGAAACAGTGTTTGGAGGCGTGGCCTTTGGGGAGGCCTTTAGGTCACAAGAGCTCCATCCTCATGAATGGATTAACACTATGATAAATAGGGTTTAGGGGAATGAGTTTTCCTCTCTTCTGCTCCCACCAGTGTTTCTCCCCTCTGAAAGACACAGTGCTCAAGTAGTATCTAAAAAAACAGACTGGGCCCTTGACAGAGGTTAAACCTGCTGGCACCTTGATCTTGAACTTTCCAGCCCCCAATACTGAGAGAAACAGACTTCCATTCTTCATAAATTACCCAGCTTCATGTGTCCTGTTATAGCAATCACAATGGATTAAAGCATCCACCATGATTGCCTATCATTCCCTAAACATTAACTTATTTTATTTCCTTTATAATATTTAATACATTATTAAATTATTTAATGGTCATCTTATCTCACCAGAATATGCATTCTGACATGGAAACCTTGAAGAACGTCTGACAAATAAATTAAAATTAATTAATTAAAATCAGTATATGCTTGTCATTAAGAAGGGGGAAATAAAAACAAAAACAAAATGAAGACGGTCCCTGGGTGCATCAAAAATAATGGTGGTGGGCTGGGGTTGTGGCTCAGTGGTAGAGCACTCGCCTGGCACGTGTGAAGCACTGGGTTCGATCCTCAGCACCGTGTAAAAATAAATAAATAAAACAAAGGAAAAGAAATAATGGTGGCAAAAATTAAAGTCCCTAACAGTACTAAGAAAAAGCCAATGCCATTTTATAGAATGAGTAAGCACTGGAGGCAATGCTTTCTCATGCTCTAAATTAAATGTTTTCCTTTATACAGGAAAACACCTGAGTTTTCATCTAGATCTAATATTCTAATAGGTCTCATAAACAGATGGATTATCTTGTACCAATAGGTCTGGGATGCCTTCAACAAGCCCTCAAAATTTTATTAATAACTTTAATAGTATTTCAAGTCTTCCCTACAAGAATGTAAACTTCTTGAGACTTAAGCACTGTCTTATGTCTTATATATTTATTTGTTAATTTTTGTGGCACTGGCAATCAAACCCAAGGCCTTGCACATGCTAACCAAGTCCTCTACCCACTGAGCCATACCTCCAACTCTCTCCTGCTCACTCCCAAATCCTCAGTGTGGCACAGGGCTGGGATTAAGTCAGGTGCTCCATGAACAGCTGCTGAATGAGTGAATTATAATCTTCCACCTTTTGTAACAAAATTTCTCGGCCATGTAGAAATCATGAGGCATCCATCATTGTAGATAGCAGAAAACTCACCTAAAATTGTATAAATCTCATTGTGTCACCTTTCTTTGTTTATGGAACTGCTCAAACGTTCACGAAACTATTATTAGCTCAAGAAATCCCACCAAAAGATGTTTCAGGAATTGAGAGCCAAAGCCTAATGGCAGGCGACACAAAGAAGATGAGCAAATATGTCAGAGCCCGGTCTCTGGGTAAGTCCTCCATGCTATGTATAACAGGACGGAGTGATAATAAACAAGTGAATGTTTCAGGAGAAAGGATCAATACGTCTTACTTGCATTGCCTCAGTGATAGAGTGTAGGTTTTATGAAATGGAGGCTCCTGGAGACTAGTAACTCCTGCTCTCTCAAAGCCATTGGACTTATTGCAGAGCACCTTCTCGTGCCTGTGGGAGGCTGATGAGCTGAGCAACCTCAACCTGATGGATTCCAGCAGGTCTTCCCCAGGTTGTTTAAGCAGAGGGCCCAGTGGGATCAAGCTTTGCCTCTGCATCAGGCTGTCTGGGTCACCGTGCTGCAGAGGGGTGCTCCCTGGGAATGTTCACTCCACTGAGAAATTCTTAAAGGGCAAGCAGAACCCAGGCTTTGACTCCATCAGCAGCTTTCCACCATTTTCAGATTTTGAGAAAGTCCCTTTCAAAGTTTTCTGTGATATAGTTCATGTTTCTACTGTACTCACGCTTGGGTTTCTTGGTGGTGGTGGTGGTTGTGTGTGTGTGTGTGTGTGTGTGTGTGTGCGCGCGCGCGCGCGCGTGCATGCACGCTGTAATGTCTTGTCTGATGTCTGATTTTTCTGCACTTTATTTCAACCTACTCCTTCCTTCTTCTCCATCACAATTAATGGCACCACTATCCACACAATTTGTTGGAACAAGAATCTAGAAGTCAATTTTCATTTTTTTCACTTCCTAAATTTAATCCAGATCAATTCGTCTAAACTCTTTCTTTTTCAAGTAGTGAAATTAAGTTCTGTTCTGTTTCATGTATACCATCCTAGTTGAAGCTGCTGTTATCTCTCACCAAGGGTTCCGTGTTTACATCCTCTTTTGCTACAGCCACTAGAACGTGAATTCCATCAAAGTTGTATCCATATATTCCTTTTTGCCTGTCTCTTCACAATGCCTAGAGTGGTGCCTAGTACACAGTTGGCATATCTGCTACATTAGCATCGAACACTGTTGGAACAACAGAACACCTAACATCAAATCACTGAATTTATGTTTTTCTCAAGGACACTACATATAAAACCTTGTAGTGCAGTGCCTTGAAGTGGAAAGCTCTCATAAACATTCTTATTGGTGTTGATTTTGTGCTTGTAGAAGTTATTGCCTGAAAATTTTAAAGTGCTAAAAATAGAATTAAAATATTTCATAACAAAGAAAAATAAGTATGTGAGGTGATAAGTATGTTAAATATCCATGGTGTATACATGTATTATAACATTTCCTTTTTTTAATTTTGTTTTTTAATTGATTCTTTTTAGTTATACATGACAATAGAATTCATTTTGATAAAATTATACAAGCATGAAATATATCTTATTCTAATTAGGACCCCATTCTTGTGGATGTACATGATGATGGAATTCATTAGGTATTTTCATGTAAGTAGATAGGCCAATTATGTTAGATTCATTCTACTGTCTTCACCATTCTTATTCCCCTCTCCCTTCCCTCCATTTCTCTTTGTCTAATGCACTAACTTCTCTTCTTCCCCCTCCCCATTTTTGTGGTTTAGCTTCCATATATCAGTGAAAACATTTGACCTTTGATCTTTGGGGGTTGGCTATTTTACTCAGCAGGATAGTCTCCAGATCCATTCATTTGCTGGCAAATGTCATAAAATCATTCTTCATTATGGCTGAGTAATATTCCATAGTGTATATATACCACATTTTCTTTATTTAGTCATCTTTCAAAAGGCACCTAGATTGGCTCTATAGCTTATATATTGTGAATTGAGCGCAATAAACATTGATGTGGCTGTCACTGTAGTATGGTGATTTTAAGTCCTTTGGATATATGTTGGGGATTAGTATAACTGGATCAAATGGTGGTATGGTACCTGTTTTGTGAGGAATCTCCACATTACTTTCCAGAGTGGTTGCACCAATTTGCAGTCCCACCAACAATATATGAAGCGTTCTGTTTTCCCCATGTTCTTGCCAATATTTGTTGCTACTTGTATTCTTGATAGTTGCCACTGTAATGAGCAAAACAGTAGGTTTCAGCGAGCAGAATGAAGAAGCCATGAACTCAAAGACAAGTCACTTGAAATTACATAGTTAAAAGGGAAAACAAAAAGAATGAAGAGGAATTAAGAAAGTTTAAGGGGGTTATGGAAATACTGTATGGATTAAGGAAGTTTTGGGAAAAGAGAGAGAAATAAGGGAAGAAAGATTATTTGAAGAAATAAATATTGGAGACTTCCCAAGTCTGAGGAGAGATTCATGCATCCAGGTACATAAAGCTCTAAATTCCAAAATTTGGGTATTCAACCCAAATAGGGCTTCAGTGTCATATTATAAACAAACTCAGAAATCGAGGAAAAAGAAAATTTTTACAGCAGAATGACAAAAGAGGTCTATAATAAATCAGGGAATTTTCCTAAGACTTTTAGCAGGTTCTCAGCAGAAACTTTATAGGCCAGAAGACTGGGCTGATATATGCAAAGTGATGAAAGGAAAAAAAATTGCCAAGTAAGAATATTTTACCTGGCAAACCTGCTCTTCATAAATGAATGAGAGATAAAGACTTTCACAGACCAAAAATAGCTGAGAGTTTATCACCACTAGACTTGTCTTGCAAGAAATGTTAAAGAGATTTATTCAAGCAGAAATAAAAGGAGGGTAATTAATATGAAAACATGTGTAGTTATAAAACTGGTAAAGTAAGTACATAATACCACAATGGTAGTGCATAAATTACTTTTAATGTCAGTATAAAGATTGAATAACTATAACTACAGGAACTTAATGGATATACAATTAATGAAAATTTAAATTGTGATAATAAAAACAAAGTGGCAGGACTTTTAAAGTGCAGTTTTTCAGGTAATTAAAGTTATTATCAGTCAATATTATTATAACATAGGGCTTTCTATAAGCTTCAAGAAATGATACAGCACGGCCACACCATGGCCCGGAGATATGGAGAGGGGCCCACCTCATGCCTGTGCAGAAAGGGAGGTGCCCTGCACCCCCACAGGAAGGCACCCCACCATGCTAGGGTTCCTCACTCACCAAAGCATGGCTTCACAGCCCAACATCAGTGTACCTATAGGTTTGAGGCTGCCACCACTGCAAAACTGGGATATCGCCAATTCTATCAAGGGACAACAATAAGTCCTTGTAAGATGTCACCAAGGTCCCTGAGGACCTGGCTGCACCAGAGGTTTCTCTTCTAGGGGTGCTAACAGTTATCCTGTTGCTGAGGTAACAGGGAGTCTTGCCTATCTCTTGTTTCTCCCACTAACAGCTGACTTCTTATGATTACCCTCTCACTAGTCACATAATCTAATACCTCCATATTCTTAAATCCTACCTCATAAACATATCAGCCAAGCCCCCTAACCTCCCTTCTACCATTAGAAACTGTAAACCATTATGCAAACCTATTGACTACATGGTAGAAGATAACTGAACTCATCATTTCTGATGGTAATGACAAAACTGTAAATGTAAAAATAGAAGCTAACTGCTATATGGCTGCACATTGGGTACATTGAGTGCTGTAATATTGATCTCTCCCTTAAAAGTGAGATTAGTAATGTGTAGGGACACTATAAGATAATAGGGCAGAAGTTGTAATACCTCGAATCTATACTTGCAAGAGAGGAAGACACATAGACATCATGAAAACACAAGGGAGGAAAGTGCCCAAAACAAACCAAGATACTAGAACAACAGAATACACAGGTAGTACAGTAGGTGAAATGTCAGAGAAGGAGTTCAGAATATACATAACTAAAATGATTTGGGAATTAAAGAACGACCTAATTGAGCAGATACAGGCAAAAATCGATCACTCCAACAAAGAGGTAAGAGAACAAATACAGGTTGCAAGAGATTACTTCAAGAAAGAGATAGAGATTCTGAAAATAACAAACAAACAAACAGAAATCCTTGCAATGAAAGAAACAATAAGCCAATTAAAAAACTCAATAGATAGCATCACCAACAGACTAGATCACTTGGAAGATAGGACTTCAGACAATGAAGACAAAATATACAATCTTGAAAATAAAGTTGACCTCACAATGAAGATGGTAAGAATCCATGAACAGAATATCCAAGAATTATGGGATAACATGAAAAAATCAAATTTAAGATTTATTGGGATAGAGGAAGTTTCAGAGATTCAAACCAAAGGAATGCAAAATCTCTTCAATGAAATAATATCAGAAAATTTCCCATGCAGGAAGAATGAATTGGAAAATCAAAATCAAGAGGCCTATAGGACACCAAATGTACAAAATTACAACAAATCTACACCAAGACACATTATAATGAAAATGCTTAGCATACAGAATAAGAATAGAATTTTAAAGGCCACAAGAGAAAAAAATCAGATTACCTATTAAGGAAGACAAATTCGGATCTCAGCAGATTTTTCAACCCAGAACCTCAAAGTCAGGAGATCCTGGAACAACCTATACCAAGCTCTAAAAAATAATGGATGCCAACCAATAATCTTATATCCAGCAAAATTCAGCTTCAAATTTGATGATGAAATAAAAACATTCCATGATAAACAAAAGCTAAAAGAATTTACAACCAGAAAGCCTGCACTACAGAACATTCTTGGCAAAATATTCCACAAAGAGAAAATGAAAAACAACAAAAATCTGCAAAGGGAAGAACTACAATAAAGTAAAAATCAACCAAAGGAGAAACCAAGTCAAGATAAATACCAAAAATAAACAAAATTATTGGAATACAAATCATGACTCAATAATAACCCTGAATGTTAATGGCTTAAACTCACCAATCAAAAGACATAGGCTGGTAGATTGGATTTTTTAAAAATACCCAACAATATGCTGCCTCCAAGACACTCATCTCATAGGAAAAGACACCCACAGACTGAAGGTGAAAGGATGGGATAAAATATATCATTCATATGGTCTACGTAAACAAGCAGGGGTTTCCATCCTCACATCAAATAAAGTAGACTTCAAGCCAAAGTTAATCAAAAGGGATAAAGATGGACATTTCATACTGTTTAAGGGAACCATACATCAACAAGACAAAACAGTTATAAATATTTATATATGCCCCAAACAATGGAGCATCTACATTCATCAATCAAACTCTTCTCAAGTCCAGGAATCAAATAAACCACAACACAATAATTCTGGATGACTTTAACACACCTCTTTAACCAGTGGATAGATCTTCCAAACAAAAGTAATGGCAGATTGAGTTATCCATGATTACCCTAAATACATGTATGAAGACACAATTGTTGTAAAAATACTTTATATAAAACCAGCAACTTGAAAAATTGTGCTCTTTATATGTAATGTGAAATGAAATGAACTCTGCAAACATGTATAACAAATTAGAATAATAAAAAAATTAAAAAAAGAATAATGTTGGCCTGGGGATTAGCATACATAGCTTTTACGATGTTGAGATATGTTCCTGTTATCCCTAGTTTTTCTAGTGTTTTGAACATGAAGGGGTGCTATATTTTGTCGAATGCTTTTTCTGCATCTATTGAAATATCAGGGGCTGGGGTTGTGGCTCAACGGCAGAGCGCTCGCTTAGCACGTGCGCGGCCTGGGTTCGATCCTCAGCACCACACACAAATAAACGCATTGTGTACAACTAAAGCAAATAAATAATATTTTTTTTAAAAAAGAAATATCATTTGGTTCTTATCTTTAAGTCTATTGATGTGATGAATTACATTTATTGATTTCTGTATGTTGAACCATCCTTGCATCCCTGGAATGAACCCCACTTGATCATGGTGTATTATATTTTTGATATGTTTTTGTATCCGTTTTGCCAGAATTTTGTTGAGAATTTTTCCCAAAATTTTTTTTAACTTAATTAATTTAATTTGTCATACATGCTTTTAGAGTGCAATTCCTTTCATATTACATATAAAGAGCACAGTTTTCCAAGTCACTGGTTTTTCACAAAATATTTTCATACCATTGTTGAGAATTGTTGCATCTATGTTCATTAAAGATATGGGTCTGAAGTTTAAAAAAAACTATAGAACTCAATAATACAATCAATAACTTAGAGTTAACTGTCATATATATAGTATATTATCAATCAAAGAGCAAATACACTTTCTTCTGAGCAGCACATGGATCCTTCTCTAAAATAGACCATATATTATAGTTCCATTTGTCTATTTTTGCTTTTATTTCTTATACTTCTGGGGTCTTGTGCAAAAAAATCCCTGTCCATTACAATGTCTGGAACTGTTTCATCCATTTTCTCTTAGTAGTTTCATTATTTCATGTCTTACATTAAAGTCACTGATCCATTTTGAGGTTTTTTATAACTGACAATAGATACGGGTATAATTTCACTCTTCTGCTTGTAGCTAGCCCATTTTACCAGCACCATTTATTGAAAAGATTCTGATTTCTCCAATGCACATTCTTACAACTTTTGTCAAAAAATGAGTTAGACATAGATATATGGATTTACTTCCAGACTCTCCATACTGTTCTATTGGTCTATGTGTCTGTTTTTTAGTAACAATACCATAATATTTTGTTTACTCCATCTGTGTAGTATGTTTTGATATCAGGTAGTGTCAATACCTCATGCTTTGTTCTATTTGATTAAGATGGCTTTAGCTATTAAGTGTTTTTTTAAGTTCCTTATAAATTTTATAATTGTTTAGTCTACTTCTGTGAAGAATGTTATTAGTATTTTGACAGAAATTATACTGACCCAGAAAATTGCTTTGGGTAAGATGGGCATTTTAATAACATTGACTCTCTCAATCCATGCATATGGAATGTCTTTCCAATTTTGTTTCATTTTCAATTTCTTTCATCTGTGTTTTGTAGTTTTCCGTGTAGAAATCTTTTTCCTCTTTAGGTGAATTTATTCTTTTTTTATGTGTTTGTAGAAATTATAAATGGGATGTCTTTCTTGATATTAACTTTAGATAATTTGCTATCAGCATATAGCATCACTACTGATTTTTGTATTTTGATTTTTGTACTCTTCAACCTTGCTGAATTCATTTATTAGTTCTAATTGGTTTTTGGTGGAATGGGGGTTGGTCTATATGTAAGATCTTGTCATCTGAAAACAGAGACAGTTTAGCTTCTTTTCCAATTTGAATGCCTTTTATTTCTTTACCTTGCCTGATTGCTCTGTCTGGGACTTCCAGAACTATGCTGTTATCCTACATCTTAAAAAGATTTAAGATTTTATACATTCAATATATTATTGTCAACTGTTTACTTATTATAAATAAACTTTTTAATGATTAAAAAAAGAAATGACAAAGCAAAAACCTGCAGTGGATACACACAAGGTATAGAAATAAGTCCAAGCACATGACTATAGGAAATGATCAGGTAACAAAGAAAAACAGAGAAGAACAAGGAAACAAAAAATCCAGAAAATAATTGAACAAAGTTGCAATAGTAAAACCTTTTGCATCAATAAGTACCTTAAGTACATGTGGATTGAATTCTCCAAAGATATTGCCTGAATTAACAAACAAGACCCAACAATAAACTCCTTATAAGAACACATTTCAGCTTTAAGGCCACATGTAAGCTGAAACCTCTTGCAGGCACAAACAGGTGCTCTGCAGTGTGTCCAACAGCTTTGAGAGAGCAAGAGTAACTGGTCTCTAGGAGACTTCATTTCAGAAAAACACATGGAATGCAAATGAAATCCTATAGAGAGCAAGTGGATATATTTATCAGATGAAACAGACTTTAGGTCAAATGCTGCAATGAGGAAAAGAGGTATTTTTATATAGTAATAAAGATGTCAATGCATCAAGATGCTGTAACAATTGTAAACATGTATACACCCAACAATGGATCACTGAAACATATAAAGCAAATATTAATAAATCTGAAGGGATTGATAGACTGCTTCCAATAATAGTAAAGCCTACAATCATTAATCAGCACAAAAATGTAAATTGAACCACTATGAGATATCACCTCACACCTGTTATGATGAATACTATGAAAAACACAAGATGCCATATTTGTTCATGAGGATGCAGAGAAAAAGGAACTTTGGTATAAGGATTAAAATCACTTAATGCTTACGAGTGGACTTGGCACAGTCATTATGGAAAACAATATGGAGATTCCTCAAAAACTTAAAAGGAGAACTGCAATATGATTCAGCAAATCTCACTCCTGGGCATGGGGAGAGTGTGATTTGAATCATGGTTTGACTCTTTTGTGGTTGTTTTTGCACTGGGAACTGCCTGTTCAAAGTTGCAGGTCAAGATGGCCCAGTTGCTATAGTGATGCCAGTCAGGGGAGGCTACGTGCAAAGGCACACAGCAGTTATCAGTCAGGATCCTGAGTTCAGGCACCAAATCTCCAGGATAGAGAATTCAGAACACAACAAGATAACTCTAATGTCTCACCAGTCCTGCATCCTTCAGAGTGCCTGCTTTGCTGAAACTTTCCCACAAATAACCTTTTCATGAAACCTATGTAATAAATGTGTTGAGCAAACTCTGGGTCAAACTCCATCAGAATTTGGCTGCCCACCTGTCCCCACCTTCTTCTCTCTGTGTATGTCTGGTTGCCTTTTCTTCATCTCTCATTGCCCCTTGTCCAGTATCTTTCCCTTAATTAATGGCAGTGGCTGAGCCGAGATGAGAGGGCTGCAGTAGTTGGCACCTAAACAGGGACATGAGAGGCCCCAGCATGGGCATATATCTAAAAGAATTGAAATGAATATCTGAAAAAGAAATCTGCATCCCCATGCCCATTGAAGCACTATTCATAATAGCAGACACAACCTAAGTGTCTATGAATTAATAGATAAAAAAAGTCACATGTGTGTTTGTGCATATGTATATGTGTACATAAATATATGTATAGTATTAGCATAAAACAAAGACTCCAATGGAATAGAATAGAAAATTAAATCCATGTAAACAGTCAACTGATCAAAAATACTGCAAAGACAGCACAATGGGGATAAGATAATCTCTTAAACAAATTATGTTGGGAAAACAACAAATAATGTTATTAAGTGATGTTGTCTCTTAAACAAATGTTGGAATGTCCACATGCAAAAAAAAAAGGAAAATTAGAACTTTGTCCTATGCCATCCACAAAAACCAACTCCAAATGGATTGAAGACTTAAACATAAACCTGAATTGAAAAAAAATTTCAAGGAAATAATTCAGGAAAAGACGACGGAGAAAAGTTCTTGACATTGATCTTGGCAAAAATTTCATGAGTATGATACCCAAAATATCTGTAACAAAAGCAAAAAAGGGTTCCTCAAGCGGACGCCGGGTCACCAGGGAAGACAAAAATGGCTGTTGGTTGACTCAAATCCTTTTAAGGAATTCCTGCTAATTTTTCACAGTGATCACTTCAGACTTAGGAGAATAAGAGGTGGTTTTAGACATTAAGATGGTTCTAGAGACTTTCCCGGCTGGCCAAGCGCAGAGGGGCGATCCCAGTGCGGGACCCCAGCAGAAAAATCCCCGGCCTGCAAGCTTCCCAGGTTCTCGGTAACTGCCTGGATGTGATCTGGGACAACTGGCTTAAACTGGAAGGGAT
Source organism: Tamias sibiricus (assembly GCA_025594165.1). Lineage (NCBI taxonomy): Eukaryota > Metazoa > Chordata > Mammalia > Rodentia > Sciuridae > Tamias > Tamias sibiricus. The sequence continues at coordinate 17,324,847 of CM046657.1, read as the reverse complement.
TAAAAAAAAAAAAAAAAAAGGACTTTACATGGAGCTGTTTGACTGAGATCTGTTCCTGAGATTTGTCCCTGGATTTGACTTTGGTTTTTTATCTTTAATTTTATTTATCTTTTTGTTTGTTTGTTTTGTTTTATTTTGTTTTCCTGTTGTTGTTGTTTGTGCACTTGTTGGTTTGTTTGCTTTTATTCCTCTTTTCTTTCTTTCTTTTCTTCCTCCTCACTTTTGTGTCCTTTCTTCTTCCCTCATCTTTCCTATTTACACCCTACCATTGCATTCTCAACAGAGGTGAAAACAAGTTATATGCAGAAATTGGGATTTCTAGAACTGGGACAACTAAATTATACAGCAAAGCGGAGTTATATATAATTTATTCTCTTTTTTATTCCTCACTTTCTCTTTCCTCTCTTTTACACTAATCCCTACTTCTTTGTCATCTCTCTTTTTTCCTTTCTTATTCTTCTTTTCCATCTTTCTTTTTTTCTTCTCTCAATGGTTGCATAAGATTGGCATATAAATAAATCTGTCTTTCCACTAAATCGATCACTCTCTTTCCTCTCTTGTCTGCTGATATTAAGCCACTTCCACAGAATTCTCTTTTCACACTTCCTAAGAAAGATCAACCCAATACCCGCACTTCCTTCTTCCTAAACTTATCACCTCTGTGTCCAACACTTGAAACTATAAAACCCATCACAAACATACAGAGCAAATTGGAGACAATATCTGAGTTAACTAAATCTGTACAGTGTGATCAAACTGTGATTATCTGAACAGAAAGTATCTGGTCTTAAAGTGTAAAGTATTTATAAGGGGATCTGATAGCATTGTATTACAGGAGCATCATAAGGATTTAAGGTAAAAACAAAATAGTTGAGGTTCCACATGCTAGAAGAAAAATCACACAAGCAATATGAAGAAACAAGGGAAGAAAATGACTCAAAGAAATCAACATATCTCCTCAGAAGAGTCCATGTCAAGAACAGTTGGTCAAATGCCAGAGATAGAATTCACAAATTACATATTCCAAATGTTTATGGAACTTAAGAACAAACTAAAAAATTATATAAGGGAGAAATACAGGTGGTAAAAGATCATTTTGACAAAGAACTCCAAAAACAAATACAGGAAGCAAAAGATTACTTCAATAGGGAGATAGAGGTTCTAAAGAATAACCCAACAGAAATTCTGGAAATGAAAGAAGCAATGAACCAAACTAAATGTTCAATTGAAAGCATCACCAACAGATTAGACCACTTGGAAGAAAGGACCTCAGATAATGAATACAAAATATATATCCTGGAGAAAAATGTAGATTACACAGCGAAAATTGTAAGAAATCAAGAACAGAACATTCAAGAAATTTGAGACAACATAAAAAGACCAAATTTAAGAGTGATTGGGGTGGAGGAAGGTGCAGAGTTCCAAGCCAAAGGAATGAACATCCTGGGCAAAATATTCCATGAAGAAGAAAAGAAAAATAACAATGAAAATCAACAAAGGGAGATATTAAACTAAAGGAAATACCAACCAGAGGAGAAAACAAATCAAGTTAAATACCGTAAACAAATAAAAATGGATGGGAATAAGAATCACATCTCAGTAATAACCCTGAATGTTAATGGCCTAAACTCACCATTCAAAAGGCACAGATTGTCGGACTGGATTTAAAAAAAACAACCCGACAATTTGCTGTCTCCAAGAAACCCACCTCATAGAAAAAGACATCAATAGACTGAAGGTGGAAGGATGGGAAAAGTCTTATCACTCACACGGCCTGTGGAAGAAAGCAGGGGTTTCCATTCTCATATCAAATAAGGTAGACTTCAAGCCAAAGCTAATCAAAAGGGACAGATGGATATTTCTTACTACGTAAGGGAACCATTCATCAACAAGATATAATAATTATAAATCTATATGCCCCAAATAAT
>CM046657.1:16086525-16122819 GCA_025594165.1 Tamias sibiricus | reverse complement strand
ATTGGAGAGAAAAAATGTAAATGTAAATTTATAAATGCAAGTATGTATGTTTTCCTTGTAGATTTTAACAATAGATGAATAAATATGGAATCTCATATGAATTAACATGTCTGTTTGAATCATTTGATATAAGCAACAGAGTAATATTTTATTTTTCAAAGGCTACGTAGCCAGAGCACCAGAGATACTGAGGAATAGTAAAAGGAGTCTTAATGTATTCATATATTATCAACTTTCTTTAGAACTGTTGAAGATTTATACTGAGAAAAACATAATGTTGGACAATTTTTCCAAATGCTTTGAACTTAATTCTGACCATTAACTTTTACCTTAGTTGGCTTATGTTCTCTCTTGCCAACTCCCACAGAGTTCAACCCCACTTCCTTGATTTTCTTGCTATTGCTTCACACCTTCACCCATGTTCTTGCACCAGGGGATTTGGGGGGCAATAGCCCGTTCCCTGTGTGGGATGTTTTCTTTCCATTCAAAACCTTTGCAGATGTGTTACTTGTCATGGAGTCCTTCCATGTACCACCTTTATAAAATAGTCATTCTGCACTGCCCACTTATACACTGCACTCTCCTATGTTGTTTATTCATAGTTCACAGTTCTTTCTTTTATTCCAAAGTTTATTTTTTATTCTAAAGTTGTTAGAAATGACAGCAGAATGTAATACATTTCATATTATACTTACAGAGCACACTTTTACATATCTCTGGTTGTATACAAAGTATAGTTCACACCATTCATAACTTTACACATGCACTTAGGGTAATGATATCCATCTCATTCTACCATCTTTTTTTTTAACCCCTTTTGCTCCCTCACTTCCCCTCCCTCCCCATTGGCCATTCTAGTGTTTCCTCTAATCATCCTATGCTTCCCCATCCCAACCCCACTGTGAATGGGCCCTCCTTATATCAGAGAAAACATTCGGCATTTGGCTTTTTGGGATTGGCTAACTTCACTTAGCATTGTATTCTCCAATTTCATCCATTTACCTGCAAATGCCATGATTTTATTGTCTTTTATTGCTGATAATACTCCATTGTGTATATATTGACAAAATTTATATTTTGTATATATGTGAAGGGCATCTTGGTTGGGTCTACAATTTAGCTATTGTGAATTGTGCTGCTATAAACATTGATGTGGCTGTGTCCCTGTAGTCATGCTGGTTTTAAGTCCTTTGTAGTATGCTGGTTTTAAGTCCTTTGGGTATAGACCCGAGGAGTGACTTTATCTCTTCTTCATTTCTAAAAGATATCTCCTCTGGATTCCTGGTTGGAAGATTTTTTTTTTTTTTCTTCACCCTTTAGCCCTGTGAAAACCTCTTGCCATTCTCCTGTGACCTGGAAGATTTCTGCTGAGAAGTGTGACCATCTGGCCAACTGTGACACCTTTATGTATTATAAGTTTGGTTCTTTTTTTTTTTTTTTTTTTTTTTTCTCTTGTGGACTTGAGAATCTTGATCTTTTTCCTTAGCCAGCTTGAACTATGAGATATCTTGGGATGGATTCAATTGTTTTAATCTGGCTAGTATCCTGTGACTATGACAAACTGGGGAACCCCTTGCATTCTCTCTGGGTGTGGGAAGTTCTGTCATGATTTCTTTGAATGAGTTTTTACCCCTTTGGCCTACTCAAGACTCTCTTAAGACCCAATAAACTGAATCTTCACTCCTTTAATACTGTTACAAGCTTCCCCCTCAAGTTTTCTTTATCCCTCTTCATTCTGTTTTCCTTTTACTCTTCTGAATGTGCATTTTTTCAAGCTTTTTTTATCAAGATCACAAGTTCTGTTCTTCTGTTTTGATCTGTCTGCTTTAATGCCCTTCAATTGTGCTTTTAATTTACCTGAGTATATTTTTCACATCTAGGATTTCTCCTTAATTTTCTAAATAGCTTCCATCTCTTTGTTTAAACTTTTAGAGACTGAATAAACATCCCTGTGTTTTCCTCAAGCTCATTGAGTTTCCTTAAAACATCTATTTCAAATTCTCTAAGCATCATCCCGTACTTCTTACTATCTGGCCAGTTCCTGCCATCTCATTTTGAATGTGATATGTGAAAACATGGTTTCTTAAAAACTCTTGATACTTGTTGGTGTGCTGTGTCATAGGGTAATTTAATGACCTGTGCAATTAATTATATACAAGGTTGTATATCTGAGATATTTCATGGATTCATGTACACAAATGTCAAAGTTTATACATTTGTTAACTGAGACGTAAACAACTTAAAATGATAAAAATGACTTGTCTCAATATGTTCATCTGTGAATTCATCTCTTGAGCTCAGTAAAACCTAAGACTTCCATGTTGCCCACATGCAAGAACTGCTGCAGGCATGAGATGTGTGTGCACAACTCTCCTTTTCAAAATATTATGAGTTTGGTCCGTTGTCACATTCATATAAATTATTTAGCAGAAGAAGTTATTTCTTTTTGCAAAAATATTATTTGGTGATCTCTGCTTTGGGCCCATACAAACCTTTAATACATGATAAGTGGTTTCTAAATTCAAAGGTCTAATGTGAATTTAAATAAAACTGTGTTTAATTGAGCTTACAATTATTCATTTTTTCCTTTGGGTTCAAACTCAGGGTTTGGGGTATCACAGTGAATAAGACAAAGTTGATTCCATAGTAAATTGCATCTTGTTTTCTTCGTATATTTTCATCTCATTATAGGTAATAATAAACCAAAATTTCTACCTGAAATTTGTATCAATAAATTCATGAAATCAATGAGACCAACTTTGAGGTATTATTGTGAGAATTAATTAAGACACTATATACATAAAATACAATAAAATGCTGGGTGTTAAGCACAAATAAATGTTAACATCACATTATCATTAGGATGGGATAACAGTCCATCTTGGGTTTGATCAAGGTGATTGCCGACATGCAGGGCTTCAGCCCAGGTGAGGTGAAACACTTCTTCAAGCTTCTCCTCCCATTTGTCTTTTCCTCCCCATCCAGGGCCCTGGTGATATTGTATGATCTTCAGTGTTTCTCAGTCTTCCCTTAACCAAGAATATGATTGCTGTTCCTGGAATTTCATGTGGGTCATTGTTATTAAAAATTCCTTCCTTGCAATCTATATTTTAGTTTAAAGAGTCCATTGTTCTTAAATCTCATTGTTACTCACATTGGTGTCATCCCATAGCCAAACAATAGAAATCCAGTGTTGAAAGTTTTCATTTTATGACCTGTCTTTAGCTCATAAATCCATTGTTTTGGTAAGATCTCCATTGTATAATATTTTTAAAGTTGTTCCTGTGTATTAACAGTATCTTCCATTTTTTAAAAATTGAAGCCTTTTGAAAGATACCCATGCAAAAGTCACTACTATTATTTAACTAATTTGTTATGGTTTGAATGGGAGGTGTCCCCCAAAAGCTCACTTTTGAGACAATGCAAGAAGGTTCAGAGGAGAAATGATTGGGTTGTGAGAGTCTTAACGCAATCAGTGAATCTATCCCCTGATAGGGGTTAATTGAGAAGCAACTTAAGTGGTAGGCGTGGCTGGGAGGAGATGGGAATTATGGGCATGGCTTTGGACATATATTTTTGTAACTGGGGAGTGGAGACTCTTTCTCTTTCTCTCTCTGCTTTCTGATCCCCATGTGAGCTGCTTCCCTCTGCCCACACTCTTTCATCATGATGTCATGCCTCACCTTGAGTCCCAAGGAATGGAGCCTGCTGCTGTCTATGGATTGAGACCTCTGAAACAATAAGTCTCCAAATAAACTTTTACTCCTCTACAATTGTTCTGCTCAGATTCTTTTGGGCACAACATCGAAAAAGCTGACTAACACAACCTATCAGTTGGCAACTTCAATTTCTGAACCTGCCCCTGAAGACATTGTAGTTCTCGGCCATAACACACATGATCATGCTTACCAAAAGCCATGCTCTACATATATTTTCTAAAAGAGTAACGATAATGTATTTACAAATAAATATGTACATGTAAAGTAGGTTGTATGATTTTTCTTATCTATTAGTAAGGAAGCAGGATTTGAAAGGGTATGTGATGCTGTACATTTATACAGGTAGTATGAGAAAGACTCGAGATTTAAAGTTAAATACAGCTCCTGAGAATAACACGATATCATTATGAAAGTGTTGAAATGCAGGTCAGAACATGTTAATTCACTTAGCACCCTTTATGGTTTATCTATCACTCCTCTTCTTCCTCTTCTTCTTTTTCTTCTTCCTAAGCCACTTAAATATCATTGGTATTTATTTTCTTCTTGAAATGTTTCCTAGATCTCCCCAATGAAACCAGTTTCTTATGGTAGGCTTTTTATACATATTCAGTCTCATTTCTTCTTATTGGGGTATCCAGGTTTTCTATTTCCTCATGATTCCCTCTGGTTGTTATATGTGTCTAGGATTATGCCCTTTTTATCTAGGTCAACAAATTCATTTGTATATCATTGTTCATAGTAATATCTAATGATCCTTTGTGTTTTTGAGGTGTCTATTGTCTTTTCTTACATCTCTGATTTTATTTAACTGAATCTTCTCTCTTTTGTTATTCTAGCAAGTGACTTGTCTATTTTGTTTATACGTGCCAGGAACCAGCTCTTTGTTTTCTTTTTCCTTTTTCTTTTTTTTTTTTTTTTTGGTTTCCATTTCATAAATGTCTCCTCCAATCTTTAATATTTCATTCTTTCTACTACTTTTTAAGTTGGCTATTCTTATTTTTGTAGATCCTCAAGATGAAGTAAATTATAAATTATTTATTAGAGGTCACTTTGTGTCTTTGATATAAGCATTGAATGCTATGAACTTCATCAAGTACTGCTTTTGATGTAGCTATTTAATTTGGAAGGTCTCCATTTTCATTTGTATCAATAAATTTATAAATATCCCACTTGATTTTCTTCTTGATCCACTGCTTGTTCAAAAGTAGGTTGTTTAATTTCCACTTATTTGAATAAGTCATATGGTTTTCTTGTTATTGATTTTCTATTTTTATGTATTATGGTCAGAAAAGGCATTTCATAATATTTCAATTTAAGAAAAAAATTGTGAGGACTTTATGTGGCCTTACAATCTATTCTGCATAATGTCGCATGTGCTAAAGAGAAGAATGCTAATTCTTCATTTGTTGAGTTCAGTTCTTGGATGGATGTTCTGTAGAAGTCCCATCAACCCATTTGGTTAGGTGCTTTTAATTGTGCTATCTCTGTGATGATTTTCTGTTTTGGAGATCTGGTCATTGCTGAAGGTTAGAGTATTAAAGACTCCAAGTATTACTGTTTTGGAGTCTGCATCTGCTTGTAAGTCTGTAATTATTTTCTTTATACTAAAGCAAGAAAACTGTTTAAATGTAACTACAGAAGTAAACAAAAATTAAATGAGTTCTACTTCTAACATCTGTTTTTCTTACATGATTTTAATAATGCATAACACTATGATTATAAACTTGTTAATGGTCACAAAATATACAAAATGCATTTTGTGATTAAAAAAAAACATTATGAATCTCAAATGTAGCTGTATAGGAGCAGAGACTATATACTATTGAAACCTCCTTGGCAATACTCATGTTTTCCAAGGCCTGAGCACACTTCTCACCTGAAAATGTGGACTTTTCTGCCTCATAATCACAAGAACCAATCTTTATAACATACATGTATGTTTATTAGGTGGACTTTATATAAATAGTTAGTTCTGATTCCCTGAAGAAACCTACCAAAACCTAATGTTTGTACTGAAATTGGTTCTAGAGGAGCAGAATCTAAAGGATGAGTTTCATGATGTGGTTCTGAGGGTTCTGGAATTGAATCTCTAACTGATTAGATTGGAAAAGCACTAATGATTCTGTTCTCAGTAATACATAAAACATGGCAGGCCATAACCTACTCTGGCAATAGAGCAACACAAAATACCAACATTGGATCCTAGTAATAAAATACTCCAAAAACAAGGATTTGTGGTTCAAGGTATGTGCCCACTCAAAGGTCATGTTGAGACCAAAGTTCCAGTATGATCACATCAGGAAGCATGACCTTGAGGAGGCAATTTTTTTTTTTTCAGTCACTAGGTGATTAATCCCTGTTCCCATGATGGGGGATAAATGCCCTCATGGAATAGCTCGAGGGTCTTGGCTGGACCATTTCTGTTTCTCTGTCTATAACCACATGAGGACACTACATTCTATCATCCTGTCATGTGAAAGTACAACAGTGCTCCTCTTTTTCCTCCCTACCACCCGAAATTGGAGCAGGATGGTGCCTCATGAAGAACAGGAACTCAGAAAACTCCAGATCTCCTGGTACCTTGATCTAAGACTTCTCACACTTCAGAACAGTGAAGGAATGAATTTCCATTCCTTATAAATCACTGCAACTTAGTATTTAAGTGTAGCAGCATGAACAAACTGAGACACCATGAAAATTTTTTAAAACCAATGAGTACAATGAAAGTGCTTGTTAAACCTAATATTGCTAAAGAAATGTGGACAAAAAAAAAAATATAGTCAGGAATTGAATGACCTTTTTAACCCTGAATAAATTACTTGAAAGCTTTCATGTTTTCCTGGAAGTGACCTTTATCTCATTTCCCACTGAGCCACATCCCCAGCCCTATTTTGCATTTTATTTAGAGACAGGGTCTCACTGAGTTGCTTGGTGCCTTGCTGTTCCTGAGGCTGGCTTTGAACTCGCTATCATCCTGCCTCAGCTTCCAGAGGCACTGGGATTACAGGTATGCACCACTGTGCCCAGCCCATTTATTGATTATTGGTTTTACTTCTTGCACTTCAGGAGTATTATTGAGGAAGTAAGTTCCTAAGCCAACATGATGCAGAGTTGGGCCTACATTTTCTTCTAGTATGTGCAGAGTCTCTAGTCTAATGCCTAGATCTTTGATCCACTTTGAGTTGAGTTTTGTGCAGGATTAGAGATAGGGATTTAATTTTATTCTACTGCATATGTTTTTTGAATTTTCCCAGCACCATGTGTCTTTTCTCCCATGTATGTTTATGATGCCTTTGTCAAGTATGAGATGACTGTATTTTTGTGGGTTTGTCTCTGTATTTTCTATTCTGTTCCATTGGTCTTCATGTGTGTTTTTGTGCTAATAACATGCTGGTTTTGTTGTATAATTTAAGGTCTGGTTTTGTGGTGCCTCCTGCATCACTTTTCTTGCTTAAGATTGTTTTGGCTATTCTGAGCCTCTTAATTTTCCAAATGAATTTTATGATTGCTTTTTCTATGTCTATGAAAAATGTCATTGGGATTTTATTAGAAATCGCATTAAATCTGTATAGCAATTTTGGTAATATGGCCATTTTGATAATATTAACTCTGCCTATCCAAGAACATGTGAGATCTTTCTATTTTCTAAGGTCTCTTTTAATTTCTTTCTTTAGTATTCTGTAGTTTTCATTGTAGAGATCTTTTGCCTTTTTTGTTACATTAATTCCCAAATATTGTGTGTGTGTGTGTGTGTGTGTGTGTGTGTGTGTGTGTGTGAAGGCTATTGCGAAGGGGATCATTTTCCTGATTTCTCTTTCACCTAATAGGCCATTGGTGTATAGGAATGTAATTGATTTATTGGTGTTGATTTTATACCCTGCTACTTTGCTGAGTTTGTTTATGAGGTCTAGGAGCTTTCTGACAAAGTTTTTTTGATCCTCTAAATGTAGAATCATGTCATCAGAAAAATGGGGATAATTTGAGCTCTTTGTTTCCTATTCATATTCTTTTAATTTCTTTTTTTCATTACTCTGGCTAGTGTTTCAAGAAGTAGTGAAAGAGGGCATCCTGTTTTGTTCCAGTGTTTAGAGGGAATGCTTCTAATTTTTCTCCATTTAGAATGATGTTGACCTCAAGTTTACATATGTAGCTTTTATGATGTTAATGTATGTTCCTACTATCCCTAGTTATATTACTGTTTTGAGCATGAATGGATGCTGAATTTAGTCAAATGCTTTTTCTGCATCTATTGAGATAATCATGGGATTCTTGTCTTCATTTGTTTGTTTAAAATATTTTCTTAATAGTCAATGGACTTTATTTATTTATTTATTCATATGTGGTGCTGAGTGTTGAACCCGGTGCCTCACACATACTAGGCAAGTGTGCTACCACTGAGCCAAAACCATAGCCCTCTTGTCTTTAAATCTATTGATGTGGTGAATTATGTTTATTGATTTATGTATGATTAACCAACCTTGTATCCTTGGAGTGATCCTCACTTGCTCATAGTACACAATCTTTTAAATATGTTTTTGTATGTGTTTTGCCAGTATTTTATTGAGGATTTTTGCATCTATGTTCATCAGGGATATGGGTCTGAAGTTTTCTTTCCTTGATGTGTCTTTGTCTGTTTTTGGCATCAGGGAGATACTAGCTTCATAGAATGATTTTAGAAGGGTTCCCTCTTGTTTTTATTTTTATTTTATTTATTTATTTTTTTTTTTTTTTGGTATGGAGGTGTGAATCCAGCGGCACTTAACTGCTGAAACCACATCCCCAGTCTTATTTTGTATTTTAGTTAGAGACAGGGTATCACTGAGTCACTTAGTGCCTCTATTTTGCTGAGGCTGGCTTTGAACTCACAATCCTCCTGCCTCAGCCTCCCGAGCCACTGGGATCACAGGTATGCACCACTATGCCTCACCTCATGGAATATTTTGAGGAGTAGGGTGAAAGTTCTTCTTTGTAGGTCTTGAGAATCCATCCAGTCCTGGGCTTTTCTTTGTTGATAGGTTTTTGATGTTGTCTTCAATTTCATTGCTTGAAATTGATCTGTTTAAATTTTCTATATCCTCTTGATTCAATTTGGGTAGGTCATATGTCTCTATAAATTTGTCCATGTCTTCAATATTCTCTATTTTATTGGAGTATAAATTTTCAAAGTACCTTCTGATTATTGTCTGTATTTCAGTGGTGTCTGCGGCAATATTTCCTTTTTCATCATGAATTTAATAATTTGGATTTCTCTCTCTCTCCTTTTTTTCTCATTAGCTTAGCTAAGAGTTTATCAATTTTGTTTATTTCTTCAAAGAACCAATTTTTTCTTCTGTTGATTTTTTGAATAATTTTCCTCTTTCAATTTTATTAATTTTGGCTCTGATTTTATTTATTTCTTGTCTTCTGCTGCTTTTGGTGTTGGTTTGTTCTTTTTCTAGAGTATGAGATGTAAATTTAGGTTATTTATTCATTGATTTTCTATTTTTTTAATGAATGAGCTCAATGCAATTAACATCCCTCACAGAACTGCCTTCATAGTGTCCCAGAGATTTTAATATATTGTGTCACTATTCTCATTTGCTTCTAAATATTTTTATTTCATCCTTGATTTATTCAGCTATGCATTGGTCATCCAATAAGTGTGTTATTTACTCTCCAGGTGTTATCATAGCTTCTATTTTTAACTTTATCATTGTTTCTAATTTCATTCCATTATGACCTCATAAAATACAAGGTATTATCTCTATTATTTGGGATTTGCTAAGAGTTGCTTTGTGGCCTAAGATATGGTCTATTTTAGAGAATGTTCCATGTGCTTCTGAGAAAAAAGTGTATTCATTCATTGATGGATGAAATATTATACATATGGCTGTTAAGTCCAAATTATTAATTGTATTTTTTAGTTTTATAGCTTATTTATTTAGTTTTTGTGTGGAAGATCTATAGATTGGTGGGAGAGGTGCACAGAATTAACCCAGTATTATGATCTATTTTATTCCTGAGATTGTGAAGGGTTTGTTTCATATAGGTAGATGCTCCATTATTTGGTTCAAAAATAGTTAAGATTATTATGTCTTATTGATATATGAGTCCCTTAAGCAGTATGAAGTGGCCTTCTTTGTACTTTCTGAATAAATCTGACTTGATGTCAACTTTATCAAATATGAGGATAGAAACCTTTGCTTATTTATAAGATCCACATAAATGGCGAGTTTTTTTCCCAGCCTTTTACCTTCAGTCTGTGGATGTTTTGGTCTATGAGGTGAGTCTCTTGGAGACCACATATATTGTTGGGTCTTGTTTCTTAAATCCAATCTGCCAGTCTATGTCTTTTGATTGATGAATTTAGGACATTTACATTCAATGTTATTATTGATTAATGATTCTTTATTTCCTGTCATTTTGAATTATTTCTGGTTTTTAATTGGAATTAGTTTCTTTTTTTGACTATTTTTCTAGTATAATTCCTCCCTTTGCTTGTTTCATTTTTATTTTTTATTCCTTTTTTATGACATATTTTCTTGAGAATGTTTCTTGAGAATGTTTTGTAGTTCATTCAATTAGTTGTGTATTCTTTTTTTTATTTGAAGTTGTTGTATATAACAGTAGAATGCATTATAATTCATAATACACATAAAGAGCACATTTTTACATATCACTGTTTATATACAAAGTATATTCATACTATTCTTTTAACTTCTGTTTATCATGGAAAGATTTTACGTCATTGTTAGATTCAAAGCTTAGGTTTGCAGAGTATAGTACTCTTGTTGGCATACATTTTCTTTCAGAGTTTGGTATATATTATTCCAAGGCCTCTTGGCCATGAACAGGGAACCTAAGCTGGAAACACTTTAGTATCTCCATGAGACAGTGGCAGTAACTCAGAGTGGGAGGTTAGATCCATGAGTTCCTGGCTGAAATCAATACATGAATCTGGCAGATGCCAGCTAGGAGATCTAAAGTGAGGCTAGAAAATAGGGAGAATCTCTGGCACAAAGAATCTCTGGCATGGAGACCATTTTTTTGAGGGGTATTACAGACCAGAAAGGCAAGAGAAAGCCCATCCTCCCCTGCTCCCTTGAACCCCACAGCAAGCAAAACCAGAGGAGAAACTGAATGGGGTGGAGTGATTGAGCTCAGTGCTGGGAAGCAATCCCGAGAAGCCAAAAAAGCACAGTATCCGTGAAAAACAGAACCAGTAAGTGTTCAACTCCCTCTCTCTACACCTGGTACCCTGGGGAGAGTAATAGAGTACAGTCCTAGAATTGCATTGACTAATTAACACCCCCAAACTCCCCACATAATAAAATACCTGGGGCATTACCAGACCAAATGCCCACCCCTGGGAACTTGCAGTATCTCACCACACAGAGCACAAAGACAATGCCCAGGAAGTCAAGTTGTGAGCATCTTCCAAAGATCCTCACACCATCCAGCTGAGAAGGGAAGCTGAGAATCAGAAATGCAGTTTGGCACAGTCAGGAGGCAAAAACTCTCATTGACTATTTTGCTATTTTGTTTTTGATTTTGTTTGTTTTGATTTGTTTCTGAATATGTACTGATTGATAAAGGATGAAATTTATATATTTATACACATACATATTTGTTTCTGCTTTTTTTAAGTTTTAGCATTTCTTGAAGGTAGGTATTTTTTGGCACATAGGGAGCATGAGCAAATCACATTGGTGGAGCCATTAGCCTATCCTAGTGGCAGAATGACCTCTCAACATACGTCAGGGGAACACCCCTTGGCTAGGCCAAGTTCCCGTATCAGGAAGTGGGAGACAGCCAGAGAGTTTTTATCTGCTGGCGTGTTCTTAAAATCCCCAACATCTCCCCCGTTTGTTTTTTATTAATGGGAGCCCACCTTACGTGAGGGTGTGCCTGTCTTAGGTTGTTTTCCTCTGGGGATCTTACCCGTCATTGACTACCACCCTAGCACTTCAGATGGACTTACCCAAGGCCAGCAAGCCACGGCTGGGAGGAAGACATGGGACAGAACAGTCGCCTTTGGAAAGGCTTCCCATGGATGATTTAGGCCTCCACATACTGACAAGGACCATGGCCAAGTTTATAGGGCTCCCACTCAGCATAGCTGAAGGCAGCATATTATTGGCAGACTACCATAAGCTGTACCGATTTGGCCCCTGTCCTTAAGGGATTGAACAAGCTTGTTGATTATAATGGGCCCAAAGGTGAACACAAGGATAATGGTAACCAGGGGTCCCACAAAGGGGAGAAGGTAGGGGAGCCACCCATTTAGTTCAGTCCAAAGGAAGCTGTCTTGGACAAAGCCCGAACAGTTTGCATAGAAACAACACTCTTCTCACAGTAACAGGCATAGTCCCCCTTCTCTCTCCACAGAGAGTTGGAATACTTGCAAAGGGCGTCCAGGACAATAGTGCTCCCGATGAATATTAGGATGGAGATGATGAGGAGTCCAATCACAACGAGACAGAAGGTCCACCATGGTCTTTTCATTCCTGTGGAAAAAGGGAAAAGATCACCCCTCAAGAGAATGTGCTCTTGGGTGGTCATTTTGTTCTGATTGGCAGTATTTGAGGTCCCTGGCGGGTACCCAAATAGGGCTTGGTTCCCCAATTGGGAAGACACATCCAAATCCTCTGCCTGCACTTATGAGCGGATCAGGACCATGCCAACATCCAGTTAGTGGGTCCTTCTGTTGGACCTCAACCTTTATGTAGGGCGTCTGGTTGGACCAATGTCTCTGAAAGACAGTTAAGGGCTGATGCTTGGAAAAATGTAAAATATTTAATGTAAGCATCGCTGTTTTTAACTGGTTATGGGGGCTGCTTTCCTCTTTTTGTTTTATTAATTGGTCCTTTATTTTAGGGTCTTATTGTGCCTCTCGATGATGGCTTGTCCTTTTCGGGTTATATGGAATCCCTGTGGTATGTTTAACATGCCATCTTTGGAAAAATTTTTGCAATGATTTGCCCACAAAGCAGGGTCCATTATCTGTTTTAACCTGTAGAGGTGTAAGCTGCCTGTCACGGCCAGCCACGGCGCCGCCACGGGAGGAAAATTCTCGGAGGCAGAGTATAGCTTTACTACTTTTACTTCTACTTTCTTAGAGCTTAGAGAGGGAAAGAAAGATTTTTCTATAGAGAGGGAAAGAAAGATTTTTCTTAGACTAGAGTATGAGAGAAAGATTAAAGAAAGCTTTTAGAGCTTAGAGCTAGCTTAGAGAAAGATTAGAGCTTCTTTCTTTCTTCCTCTCTATTCTTCCTTAGAGAGGGAAAGAAGATTTTTCACTCTTAGCTTTGAGTACAGGTACTTAGAGTCCTTAGCTTAGAGTAGCTTATAGTCTTCTTAGCTTAGAGTAAGTAAAGAAAGAATAGAGCTTCTTCTTAGCTTTGAGTAGTTAGAGTAAGAAAGATAGAGCTTAGCGTTAGAGAAAAGATTAGAGCTTCTTTCTTCTCTCTTCTTTCTTCCTTCTTCTTTCTTCTGTCTTGCTGTCTTCCTCAGGTGTCCTCGGCACTAACTCTGACCAGTCATTACTTCTTTCTATCTGGTTTCACTTCTGTCTTCTATTTATCTGGTTCTCTTCTGTAACCGCTCTGCCTACGTTCTGGGCCGCCTCTGGATTCTTTCCTGACCGAGCCGAGTGGACTGCACGGCTGATCTGAATTCTCCCCGTTCTCCTAATCTCGGACCGCTTTTCACCCGGTTATATACCTTCAGGTTTGCGGTGTGCCTAACAGGTGCAGTCACATACATATCAGGTGGAACTTATGGCTTCCAGCCTAGCTAACAACAGCCCTTCCCACAAAAAAAAAAAAAAAAAAAAAAAAAAAAAAAAAAAAAAATTAGGGCTCCTTCATATTCCTTCCCTTTGAGTTTAAAAAGGTGCTTTAATTCTATTTTCAATATTTTTCTATATTTTACTTTTATTTTTTTGTCCCTACCTAGCTTTTTCACTTTTTCACCTCTTATTTTTGAAAGGTGGATATTTGAGCCCTTTGAGAAGGTGCTGTGGCTTTAAGGAAGCCTACTGGCTGAGAATGCAACTAAATACAATGACACTTAGTTAAGCACAACTGGCAATAAGCGGGCCATTGGACTTTTTTTTTTTTTTTTTCCTCTTCTTTATTTTTCTTTATGGCTTTCATTTGCCAAAGCTCAATGGCTTTTTTTTCTGCATGGTTTATTAACATGCTATTTTAATTCTCTATTTTACTTTTAAGCTCATGGCTTTTCTTTATACTAAAGCTCAAGGGCTTTTTCTCTCTATCTTTTGGCCGGTTACTCTGCTTCGGTTAACTGGAGGCTCCAACTAAGTCATAGGCTTTCACTGGCTACTCTCTTGTTTCTACTCTAATTCCTTTGAGCTGGTCTCCACTGAGTCTGAGGCTATGCTTTTCATATTCATTGGCTCTTATTTCTTAGCTTTTTCTTCTCTGCCTGCCCGAGCCCATACGGACCACCCATTTTGTAAGACTTGCCTGTCACGGGCCATGCCACGGCGTTGCTTCATTATTTCTTAGCTTTTCTTCTCTGACTGCCGAGCCCCGGAGGACCCCCATTTGTAGGCTGACTAGGTTACCGTAAACGGGAGGAAAAACGCTCGGAGGCAGAGTTAAGCTTTTACTTCTTTTACTTCTACTTTCTTAGAGCTTCTAAGAGAGGGTAAGAAAGAATGTCCATAGATACCTACTCACATGCTTGTTGGGCCACTGCCCATTCTGGTCAAAGGGCCAAACATGCCGAAAGCCATTTTTTACAATGTTTTGCCATCTTAGGCCTACCTCTATGAAGGAGCCCTAATTAGGAAGGGCTGTTGTAGCTAGCTGGAAGCCATAAGTTCCACCTGATATGTATGTGACGCACCTGTAGGCACCCGCAAACCTGAAGGTATATAACCGGGTGAAAGCGGTCCGAGTTAGGAGAACGGAGAATTCAGTCAGCCGGGCAGTCACTCGGTCGGTCAGAAGAATCAGAGCGGCCAGAACGTAGGCAGAGCGGTTACAGAAGAGAAACCAGATAGAAGACAGAAGAGAAACCAGATAGAAGAAGTAATGACTGGTCAGAGTTAGGCCGAGGCTCCTGAGGAAGACAGAAGACAGAAGAAAGAAGAAGGAAGAAAGAAGAGAGAAGAAAGAAGCTCTAATCTTTCTCTAAGCTAAGCTCTATCTTTCTTACTCTAAGCTAAGAAGAAGCTCTATCTTTCTTTACTCTACTCTAAGCTAAGAAGACTCTAAGCTACTCTAAGCTAAGACTCTAAGCTACTCTACTCTAAGCTAAGAAGAAAAATCTTTCTTTCCCTCTCTAAGGAAGAAAGAAGAGAGAAGAAAGAAGCTCTAATCTTTCTCTAAGCTAAGCTCTAAGCTCTAAAAGCTTTCTTTAATCTTTCTCTCTACTCTAAGCTAAGAAAAATCTTTCTTTCCCTCTCTAAGAAAAATCTTTCTTTCCCTCTCTAAGCTCTAAGAAAGTAGAAGTAAAAGTAGTAAAGCTATACTCTGCCTCCGAGAATTTTCCTCCCGTGGCGGCGCCGTGGCTGGCCGTGACAGGCAGCTTACAAATGGTGGTCCGTCTGGGGCTCGGCAGGCAGAGAAGAAAAGCTAAGAAATAAGAGCAATGAAAAAGCATAGCCTCAGACTCAGTTGAGACCAGCAAAAAGAGTAGAAACAAGAGAGCAGAGCCTCTGACTTAGTTGAGGCCAGTTAAGAAGCCATAAAAAATATAGAGAAAAAGCCTTGAGCTTTAGTATAAAGAAAAAAGCCATGAGCTTAAAAGAAAATAGAGAATTAAATAGCATGGTAAAAACCATGCAGAAAAA
This sequence comes from Tamias sibiricus, assembly GCA_025594165.1. Lineage (NCBI taxonomy): Eukaryota > Metazoa > Chordata > Mammalia > Rodentia > Sciuridae > Tamias > Tamias sibiricus. The sequence continues at coordinate 16,107,297 of CM046657.1, read as the reverse complement.
AAAGCCATTGAGCTTTGGCAAGAAAGCCATAAAGAAAAATAAAGAAGAGAAAAAAAAAAAAAAAAAAGTCAAAGCCGCTTATGCAGTTGTGCTTAACTAAGTGTGTTAGTTGCTTCTCAGCAGTAGGCTTCCTTAAAGCCACAGCACCTTCTCAAAGGGCTCAAATATCCACCCTTTCAAAAATAAAAGGTGAAAAGCTAGGTAGGGACAAAAAAAATAAAAGAAAAATAGAGAAAATAGAATTAAAGCACCTTTTTAAACTAAAGGGAAGGAATATGAAGGAGCCCTAATTAGGAAGGGCTGTTGTAGCTAGCTGGAAGCCATAAGTTCCACCTGATATGTATGTGACGCACCTGTAGGCACCCGCAAACCTGAAGGTATATAACCGGGTGAAAGCGGTCCGAGTTAGGAGAACGGAGAATTCAGTCAGCCGGGCAGTCACTCGGTCGGTCAGAAGAATCAGAGCGGCCAGAACGTAGGCAGAGCGGTTACAGAAGAGAAACCAGATAGAAGACAGAAGAGAAACCAGATAGAAGAAGTAATGACTGGTCAGAGTTAGGCCGAGGCTCCTGAGGAAGACAGAAGACAGAAGAAAGAAGAAGGAAGAAAGAAGAGAGAAGAAAGAAGCTCTAATCTTTCTCTAAGCTAAGCTCTATCTTTCTTACTCTAAGCTAAGAAGAAGCTCTATCTTTCTTTACTCTACTCTAAGCTAAGAAGACTCTAAGCTACTCTAAGCTAAGACTCTAAGCTACTCTACTCTAAGCTAAGAAGAAAAATCTTTCTTTCCCTCTCTAAGGAAGAAAGAGAGAAGAAAGAAGCTCTAATCTTTCTCTAAGCTAAGCTCTAAGCTCTAAAAGCTTTCTTTAATCTTTCTCTCTACTCTAAGCTAAGAAAAATCTTTCTTTCCCTCTCTAAGAAAAATCTTTCTTTCCCTCTCTAAGCTCTAAGAAAGTAGAAGTAAAAGTAGTAAAGCTATACTCTGCCTCCGAGAATTTTCCTCCCGTGGCGGCGCCGTGGCTGGCCGTGACAGGCAGCTTACACCTCTACAGGTTAAAAACAGATAATGGACCCTGCTTTGTGGGCAAATCATTGCAAAAATTTTTCCAAAGATGGCATGTTAAACATACCACAGGGATTCCATATAACCCGAAAGGACAAGCCATCATCGAGAGGCACAATAAGACCCTAAATAAAGGACCAATTAATAAAACAAAAAGAGGAAAGCAGCCCCCATAACCAGTTAAAAACAGCGATGCTTACATTAAATATTTTACATTTTTCCAAGCATCAGCCCTTAACTGTCTTTCAGAGACATTGGTCCAACCAGACGCCCTACATAAAGGTTGAGGTCCAACAGAAGGACCCACTAACTGGATGTTGGCATGGTCCTGATCCGCTCATAAGTGCAGGCAGAGGATTTGGATGTGTCTTCCCAATTGGGGAACCAAGCCCTATTTGGGTACCCGCCAGGGACCTCAAATACTGCCAATCAGAACAAAATGACCACCCAAGAGCACATTCTCTTGAGGGGTGATCTTTTCCCTTTTTCCACAGGAATGAAAAGACCATGGTGGACCTTCTGTCTCGTTGTGATTGGACTCCTCATCATCTCCATCCTAATATTCATCGGGAGCACTATTGTCCTGGACGCCCTTTGCAAGTATTCCAACTCTCTGTGGAGAGAGAAGGGGGACTATGCCTGTTACTGTGAGAAGAGTGTTGTTTCTATGCAAACTGTTCGGGCTTTGTCCAAGACAGCTTCCTTTGGACTGAACTAAATGGGTGGCTCCCCTACCTTCTCCCCTTTGTGGGACCCCTGGTTACCATTATCCTTGTGTTCACCTTTGGGCCCATTATAATCAACAAGCTTGTTCAATCCCTTAAGGACAGGGCCAAATCGGTACAGCTTATGGTAGTCTGCCAATAATATGCTGCCTTCAGCTATGCTGAGTGGGAGCCCTATAAACTTGGCCATGGTCCTTGTCAGTATGTGGAGGCCTAAATCATCCATGGGAAGCCTTTCCAAAGGCGACTGTTCTGTCCCATGTCTTCCTCCCAGCCGTGGCTTGCTGGCCTTGGGTAAGTCCATCTGAAGTGCTAGGGTGGTAGTCAATGACGGGTAAGATCCCCAGAGGAAAACAACCTAAGACAGGCACACCCTCACGTAAGGTGGGCTCCCATTAATAAAACAAACGGGGGAGATGTTGGGGATTTTAAGAACACGCCAGCAGATAAAAACTCTCTGGCTGTCTCCCACTTCCTGATACGGGAACTTGGCCTAGCCAAGGGGTGTTCCCCTGACGTATGTTGAGAGGTCATTCTGCCACTAGGATAGGCTAATGGCTCCACCAATGTGATTTGCTCATGCTCCCTATGTGCCTCTATGATCCTTTTGGTGATTGGCCCATGTCTTCTATAAAGGCCATTCAACTTCCTCAATAAACCAAGCTCGTGCCTTGACCGGACTCCCTGGTGTATGCTTGATTGTCTTCCATTGTGAGGGCTGAGTGCGGCCACCAGTCAACTTCTGCCTCTTCCCGATTCTGCCTCAATGCTAGGGTGTGTTCCCCCAGCCTTCTCTGCTGACCAGAGAAGGCCAAACCCGGGTTTGGGGGAGCCAAAAACCCCAGCACTTAATCTTTAAAACACACACACACACACACACACACACACACACACAGAGCACAAAAAATAGCCACCTTAAAGAAATGCCAAAACGAAAAAAAAAGTAGTACAAACAAATATGTATTTGTACAAATGTATAAATTTCCAACACTTATCAATCAGTACATATTCAAAAACCAATCAAGACATAACAAAAACAAAACAGCATAATAGTGTGAGAGCTTTTGCCTCCTGTCTGTGCCAAACTGCCTCTGCATTCCTTGGCTTCCATTCTCAGCAGAATGGTGTGAGGAACTTCGGAAGATGCTCACAGTTTGACTTCCTGGGTACTGCCTGTGGGCTCTGTGTGATGAGTTGTTTCAAATGAAGCTCCCAGGGGTGGGAATTTGGTCTGGTGTTTTAATATGTGGGGAGTTTTGTGACATTAATGAATCAACATAATTTGAAGACTGTACCTGTGGGAAGGGAGAGTCAGTCGACACTGTGTGTTTTTTGTTTTTTGTTTTGTGTGTGTGTGTGTGTGTGTGTGTGTGTGTTCAAGATCTGTATCCAAGTACTGAGCTCAGTCACTCTGCCCAGATCAGTTTCTCCCTGATACTGGTCCTGCTTGCTGCTGGTTCAAGGGAGCAGGGGAGGGTGGACTTTCTTTCGCCTCTCATCTGTATTACCTCCAGGCAAAATGGTCTCCATGCCAAAGACTCTCCTTATTTTCTAGGCTCACATTAGATCTCACAGTTGGAATCTGCTTGATTTATGTATTGATTTCTACCCAGAACTTGTAGATCTAAGCTCCGATCTGAGTTCAAGCCAGTGTCTCATGAAGGTATTAAAGTGTTTCCAGCTTGGGTTCCTGTACATGGCTCAGGGGTCTTGGAATAATATATATACCATGCTCTGAAAGAAAATGGGTGTCAAATAAGAATACTGTAACTTGCAAAACTTAACATCAGATTTGGCGATGAAATTAAAATCTTTCACAATAAACAAAAGCAATAAAGAATTCACAACTAAAATGCCTGCACATTCTCAACAAAATATTTCAGATGAAGAAATGAAAAATAAAAATGAAAACCAGCAAAGGGAGGAACTACACTAGAAGAAAATCAATCAAAAGAGGATCAAATTCAAATTAGAAACCAGAAATAATTCAAAATGACAAGGGATAAGAATAATTTCTCAATAATAACATTGAATGTAAATGACCTAAACTCATCAATTAAAAGACACTCTGACAGACTGAATTAAAAAAAACAAGACCCAACTATATATTTTCTTCAAGAGACTCACTTCACAGACAAAGACATTCACAGACTGAAAGTAAAAGGATGGGGGAAAAAAAAACTTACCATTCACATGGATCTCTTAAACAAGCAGGGGTTTCTATCTTCATATCTGATAAGGTGGATTTCAAGTAAAAATTACTCAGAAGGGACAAAGAAGACCATTTCATACTGCTTAAGGGAATTATGCAGCAACAAGACATAACAATCATAAATATTTATGCTACAAACAATGAAGCTTTTACATACATCAAATAAACCCTTCACAATCTCAAGAATCAAATAGATCACAACATAATAATAGTGGGTGACTTTAGAGCACCTCTCTCACCAATCTATAAATCTTCAAAACAAAAACTAAATAAAGAAGCTATAGAACTAAAAAGTACAATTAACAATTTACACTTAACCGACAATATGTCACTAAACAACTCTTAGCAAATACAAAAAAAAAAAAAAAAAAGAGTAGGGTGCAGTGGTGCATGCCTGTAACCCCAGTGGCTCAGGAGGCTGAGGCAGGAGTATCATGAGTTCAAAGCCAGCCTCAGCAACAGCAAGGCACTAAGCAACTCAGTGAGACCATGACTCTAAATAATTTTTTTTAAAAAAGGGGCTGGGGATGTGGCTCAGTGGCCAAGTGCCCCCAAGTTCAATCCCTAGAACCCTCTCCCTCAAAATACAGGTAATACCTTTCATCTTATCAGATTACAATGGAATGAAATTAGAAATTAATTATAAAATAAAAAAAATAGAAGTTACAATAACACTGGAGACTAAATAATGCACTATTGAATGAGCAATGGATAGCTGAAGAAATCGGAGTGAAATAAAAAAAGTACTTACAGGCAAATGAGAATAGCAACACAACATTACAATCTCTGAAACACTATGAAGGCAGTTCTAAGAGAAAAGTTTGTTGCATTGAGCTCATTCATTAAAAGAATAGAATATTGCCAAATAAAAAACCTAATTGTACATCTCAAAGCCTTAGAAAAAGAAGAACAAACCAAGAGCAAAAGCATAGAAGACAGGAAATAATTAAAATCAGAGCCAAAAGTAACAAAATATAAACAACAACAATGAAAAAATAAAATAAATGAAACAAGAGCTTGGTTCTTTGAAAAAAATAAACAAAATTGATAAAGTTAGTTAAGCTGATGAAGAAAAAGAGAAAATCCAAATTATTAAATTCCTGGTGAAAAAGGAAATATCCCCACAGACACCATTGAAATACAAATGGTAATAGGGTACTTTTAAAACTATACTCCAATAAAATAGAAAATCTGGAAGACATTGACAAATTTCTAGAGACATATGAGCTACTCAAATTGAATAAAGAGGACTCAAAGATTTAAACAGATCAATTTCAAACAATAAAATTGAAGATGCCATCAAAAGCCTACCAGCAAAGAAAAGCCCAGGACCAGATGGATTCTCAGTCCAGTTCTACAAGACCTTCAAAAAAGAATTTACACCAACATTCCTCAAATAATTCCATGGAATATAAGAGGCGGGAACCTTTCCAAACTCCTTCTGTGAAGCTAGCATCACTCTGATACCAAAACCAGACAAAGACACTTCAAGGAAACAAAACTTCAGGCCCATATCCCTGATGAACATAGATGCAAAAATTATCAATAAAATACTAGCAAAATGCATACAAAAGCATATTTAAGAGATAATGCACTATGAGCAAGTGAAGTTCATCCCAGGGATATAAGGTTGGTTCAACATATGCGAATCAATAAATGCAATTCACTACATCAATAGACTTAAAGACAAGACTCACATGATTATCTCAATAGATGCAGAAAAAGCATTTGAAAACATTTATCATCCATTCATGCACAAAGCAATAGAAAAACTAGTGATAGTAGGAACATACTTCAACATTGTTACAGCTATGTATACTAAACCCAAGGACAACATCATTCTAATTGGAGAAAAATTAAAAGCATTTCCTCAAATCACTGGAACAAGACAGAGATGCCCTCTTTCACCACTTCTATTCAGCATAGTCCTTGAAACCCTAGTTGAAGCAATTAGAAAAGAAAGAAATTAAAGGAGTATGAATAGGAAAAGAAGAGCTCAAATTATCCCTATTTGCTGAAGACATAATTCTTTATTTAGAAGACCCCAAAAACTCTACCGGAAAACTCCTAGACCTCATCAACAAATTCAGCAAAGCATTAGGGTATAAAATCAACACCAATAAATCAATTGCATTCCTATACACCAATACACATCAGCTGAAAGAGAAATAAGGAAAATAGCTCCTTTATAATAGCCTCAAACAAAACAAAACAAAACAAAACTTGGGGATAAATCTAACAAAAACAGCAAAAGACCAATGAAAACTACAGAACACTAAAGAAAGAAATTGAAGAAGACCTCAGAAAATGGAAAGATCTTTCATGTTCTTGCATAAGCAGAATTAATATTGTCAAAATGGCCATACTACCAAAAGCACTATACAGATTTATTATAATTCTTATTAAAATACCAATGATGTTCTTCATAGAAATAGAAAAAGCAATCATAAAATTTGTTTGAAAAAAAATAAGAGGCCCAGAATAGCCAAAGCAATCCTTAGCGAAAAAAGAACAATGCAGGAGGCATTGCAATACCAGACCTTAAGTTATACTAGAGAGCGTTAGTACCAAAAACAGCATGGTGTTGGCACAAAAACAGAATTGAAGAACAATGGAACAAAATAGAAGACACAGAGACGTACCCATATAGACACAGTTATCTCATACTTGGCAACGGTGCCATAAACATACATAGAAGAGATAGCCTCTTCAATAAATGGTGCTGGGAAAACTGGAAATCCATATGTAGTAGAATAAAATCGAACCCCTATCACTCACCCTGCACAAAACTCAACTCGAAGTGGATCAAGGAACTAGGTATTAGACCAGAGACCCTTCACCTACTAGAAGAAAAAGTAGGCCCAATCTCCATCATGTTGTCTTAAGAACCATATTCTTCAACAAGAACCTAATGATAAGAAGTAAAATTAAGAATCAATAAATGTGATTTTTATCAGGAAGATCTTAAAAAGCCTCAGCAATTCACTCAGTGAGACCCTGTCTCTAAAGGGCTGGGGAAGTGGTCTAGTGCCGCTGAGTTCAATCCCCGGTACCAAAAAAAAAAAAAAAAAAAAAAAAAAAAGAATCAAGTGATTTTTATCAACTGGAAACAATCAAGAATGAAGACGGAACCTACAGAATGGGAGAAAATCTTTGCTCCCTGCACAACAGATAGAGCATTAATTTCCAGCATACATAAAAAACTAAATAATAATAATAATAATAATAATAATAATAATAATAATAATAATAAAAAAATAAAAATCAGAAAACCAAATAACCTAATAAATAAATTGGCAAAGGAACTGAACAGGTGTTTCTCAGAAGAATAAATGTGAATGATAAAAATATATAAAAAATGTTTAACATTTCTAGCAGTTAGAGAAATGGAAATTAAAACTACACTGAGATTTCATCTCACTTCAGTCAGAATAGCAATTATAAAAAATAGAAGTAACAATAAATGTTAGTGAAGATAAATACAAGTAACAATAAATATTGGTGAAGATGTGGGGAGAAATGAGATAAAGGTCACTTCCAGGAAAACATGAAAGCTTTCAAGTAATTTATTCAGGGTTAAAAAGGTCATTCAATTCCTGACTATATTTTTTTTTTTGTCCACTTTCTTTAGCAATATTAGGTTTAACAAGCACTTTCATTGTACTCATTGGTTTTTAAAAATTTTCATGGTGTCTCAGTTTGTTCATGCTGCTACACTTAAATACTAAGTTGCAGTGATTTATAAGGAATGGAAATTCATTCCTTCACTGTTCTGAAGTGTGAGAAGTCTTAGATCAAGGTACCAGGAGATCTGGAGTTTTCTGAGTTCCTGTTCTTCATGAGGCACCATCCTGCTCCAATTTCGGGTGGTAGGGAGGAAAAAGAGGAGCACTGTTGTACTTTCACATGACAGGATGATAGAATGTAGTGTCCTCATGTGGTTATAGACAGAGAAACAGAAATGGTCCAGCCAAGACCCTCGAGCTATTCCATGAGGGCATTTATCCCCATCATGGGAACAGGGATTAATCACCTAGTGACTGAAAAAAAAAAAATTGCCTCCTCAAGGTCATGCTTCCTGATGTGATCATACTGGAACTTTGGTCTCAACATGACCTTTGAGTGGGCACATACCTTGAACCACAAATCCTTGTTTTTGGAGTATTTTATTACTAGGATCCAATGTTGGTATTTTGTGTTGCTCTATTGCCAGAGTAGGTTATGGCCTGCCATGTTTTATGTATTACTGAGAACAGAATCATTAGTGCTTTTCCAATCTAATCAGTTAGAGATTCAATTCCAGAACCCTCAGAACCACATCATGAAACTCATCCTTTAGATTCTGCTCCTCTAGAACCAATTTCAGTACAAACATTAGGTTTTGGTAGGTTTCTTCAGGGAATCAGAACTAACTATTTATATAAAGTCCACCTAATAAACATACATGTATGTTATAAAGATTGGTTCTTGTGATTATGAGGCAGAAAAGTCCACATTTTCAGGTGAGAAGTGTGCTCAGGCCTTGGAAAACATGAGTATTGCCAAGGAGGTTTCAATAGTATATAGTCTCTGCTCCTATACAGCTACATTTGAGATTCATAATGTTTTTTTTTAATCACAAAATGCATTTTGTATATTTTGTGACCATTAACAAGTTTATAATCATAGTGTTATGCATTATTAAAATCATGTAAGAAAAACAGATGTTAGAAGTAGAACTCATTTAATTTTTGTTTACTTCTGTAGTTACATTTAAACAGTTTTCTTGCTTTAGTATAAAGAAAATAATTACAGACTTACAAGCAGATGCAGACTCCAAAACAGTAATACTTGGAGTCTTTAATACTCTACCTTCAGCAATGACCAGATCTCCAAAACAGAAAATCATCACAGAGATAGCACAATTAAAAGCACCTAACCAAATGGGTTGATGGGACTTCTACAGAACATCCATCCAAGAACTGAACTCAACAAATGAAGAATTAGCATTCTTCTCTTTAGCACATGCAACATTATGCAGAATAGATTGTAAGGCCACATAAAGTCCTCACAATTTTTTTCTTAAATTGAAATATTATGAAATGCCTTTTCTGACCATAATACATAAAAATAGAAATCAATAACAAGAAAACCATATGACTTATTCAAATAAGTGGAAATTAAACAACCTACTTTTGAACAAGCAGTGGATCAAGAAGAAAATCAAGTGGGATATTTATAAATTTATTGATACAAATGAAAATGGAGACCTTCCAAATTAAATAGCTACATCAAAAGCAGTACTGATGAAGTTCATAGCATTCAATGCTTATATCAAAGACACAAAGTGACCTCTAATAAATAATTTATAATTTACTTCATCTTGAGGATCTACAAAAATAAGAATAGCCAACTTAAAAAGTAGTAGAAAGAATGAAATATTAAAGATTGGAGGAGACATTTATGAAATGGAAACCAAAAAAAAAAAAAAAGAAAAAGGAAAAAGAAAACAAAGAGCTGGTTCCTGGCACGTATAAACAAAATAGACAAGTCACTTGCTAGAATAACAAAAGAGAGAAGATTCAGTTAAATAAAATCAGAGATGTAAGAAAAGACAATAGACACCTCAAAAACACAAAGGATCATTAGATATTACTATGAACAATGATATACAAATGAATTTGTTGACCTAGATAAAAAGGGCATAATCCTAGACACATATAACAACCAGAGGGAATCATGAGGAAATAGAAAACCTGGATACCCCAATAAGAAGAAATGAGACTGAATATGTAATAAAAAGCCTACCATAAGAAACTGGTTTCATTGGGGAGATCTAGGAAACATTTCAAGAAGAAATAAATACCAATGATATTTAAGTGGCTTAGGAAGAAGAAAAAGAAGAAGAGGAAGAAGAGGAGTGATAGATAAACCATAAAGGGTGCTAAGTGAATTAACATGTTCTGACCTGCATTTCAACACTTTCATAATGATATCGTGTTATTCTCAGGAGCTGTATTTAACTTTAAATCTCGAGTCTTTCTCATACTACCTGTATAAATGTACAGCATCACATACCCTTTCAAATCCTGCTTCCTTACTAATAGATAAGAAAAATCATACAACCTACTTTACATGTACATATTTATTTGTAAATACATTATCGTTACTCTTTTAGAAAATATATGTAGAGCATGGCTTTTGGTAAGCATGATCATGTGTGTTATGGCCGAGAACTACAATGTCTTCAGGGGCAGGTTCAGAAATTGAAGTTGCCAACTGATAGGTTGTGTTAGTCAGCTTTTTCGATGTTGTGCCCAAAAGAATCTGAGCAGAACAATTGTAGAGGAGTAAAAGTTTATTTGGAGACTTATTGTTTCAGAGGTCTCAATCCATAGACAGCAGCAGGCTCCATTCCTTGGGACTCAAGGTGAGGCATGACATCATGATGAAAGAGTGTGGGCAGAGGGAAGCAGCTCACATGGGGATCAGAAAGCAGAGAGAGAAAGAGAAAGAGTCTCCACTCCCCAGTTACAAAATATATGTCCAAAGCCATGCCCATAATTCCCATCTCCTCCAGCCACGCCTACCACTTAAGTTGCTTCTCAATTAACCCCTATCAGGGGATAGATTCACTGATTGCGTTAAGACTCTCACAACCAATCATTTCTCCTCTGAACCTTCTTGCATTGTCTCAAAAGTGAGCTTTTGGGGGACACCTCCCATTCAAACCATAACAAATTAGTTAAATAATAGTAGTGACTTTTGCATGGGTATCTTTCAAAAGGCTTCAATTTTTAAAAAATGGAAGTTACTGTTAATACACAGGAACAACTTAAAAATATTATACAATGGAGATCTTACCAAAACAATGGATTTATGAGCTAAAGACAGGTCATAAAATGAAAACTTTCAACACTGGATTTCTATTGTTTGGCTATGGGATGACACCAATGTGAGTAACAATGAGATTTAAGAACAATGGACTCTTAAACTAAAATATAGATTGCAAGGAAGGAATTTTTAATAACAATGACCCACATGAAATTCCAGGAACAGCAATCATATTCTTGGTTAAGGGAAGACTGAGAAACACTGAAGATCATACAATATCACCAGGGCCCTGGATGGGGAGGAAAGACAAATGGGAGGAGAAGCTTGAAGAAGTGTTTCACCTCACCTGGGCTGAAGCCCTGCATGTCGGCAATCACCTTGATCAAACCAAGATGGACTGTTATCCCATCCTAATGATAATGTGATGTTAACATTTATTTGTGCTTAACACCCAGCATTTTATTGTATTTTATGTATATAGTGTCTTAATTAATTCTCACAATAATACCTCAAAGTTGGTCTCATTGATTTCATGAATTTATTGATACAAATTTCAGGTAGAAATTTTGGTTTATTATTACCTATAATGAGATGAAAATATACGAAGAACAAGATGCAATTACTATGGAATCAACTTTGTCTTATTCACTGTGATACCCCAAACCCTGAGTTTGAACCAAAGGAAAAAATGAATAATTGTAAGCTCAATTAAACACAGTTTTATTTAAATTCACATTAGACCTTTGAATTTAGAAACCACTTATCATGTATTAAAGGTTTGTATGGGCCCAAAGCAGAGATCACCAAATAATATTTTTGCAAAAAGAAATAACTTCTTCTGCTAAATAATTTATATGAATGTGACAACGGACCAAACTCATAATATTTTGAAAAGGAGAGTGTGCACACACATCTCATGCCTGCAGCAGTTCTTGCATGTGGGCAACATGGAAGTCTTAGGTTTTACTGAGCTCAAGAGAATGAATTCACAGATGAACATATTGAGACAAGTCATTTTTATCATTTTAAGTTGTTTACGTCTCAGTTAACAAATGTATAAACTTTGACATTGTGTACATGATCCATGAAATATCTCAGATATACAACCTTGTATATAATTAATGCACAGGTCATTAATTACCCTATGACACAGCACACCAACAAGTATCAAGAGTTTTTAAGAAACCATGTTTTCACATATCAATTCAAATGAGATGGCAGGAACTGGCCAGATAGTAAGAAGTACGGGATGATGCTTAGAGAATTTGAAATAGATGTTTTAAGGAAACTCAATGAGCTTGAGGAAAACACAGGGATGTTATTCAGTCTCTAAAAGTTTAAACAAAGAGATGGAAGCTATTTAGAAAATTAAGGAGAAATCCTAGATGTGAAAAATATACTCAGGTAAATTAAAAGCACAATTGAGGGCATTAAAGCAGACAGATCAAACAGAAGAAAGAACTTGTGATCTTGATAAAAAAAGCTTGAAAATGCACATTCAGAAGAGTAAAAGGAAAACAGAATGAAGAGGGATAAAGAAAACTTGAGGGAAGCTTGTAACAGTATTAAAGGAGTGAAGATTCAGTTTATTGGGTCTTAAGAGAGTCTTGAGTAGGCCAAAGGGGTAGAAAACTCATTCAAAGAAATCATGACAGAACTTCCCACACCCAGAGAGAATGCAAGGGTTCCCAGTTTGTCATAGTCACAGGATACTAGCCAGATTTAAAACAATTGAATCCATCCCAAGATATCTCATAGTCAAGCTGGCTAAGGAAAAAGATCAAGATTCTCAAGTCCACAAGAGAAAAAAAAAAAAAAAAAAAAAAGAACCAAACTTATAATACATAAAGGTGTCACAGTTGGCCAGATGGTCACACTTCTCAGCAGAAATCTTCCAGGCACAGGAGAATGGCAAGAGGTTTTCACAGGGCTAAAGGGTGAAGAAAAAAAAAAAAAATCTTCCAACCAGGAATCCAGAGGAGATATCTTTTAGAAATGAAGAAGAGATAAAGTCACTCCTCGGTCTATACCCAAAGGACTTAAAACCAGCATACTACAAAGGACTTAAAACCAGCATACTACAGGGACACAGCCACATCAATGTTTATAGCAGCACAATTCACAATAGCTAAATTGTAGACCCAACCAAGATGCCCTTCAATATATACAAAATATAAATTTTGTCAATATATACACAATGGAGTATTACTCAGCAATAAAAGACAATAAAATCATGGCATTTGCAGGTAAATGGATGAAATTGGAGAATACAATGCTAAGTGAAGTTAGCCAATCCCAAAAAGCCAAATGCCGAATGTTTTCTCTGATATAAGGAGGCCCATTCACAGTGGGGTTGGGATGGGGAGCATAGGAGGATTAGAGGAACACTAGAATGGCCAATGGGGAGGGAGGGGAAGTGAGGGAGCAAAAGGGTTAAAAAAAAAAAGATGGTAGAATGAGATGGATATCATTACCCTAAGTGCATGTGTAAAGTTATGAATGGTGTGAATATACTTTGTATACAACCAGAGATATGTAAAAGTGTGCTCTGTAAGTATAATATGAAATGTATTACATTCTGCTGTCATTTCTAACAACTTAGAATAAAAAATAAATTTGGAATAAAAGAAAGAACTGTGAACTATGAATAACAACATAGGAGAGTGCAGTGTATAAGTGGGCAGTGCAGAATGACTATTTTATAAAGGTGGTCATGGAAGGACTCCATGACAAGTAACACATCTGCAAAGGTTTGAATGGAAAGAAAACATCCCACACAGGGAAGGGCTATTGCCAAATCCATGGTGCAAGAACATGGGTGAAGGTGTGAAGCAATAGCAAGAAAATCAAGGAAGTGGGGTTGAACTCTGTGGGAGTTGGCAAGAGAGAACATAAGCCAACTAAGGTAAAAGTTAATGGTCAGAATTAAGTTCAAAGCATTTGGAAAAATGTCCAACATTATGTTTTTCTCAGTATAAATCTTCAACAGTAAAGAAAGTTAAAGAAAGTTGATAATATATGAATACATTAAGACTCCTTTTACTATTCCTCAGTATCTCTGGTGCTCTGGCTACATAGCCTTTGAAAATTAAAATATTACTCTGTTGCTTATATCAAATGATTCAAACAGACATGTTAATTCATATGAGATTCCATATTTATTCATCTATTGTTAAAATCTACAAGGAAAACATACATACTTGCATTTAATAATTTACATTTTTTCTCTCTCCAATTAGGACTCTTACAATAGTGGGAAAAGATAAAAATATTATATACACATTTGTATTCAAACAGAAATAAAATATTAAATTATGATTACTAAGAACTAGTGCACTAGTCAGGAGTCTCCAGTGAAGCAATCAAATGGATACACAAAGTACATATAAGAGATTTATTATGGCATGGGATATGGAATCGTGATTATAGAGGTGAATGAGGACCAGCTCTGCTATCTGCAAACTGAGAACCAGGAATATATAGTTATATATTTATATTAATATTTATAGCTAGTGCTATAAATCAGTGAGTGCAAAAACCTGAGAAAGAGGGGGAGAGGGGTGACTGTGTAAGTTGGAACAGGAGAGCTTGAAAGAAACTAGCTCTAGTATACAAAAGAGAAACATGGATGTTCATTCAGGAGCAAGGGGACAACTGGTCTTCCTCCTCTTTGGATCTGTTCAGTTGAGCCCTCACTGGACTGGATGATGACCACTCACACTGATGGGGCAGGTCTTCTTTTCTATGGTGACTGCTTTAAACTGTCCTCTTTCAAAAATATCCTCTCAGCTACACAGTAAAATGGTTTTCTATTTGTTTGACTTTTATCCACTCAAAAATACATTAAATTCAACACCAAAAATAGCCATGTGTTATTTAATTCTGGCAAATTTGCCACATCTACATGCAAATATTGGTCATGATACACAAGTCTCCCCTTCTTTTCCTTGTGAGATTTTCTGCAATTATTTTACCTATCTTTGCATTGGCATGTAGGAAAAAAAATTGCATGGGAAATAACTGAATGCATCCATAACTTGACTAAAGCTTTGGACAAGAAGACACCAATATATGAGATGTATTCTCATTCAGGTATTATGATAATAAATATGTTGTTTCCTTTTTCCTAGACCACAGTCTTTTGCAGAAGTAAAGGAATTTGAAGTCAGGTGGGCTTTAAAATGTGACAAAACATGGACAATGAAAGGAATGAGCAAATATTATGCACCCCTACAAATTTAATCAAAACTCTAAAGATTATTTTGCCACTAAAACAATCTTTGAGAATGCATTCATGACCTCCTTGTTCCTTAGGCTATAGACCACAGGGTTCAGCATGGGGATGACCATAGTATAAAATACAGATGCAATTTTGTCACTGTCCATAGAATGGCTAGAGAGAGGTTGTAAGTACATGAAGATGGTAGTCCCATAGAAAATGGAGACTGCGGTGAAGTGGGGGAGGCACAGGTGGATATAGCCTTCTGATGTCCTGCACCTGAGCGCATCTTTCCAATTGTGGTAAAAATGAATGCATAGGATATTGAGATGACAATAAGAGCAAAAACCACATTGAAGGCACATACAGGAAGAAGAACAAGCTCATGCATGTGTCTATCAGAGCAAGAGAGAACCATGACCGCTGGAATGTCACAGAAAAAATGATGGACCACATTGGACTTGCAGAAGGTGAGACTGAAGGTGTCTCCAATGTAGAAGGAGGCAATCAACAAACCAGAGACATAGGAGCCTATGATGAGACACACACACACACTTGTTGTCATGGTGGTGGTGTAATGCAGGGGCTTGCACACTGCTACATAGCGATCGCAGGCCATTGAGGACAGAAGGTAATTTTCCACAGTAACAAAACCTGTAATAAAGAACATCTGAGCAGCACAACCACTGTAGGAGATGACCTCATCTCCAGGAAGGAGCCCACCCATGACTGTGGGAATGGCAGCTGAAGAATAGCACAAGTCCACCAGAGACAGGTTACCAAGGAAAAAGTACATGGGAGTGTGGAGACGGGAGTCCAAGAGAATCAACAGCATCATCCCAAGGTTCCCAGTCAGAGTGAAGGTGTAGATGAGGAGGAAGGTCACAAAGAGGGGAAGCTGCAGATCTGGGTCATTGGTCAGTCCCAGCAGGATGAACTCTGTCACTTCTGTCCTGTTCTCCATCAGTGTTGTTTGACAATCTCTTGATGTTCTATAGTCAAGGGGGTAAAAAAGGTACAGAATGATGGAGAAATTGAATTACTATAAAAATATGCATGGAAAACGTATTATTTCTTTCTACCAATATCTGTAACTCAAGATCCTCCTGAAAAATCATGGCTTGAAAATCAACTGTGTTGCAGTTAAATACAGGGTTGAATTCGGTGAATTTTAAGACTCTTTATGCATTATCTGCCCAATTTTAATTTTTTTTTACACTTGTTAACAGAGATGTAGACTATTTAATGACTTAATCAAAATATCTGCACGTACCTATCTGTGAATTCACTTCTGAGCTTAGCAAAGCCGATGCTCCGTGCTGCTCACCTGCCAAAACTGTTCCAGTCGCTTCAGATGCACATTTCCTGTCTCTTCTCAACAGTGTTATGGTTTTATTGAGTTGTTTCACTCCTTTAAATTATTAAGCATGATAAATTTATTCTATTGATACAAGTACTATTTATCAAACTCTCTCCTGGACTCATGCCAACTTTAACCTATGTCAAGTAGTTCCTAAATATAATGTTCTAAACTGGATTTCAAACAAATGGAATTAGATTCACTTTGCTATTATTCCTTGTTTCCTTTGTCCAAAACTGTTTAGGATATAACAGCGAATCAAATCATTGAGTGGGTGACAATTTCACCTTCTTCACTATGTTTCCCTTTCATCAGAAGAAAAATAATGAACCAACAAATGATGAGTGAAATGACCCACTCAACTAAAAAAGAGTCATAAATGAATTGACAGGCTTTGAATGCATTTAACAGATACCCCAGAATCTACACACTATCTAAAGCCTGTTATCAGCAAATACCTGCACCAGTTGACAGTGTGAACTTTGAATAGGTTGAAGCTGATTTTAATTCTTGAACCGTCCCAGCATATCTCCATACACAGTAATGTGGAGGGGTGACAAGTGGGGTGGGAGTATGCTGCTCCCCTGCAGGGACAATTCTGAGAAAAGGGACATCAACAGGATAAGCAGACGTAAAACTCAGGTGCTTGAAAGAGATGCTGCCATATACCACCTACCAGGCATTCATCCTAATGTAACTGCCCTGAGTGTCATATTCCAACAGAAGAATGAGACAGTAATGAGACTTGCTGTTATCCTAGAGGGAATAAAATAAGTAAGAATTAAATTAAATTAAATAATTTATAAAAATTAACAGTTAAGATATCGGGATGGAGTACTTGTCTTTATGTTGGTTTTATCGACCAGCATACTGTCATGCTGATTTTTATTGTGGTGAGTTGAAAGTCTTTGAACTTCTCTGCCCAAGTTTGCATTTCTGCCCCTATAGGGACACTGAGATTTTCTGTGCCTTCTGTCTTTTTCAACCAATCCTTACTTCAAACATATGATTACAGCTCTTGATATTCCACATGAGCCAATTCCTTTTAAAATTTCTTTCTTGAACTCCACATTTTAATTTGTGTAACAGGATTCTTTTTTCTTAAAACTCATATTTTCATTCATTACTGTCAGTCCATAGCCAAATCACAGAGACAAGTATTGGAAGCTTCTAGTTTTATGTGCTGTCACTTCTGTTTTGGTGGCAAGTTCCACGTTGTGAAGTGTTTGATTTGAATTTGTTCTTGTGTAGCTTTGGGAAGGATAGCCATCCAAAACCGACTACTCTACCTGCATCTTTCTCCCAAGCCTCTGGCAATTTCAAGTCAGCCCCTGAACACATTCTTCTGACAGATGGCACTTTGACCATATATTGTGTTCTCAACCAGTGATCAAAACTCTGCATGTAAAAGTGTGTTTGTGCGTGTGTGTGTGTATGTGCGCACGCGTGCACACGCACACATCGGAAATTGAGACTGGGAAAACTTAACAGCTTGGAGCTTAGTGATTTATTTAGGACCCTTTTGTAGTTTAAAGCAGGGTAATTCAATTTCTGATATTTTTCTTTTACTTACAGTGAGATGAAAATGTATTATAAATAATCTGAAATTACTACCTAATCAATCAAAATGTCATATATTTTAATTTTGGTTCACATATTTGAAGATAGAACTGATTTTTCATGAGAATCTCTAAGTTCCTCTTATAGATTTTTTTTTTTTTTTTTTTTTTTTTGTTTTTTTTTTTTTTTTTTTACCAAGACCTGGGGGCACTTGGGTTAAAAAAAAAAAAAAAAAAAAAAAAAAAAAAAAAAAAAAAAAAAAACTCCTCATCCCCAGTCTTTTTTTTTTTTAAAAAAAAGTTTGTATTTTGAGACAGGGCTTTGCTAAGTTGCTTGGGGTCTCACTAAGTTGCTGTGGCTGGGCTGGCTTTGAACTTGTGATCCTCTTGCCTCAGCCACCTGAGCTGCTGAAATTTCTTTCATGGAAGTTTTTGACATTTATACCACCTCAGTTTTTTTTTGGAAACATTGCAACCATCTATGTCCCTTTCATACTAAATCTTAAGGATAGCTGCCTCAGAGAGTTTGTATAAATTATCCTCATTGAAACGTTTATAGAAACTCATCAGTTTGCTGGAAAGAAAGAAAGAACAGTCAACCCAGAACAAGGAGACTGAAATTTACCACCAGCCTTGGAATATGGCATAAGGGCCATTAGCAGAGCTCTGTCTAAGGTTGTGTTCAAAAGGTTCCAAGTTCCCAACACAGGGAAAAACAGAAAGAATAAGAACTTGGACCAAGATCTGAATCTACAACTAATTCTGTTTCCTTAAAAGAGTCCTTCCATATTTGCATAATAAATATAAGATTACATATCTCCAATAATTCACAGAACTGTGTATAAAAATGAATAAATAAATTAAATAAAGGTTCCCAAAACATCTCATGAAGAAGTTATCATTTAAAAGTCTTACCTACACAAGTTTTGCATGTTTAACCACGATTGAAGGCTCACAGAAATTCTCAGGTCAGAAGAAGACCTGTTTGCACTAACAATGATTGTCATGCCAATGAATAAGTGATGGCCAATGAACTTGGTGTGTAGCATGTTCCTTCTGAAACAGCTAATTTTGAGTTATGTTGGGATTTCAGAGGGGAATACGTGGAGATCTGGAGAGACTTATACAACCTTGAGACCTCTGGAGATTGTCCCCATGAGAGTACCTGCAGCTTCTGATGTGACTTTCCTAGGGAAGAAGCAATTAATCTGTCTGTGGGGAGCAAGCTGGTTTGTTTTAATGTACACACAGGCTTTTGTATTATGGTCACTTCTTTTTTTAAATTAATGCATAATTTACATATAGTAATAACTTCAGATATTATACAATGAAGTGTATAACTCTAAGAATTTTGTCAAATGTATGGTCCTGTAACCACTACTGCAATCATCTGGATCAATTTATTTGAGCTTCTCTTTGATGATTGCTCCAACCCATTACCTCTGACAAGTAAACTGTTTTTATTCAAACAGTTTTGCCATTGTTAGAATGTCCTCATAAGCAAGATTATAACAGAATGCTATACATAACTATACACCAATACATTAGATAACATAGATGAAATATAAACTCCTGTAAATGCACACAGTACCAAAAACCAATTGCAGGGGGAAAAAAAAATCTGAATATACCTATAACACATAAAGAGAGAGAATTAGTATAACTTCCCAACAAGAGAAAATCCCAGGAACAGATGACTTCTTTGGCAAATTCTCCCAAAAACATCCAATAGAAATGAAAGAATATATCCGGGTACAGTGATGCACACCTGTAATCCCAGTGGCTCTGGAGGCTGAGACAGAAGAATCGCAAGTTCAAAGCCAGCCTCAGCAATGGTGAGGCGCTAAGCAACTCAGTGAAACCCTGTCTCTAAATAAAATACAAAATAGGGCTGGAAATGCGGCTCAGTGGTTGAGTGCCCCTAAATTCAATCCACAATACCCACCCACCCACCCCCCCAAAAAGATGAAAGAATATCTTAGAAGTAACTTCTGTCACTTTTATTTGCATTTTGTTTTATTGGATGCCTAAAGTCACATGCCCATACCAAACTACAAAATATTGGAGAGGCACAATCTCAACAGGTCCCTAAACAGAGGACAACCACAGTATTGGTTAATGGCCCTAAGAGTCATAATAGGTTACCTAGAAGGATACACTAACTTTTCATTTTTTTCTCTCTTTCTTCATTATTGTTAACACTCAGTTTATATGCAGTGAGTGCATATGACATAAGTCTATATCTTGATGAATTTTTGCATGTGAAACACCATGTACCATAAACTAAATCAAGAACAAAATATATCCAACACCCAAAGTCATGTTCTGCCCTCTGTCAGTTCTGCCCTCTGCAAAAGTAACTTGTAATATGACCTCTACCATAACATAGATAAATTATTTTCAGTTTTGAACAACATATAAGTAGAATGTTATATATGTAATCTTTCTAGTCTTTCACTAAACCATATATTAATGAGAATCATCAATAATACAGCATGTAATAAAATGGTTTTGTCTATTGATTATATTAATACAACACCTTTTACTTATCCATTCAAACTCTTGACGGATATTTTGATTATTTCCTTACTGGACTACTGTGGATAGAGTCGCTATAAACTTCACTGTACACATCTTTTGGCAGACAGATGCATTCATTTTCATTGGCTTATCATAAAGAATGAATTTCAGGCTCAAAAGGTACTTACATATAAGGGGTACTGTCAGTTTTCCAAGGTAAATGTATCAACTGAGGTTTCCAGTTGCTTCTTTTCTTCCTCAGCATGCTCATTTTCAGTTCTTCAGCAAGTGTATAGTGATTTAT